>PISX010000136.1:0-376068 GCA_004024625.1 Mellivora capensis | reverse complement strand
TCCATGTTGCTACAAAAGTCTGGTATTCATCCTTTCTGATGGAGGCATAATACTCCATAGTGTATATGGACCACATCTTCTTTATCCATTCGTCTGTTGAAGGGCATCTTGGTTCTTTCCACAGTTTGGCGACCGTGGCCATTGCTGCTATAAACATTGGCTTTTTTAAGCAAACTTAGTGTATCATCCTAGCTCTCCACCATTGGGCATTTAGATTGTCTCTAGATTTTCACCGTTACAGACAGAATGGTGAATACCCTTTTAGCTCCATCTGTGTGAATATCAAAATTATCTCTTTACAATAAATTCCTAGAAGCAGAGCTGTTATGCTGAAGGATGTTGTAGTCAAGCTTTTGAATTACAAGAAATAGATACCCATACAGATTTTCTAGCTCCAGTGTAAAAAATGGGGGCAGGGGGCTCATAGGAACAATAGGAAATGGGGGGGGGGGTCTCATGTAACTTGAGAATAAGATCCCTCCAGAGAGAGAAGCCAGAAATACAAACTCCCTGAATGCAGAGCTCTGTTCCAGCTACTCAGGAGGTCTCGTGGCTCTGTCCTCTCCTTCACCAGCATTTTCTGCTTCCTTTTGTCACCAGACTCAAATTTATATCACAACCACACAGCTCTGGTGGCTGATAGTCATGTCTGTCCCTTTGATAAAATGATGGGCAGATCCTGACAGCCATGAGTCCTGGCCAATTAACTTTGAGGTTTGAGAGAGGGGTTTCGGTCAGTTGTGAGTTAGTGAGAGCTGACTGTGGGCATCTCCTCCAAATTCCACACTCCGTGACAACACATTTGCAGCTGAAGATCTGCCGTGGCCGGCATGCTTGGACCTCGGAAATAGTACGCATCAGGGCTGGTTGTTCCATGTTTATCAAAAAACCACTGGGTGTCACATGGAATACAATTATCAGACTCCTTGAGAAAAAGGCATGGCCAGTGACTGACATCTTTAGAATGTTTTCAACAGGGGTGCTGGGGGTGGGGGGCATAGTCAGTTAAGCTTCCAACTCTTGGTTTCGGCTCAGGTCCTGATCTCAGGGTCAGGAGATTAAGCCCTGTGCTCAGCACAGAATCTGCTTAAAATTCCCTCTCCCTCTGCCCCCCACCCTAGAATAGATTTTTTTTTAATCTTTAAAAAAGAATAAAAGAGGGCACCTGGGTGGCTCAGTGGGTTAAAGCCTCTGCTTTCGGCTCAGGTCATGATCCCGGGGTCCTAGGATTGAGCCCCACATCAGGCTCTCTGCTCCACGGAGAGCCTGCTTCCTCCTCTCTCTCCCTGCCTGCCTCTCTTGCCTACTTGTGATCTCTGTCTGTCAAATAAATAAAAAAAATCTTTAAAAAAAATAAAAAGAATAAAAGTAGACTTTTGACAATTTAATTCCATGAAAACACCATAGATATTACTTTATTCTATCAGTTCATGCTGCAGAGAAGAAATTTGGAGGGTTTTGGGTTTTGGGTTTTGAGTTTGGGTTTGGGTTTTGTTTTCTCCTGGTTGATACCATGTTTCATGTATCTGGACTCTAAGTTTTATTGATTTGTCCCCGAAGCTCAGACTTGTTGTCAGGATATGACTATAGTGGCTCTCTCTTTCTTGGTACTCAGTAAGCCCCTTTTATTTGAAGATGCAGATCTTCTTTGTTCACGTCAGGGACTTTTTCCACATTGTTAATTTGATTGATATGTTTCTCTCACAGACTCTATTTTCACCTTCTGGAATTCCTATTGTGCTCACACCAGATCTGTTGGATCAGTCTTCCATTTTGCTCATCTTCTCATCATAGCTCATTTAATCTGCTTTCTCTAAATTCTAGGAAAATCTCTTAATTCCAGCCAAATTCACTTATCTGATTTTATGCACTATCCAGTCTGTTCTCTGGGGCATCTGTTGCATTTTTAATTTTGGCAATTTGTATTCTCATCAAAAAACCCATCTTTCTTGATCTCAGATCTTTCTGTTTTCATATATCAACCCCTCTCAAAGGGGCTTTTATTCAATTCAGATTTTCTGATACATCTGAATCAATTTGATTTAGAAATTTCCTGAAGTGTTCTTTTTCAAAAAGGGATATGTCTTCATAGCCTTTAAATTAATTGATCTCTTTTTCATGGACTTTTTCCATTATGGACCTTGTTATTAGGACTATTTAGGTTTTATTTTGCCACATTAGGGAGCATGTAGATGGTAGTGAGACATCTACAGTTCACCCTAATGGGGTGAAGGCAGTTTTTATTCAGGGCCGTCAGAATACTTTCCCCCCGTAGTTTTAACAATCCAGAAGTTGTCAGGGCCCTGCTCCTCTCTCACCTGTGCTCGCTGCACTGGGGAAGTTCTCAAAGTTGGGTACCCTGGCCAGCTGTGTCAGTGTCACCTGGGCGCATATTAAAAGTGCAGATTCCCAGGGGCGCCTGGGTGGCTCAGTGAGTTAAAGCCTCTGCCTTCAGCTCGGGTTATGATCCCAGGGTCCTGGGATCAAGCACTGCATCGGTGGGGAGCCTGCTTCCTCCTCTCTCTCTCCCGGCTTCTCTGCCTACTTGTGATCTCTGTCAAATAAATAAATAAAATCTTAAAAAAAAAAAAAAGTGCAGATTCCCAGACCCCACCCCATATTTACTGGAGCAGAAGCTCTGGGGACAAGGCCTAGATATCTCAAGCCCTCTGGTGACGCAGATGCCCTTCAAAGATGGGGAGCTGCTTGTCTATTGTCACCTGATTTCTGTCCCTAGCAAGTTCACACCAGGCGAATTTATGTTCAGCTTCCCGTGCCAACACCGGTGCTCTGGCCTGAGGAGGTCACAGTTGTGCCCCTAGCCTCAGCCCCACAGACTTCTCTGATGTGCTCTCTGGAAGAGACTGTCCAGCAGGGGTCGTCCCTTTGGCTCTCCTTCTGTAGAGGGGGTTCCAGATCAGAGTGGCTTTGCTCAAACCAGGTGCCTTCATGCCCTCTTGCAATAATTCTCTTGTGGATGGTGTTTATCCTGGTTTTCAGTATCAATATATTTACTTCCCTATTTTTTTTATCCTTTGGACATTTCTGTAGGGATTTAAAAAATGCAAAATGGGTGAGTTCAAATTACCTAGGGGCAGAAGTTTGAATTTTTTTTTTTAATTTTTTTGGTAGTGAGAGCATTTAAGATGATCTAAGGACTGTAACCTCAGAGACTCACAGGGCTGTGGGCAGCTGTGATCCTCAGGTGGGGGTGAGGACAGCCTGCCTGAGGCAGCGAGTGGTGTGGGAATGAGCTCCCATGAGTTTCAGAGGACAGGGGCCCAGCCTGATAACCCATGGAATGAGAGGGGCATGAGAGAGACCGGAGGTGAGGCAGACTATGTTTTCTATTTTGGCCCCTGGATGATTTCTTGGGAGAGAGGCAAACTGGACTTGGCTTGGGCAGAATGGTGGCTCTGGAGGTGGGAATGGGGAGAGGAAACCACTCCAGACCAGGGGGAACGTAGCCAAGACAACGAGAGGAGCAGGTGCTCGGAGCACAGACAGCTGCCGCCTCACCTGCTCAGGCTCGTCCTGGGCAGTGCTGGTCACAAGCGCACTCATGCCCCACAGCAAACCAGACGGAGAAACGGTGCCACCCCTGATTCCTTCTGGGCCTCTTACACTCCGTTTTGTTGCTGATGAAAATCGTGTTGAGGACATTCTCCAGGTTCCCGAAAGTCACGGGGAGAAGCAGCACTGCCCTGAGGCTCACAGCCCCTCCACCATGTCCATGTTTGAAGATTCCCCTCCAGCCATCCCTCAGAGAGTTTGGCATGTTAATTTTCAAGTTTACCAAGTGGCACTGAAGATAATAATGAATTTCTTCACCCATTACCCTCCTCCTGTCTGTCATAATTCCTCCCACTCAGAGTGTTTGTTTTCCGTTCCCGTCTGTGTGTGATGGGGGTGATGGGGCCAGCCTTCAGAGGAGTTGGCCCCCTTGTCTGCTGCTTCAGCTCTTGGATCCTCATTCCTGATTACGGCCACGCTAATTCTCACCCGGCTGCAACTGGGGACGTCCGCTAGAGTCTCAAGTGCTCCGTGACCTGCTACAGCCAGCCTCTTCATCTGACCCTCGACAGTTAATTGTGTCCACTCGCTTTCCCTCTTTCTCTTTATCCGGGTGTAACTTAAAGTCTGTTTGCTTACGCTGAGCATAGAGTAGAGCACCCAGGCCAGCCCGCTCTCTGAGGGGCCTCCGGAGCCGAGTCCCAGTGCCCTCAGGCTTCACCACCACCTGGTTTAGAATCAGAGCCAGGCGCCCTCTTGCTGGGGAGTGGGCAGAGCACAAGCAGGCGGAAACACACCGCGTTATCTGCTAAGAAACCTCCACACCTTGGGAACTTGGCATCCTCCATGAACACAACCGATGCTGAAAACGAGAGCAATGAGGAGAAAGTGATAGCCCCATGCTCTCAGTTTGCTCACAGGACAGAGCATGCCCAAGTTTCCCCTGGAAGCTTCCCGCTGGAAGCTGCCGTCTGCGGTGTGCGCTGAACTGTTTTAATAGCCCTTTGTATTTCCACAAGTTTCTAATTAGAGTAGTAAGTCCTACAAACTCCGTGCCCCTTTCGCATCTTCAACAGAAGGGGGACTGCTGAGTGTGTGACTGTGTGGACCCAGAGCCCGTGGGGAGTCTTTGCGGCCACTCCAGGGGGAGGGGTCAGCTCCATCACTGGGCCCCAGAATAAGCCCTTCCTCAAACACCCTGGGATGGAGGGGTGGGGGTGGGGGCGGAGTCAGGGTGGAAAGGACAGGGCTGTGGTACTGAGCAGACCTGTACATAGTCCTTCTTACCGGGAGAGGGCCGCCTCATCCAAACTCCCAGCATCAAGACGACAGGCCTTCTGGTTCATGGTGAGCAGCAGGAATGGCCTCAAGGTGTGGACACTTGGCCTGGCCCAGAGCAGGTGTCCACAAGCGTGGGTTTGCTGCTATCTCCTGTTCCCAGTGTCTCCTGGGGTTGCTTACAGAGAAATGTCACGAGATGGATTTGAGTTCACATTCCCCTGATAACACCCAGGGGGTTCCTACAAGGGTTTCTAAGATGCAGTAAGGCTTGGTGGTTAAGCACGCAGGCTTTGGGTTGTGCGGATCACATTCTCTCAATGGCTCAGCCACTGGGAGACCCAGGCCAGATTGCTTCATACATCAGTTTTCTTATGTGTAAAACAGGAACAGTTTTATCAAACTTGTGTTTATCAAAGAGAGGAGGCAGAACCATATTTACAGCAGGATTCACAGGAACCTGAACACAAAGAAAAGCCGGCCTGGATCACCCCGTCACCCTTAGGGCCCTTCAGGATACCCATTACTGGGTTTCAGGCCACAGATGAATTCCTGATCCGTCCACCAGTGGGCTTCCGTTGGCTCATGTTTTGCTTGATGGGCTGGTAGGGGCTAACACTGTCTTCTCCCTTAGATTTCACGGCATGGGTTTGGGGGTTCTCATTGAACCAGGTCTGACCTCACATTATCTGTAAGTAAAAGGTCACTAACATGTTGGTATTTAAGAACATTTTAAAAATATATGACATTCCAGAGCCATCACATGACTTATCAAAAGACGATTTGTTTTCATTCAGTAAATGTTGAGTTCTTTCGTTAATATCCTGTTTTTAATCGGATATTTTGGGGCATTCAGTTTGTTGAGTACCTACTATGTGCCAGACGTGGGTTATAATCACCTTACACAGGTTATTTCCTTTAGTCCTCACACAGCATAAGCCACTTCTCCTGCAACCGGTGAGGCAGAACGCCAGAACTCGGACCCCTGGCCCCGTCCCTGAACAGGGCCTACAGTGTGTCACGGTCCCAGAGCACACGCAGCCCCCACAGCTTCGGGAGAGGACTCATCTGCCACAGCTGCTACCCGTTAGTCCAGCTTGCTTGTCGGGACCCACCCTAGGCCACCTGCGAGAGTTCAGTAAAAATCACATCCTCTAATCTCATAAACAGATTGGATTTGGAGGTTTATTTCTTTGTGTATTTCTTTCTTTCCACTCTACATCTGTAGAGGGGAAATTGTGGTTGCACCTGAGGTTCTTACGTAAGTTAACAAATGATTATTCCTCCCCCACTACAGGACTGACCCGTACGAATGAACACACTCTTTGTTTTCTCCTGATTGCTGACAGCGGCCGCTGCGAATTCTGAGTAGAAGAGTGTTTAGTGACAAAAGCCAGGCAGGTGTTGCAGTGGGGGAAAAATTAGGAAATTGATGAATTATCTTTCCATTTGCACCTTCAGAAATAGGTTAATTGTTTTGGTGACTGGCTCCGTCTTGATTAGGAAGCATTAGTAGCAATTAATGATGGAACTTCAAAAAAGGTATAGGAAAATTAATAGAATTTTCAGTTCACATAAATTATAGTCATTATCTACTGTATCCAGAACGATTGGGGCTGCCAAGCCCGCTGATTAAAGTGCAAGTAGATTTTTGGTCTGAATTCTCTGGATAATTGAACACCTCTTTTCGTTAGGCTTTCAGTATATAATTCCCTGTAGTGAGCTAATAATGTTATTTAGTTTAAAATGCCTTGATTCTTTGACATAATTGAACACCTTCGCAAGTTAATTTTATGACTGTATGCCCATTTTACCTACATGGGCAAATATTATTTGATTATGGTGATGAAACTCTTTAAATAAAAAAGCAGCTGCCAAAAGTGTGGCTTAGCACAGTTCAGGTCTGGAGACACGAAATCAGAACGGGGGTGAGCATCATGAAGGTGACGCCTCCCCCCCCAGCTAACGGGGAAGCTTGAACTGGCAGGCACTGGGGAAGTGGTCAGGGTCTGAGGATGAGGAGCCGGGGTTCCAAGGAAGATCAGCCTGGGTTCGGCTCTGGCTGCGGAGTTCCTCAGTCTTCTCTGTGGGCTTTCCCCTCGGCGGCTCGTGCGTGGTCGCATCTTGGACCTTCTCACTGGAGCCAGGCTGGGGTAGCAGTTAAGAACACAAATTCTAGCCATAGAGCCCTGGGTGGTTTGTATCCCAGCTCTGCCCTGTGAGGCTGAGCAGGTGACCTACCTTGTGAGTCTCAATTTTCTGTCAAAATGGGAGCAATAAAAAGTACACATAATGACAAACGCAAGATGATTGGTGCAGTGTCCACCCATATGTAACAGGTAAGAAATGTTTGCTGTCATTCTTAGAATCTCTGAAAACTTTCTGCTGATGGGATCTGTAATTCTCTTCACAGTTTCCCTCCCATCGACCATCCCTAATTTTGCCCTCTTTGCCTTATTGAAAACTAACTCGTGTCTGCTCGCCCGATCTGTGAGTCTTTTCTTATGCACCGTGATGGCCCTGTTGTCATTATTTTCTTGTGCACATCAGTCCTCTCTTGACCTTCCAGCGTGCCCACCTTGCAAAGGCTCTGCCCATCTTCTCCCTGCTTCCCCTTCTGCAGAGCTGAAGTTCCACAGATGGGTGTTGTCTACACTCTCTGGGGGATGTTAGTGCTGCACAGAGATCTTTGGACTCAGATTCCTCCTGCTGACTTTTCCCTGCTGGTGGTCCTGGGGCTTGCCTCCTCCCACAGGCCTCACCCAGCAGCTGGTTAAGTAAAGAACCTGATTTAGACTGTGCGTGTGCACAGGGTAGCCAGGTGTTGCCCCCCTCTGCCCCTGAAGGTTTGAGAAGCACTGACTTAGAAGATACAAATAAAAAGGTCTTAAAAGTGGGTGTAAAACCCTATGTGGTTTTCAGTGCTCTGGAAACTGAAACTACCAATGTCAAACTAAGCTAATTAGTGAGTGGGTTGAAATTAACCAGAAAAGACTCTCTAAGGAAAGTACATTTTGGACCAGGTTTGGGAAAAGAAAAGCGTATTTATAAATGTATGTAAGACCGGTTACTTCTATCATCGTTCAGAGCATCTTTATCTATAACCATTATTTACAAAAGCCTGGTTGTAAGAGAATGATTTCCTCATCTGTTGTACTGAGTTATTTTAGTTATTTTTCTTTGTGTAAATAATAACAAATATTCACAGGATAGTCTTATTTCTGCCCCCTTTTCTCCCTCCAAGCCACCCATTGTTCATCCTTTCAGCACAGTGCTATTCCCGTGTCCGCGTACCGTGGAGCTACCTGGACCAGCCTGGGAGAGCTTTCTCGTCACGTTTTATGCTTGCACAGAACCAGATTCACGTTTTGCTTCTCAGATGATGTCTAAGAGTCTTTCACACAACAGTAACCTACACTCACCTGTGAGAGGTCCTACCCCCAGAAAATAATTATGAAACCCGTGTTAAATTTCTATGCCTCTTCTAAAAACAGACTCCTTCAAGTAACCACCACAGCCTTCCAGCTGAGGTTATGTTAGGCTATTGTGTCTTTCCCAAACAGTACTTAAATTTCAAAATAAATATTTGTTTCTTTGAGACACGTTGCAAAGACTCAACCAAAGGCAGGTCCCTCTTTGTGGAAGAGTAATTCTGGGAAGAATTCTTGACTTATACTCAGTCATATGGGGTCACCTCCAGGCTCCTAACACTCCGCTCTGCCTCCCCTTGGTGAGTTTTGCCAGGCATCCTGAGGCCCATCAACCTGGCTACCCAGAGAGTACCTTCCTGCCTTCAGCCCCTTTCCCTCTCTCCCTGTGTGCAGGCTTATGGGGCGTTTGACTGCTTATCGACGACTTGTCTCAGCGATTGAACAGAGACTAAGTCAAATTTTGGAATAAATAGATGCCATCCTCCTATTGGGAGCTTTGGGAGAGGTTTGGTGGAGGTGCCTGTTGTTTAATGATTTGCCATAATTGCTTTTGGATTTCCTATAAATTCTCTATAACTCTGTTACTCCTGCCGCCTCACAGAAAGCCGAGCACCCACGCAGCTTGCAAACTACAGAAGACTGCTAAGTATGTGAAATGCGCTTAGTGTTCATTTGTTTGAACCGATCGTTTGCACAGTCCAGATTTGCTGAGTAATCATCGACCTTCCACATTTTAAATAGGCCCAACTGACCGGCTTCTTTCTTAATATATTTGAACAACTACATAAATGGGATTAGGGCTTGATTTTTTATTCACCTGCCATCCTGTCTGTATGAACAGACTTCTTATGTTTCCACCAACAATACACTTCCGCTCTCAGTAACACTCGTGATAATGCATTTGTAAGTATGTATCTTAAGAGGGATCTTAGCTCTGTTTTTGTACACTTAATTCTTTCCATAACCAGCTTCTGCTTTATACATTCTCTCCATCTCTTGTCATCAACCTTAGATTTATTGTAGGTGTTGATTTTAGACCAAAATATAAATGAGATTCTGTTGACATTTTAAAAAAAAACCTTGCTTCATAGCAGATGGAGTAGAGAACCAGTTGGTTTAAATAGATAACCTTGGGTCACATCAGAAAATGTCTTGTTCTAGCTGAGTACTCTATTCTTGCACTGTGGGACTGACTTTATTCATTTAATGGAAGCTAGGGCAGACAGGAAAAGAAATATTTTCTTCTCTTAAGATTTCCCGATTTGTTTGTACCTATGTTGTGACACCGAAGGGTAATTCTGATACAGCAACTTCCAAAAAAAAAAAAAAAAAATAGGGAGGAGAAACAGACGGGGAAATACCTCTACAATTGTGATTTCTCATTTTTCACTCTCCAAGCGTCTGTGTGTTCTGCCTCATTCCGTGGCCTTGTTTGCTGTACCCCTCAACAAGGACAAGGATCCACCTAATTCCCAGAGATAGAGGGAGAAAGAGTGCACACGATAGATAGGAGGAAGAGAGAGAGAGCGCACCAAGACCAACGCTCCTGTCTTACCCGTGTGCTCAGACTGGACGTGGCACTCTCCTGCAGCCCACTTCTGAGCCTGATTATTTACGCTGCTAAGGGTCAGGGCTCCTCGCGCAGGCTGCTGAGCAGCCGATGAGCAGCGGAGCCCCTGCCCTGGCACAGTGGGAAGTCACGGCCGCCTTGATGATAGAAGGTCCAGCCCCTGCCGGCCCCACCTAGAGGCGAGGTGTGGTAAAGTCCCAGCTCCTTCATCCAGAGGGAAATGCTCCTTTATCCTAACGTCAGAAAGCGGACTGTGGTTCCATTCCTGAGCTGATTTTGGGATGCATCCGGCTGAAGGGCTTGGCTGTCCTTCAGGTTGCTCACTCACTGTTTATTGTCTGGGAACATTTACGTTCCATCGTTGCTTTGAGACGGTTGGAATAGAAATCCTGCAAGGTTTCCTTTTCAGAGTTTGCCCTCCTTCACGATGAAACAAATGATAAACTGATGACCCCAAAACACGGCAAGGGAAGTGTTCATCAATATATTTGTGTGAACATTTGTGTTTAGAGTGGGGTTACATAAGAAAATGCCAGGCGATCGATAAAATCTTTCTTCAGTTCTGTGTATAACCACCTTTGAGAATTTTAGTTTTATGAAATACTAATTATGGAAATGAGAGGTTTTATCTGGCTTTGGATTCCTAATTTGAAAAGCTCTGGTTTTATTTAAGGTATCAGCCTTATATGGAAAAATCAAAAGAGGGTCATCTCTTGGTCTGTGGGTGCCCCTTCTTGTGAGGAGCCAGAGCCCTGAGAAATGCGTTTCTCCCCATGTTGGCCCTCAGCTCTGTCTGTTTTCACATGGCTGGGGGAGGATATAAAATTCAAAGTGTTCTATTTTATGTTGTTCCAATCAAGCAAAGTCTTCAAAACAGAACAGCCCTGGGGCTGTTCACCAGCCGCATGGTTTCCTGAGCAGGCTTCTTTATAACCAGACTATGAATTTAGCTGGAGTTCCAACGGCCATAATTTCTAGTCTCTGAGTTGAACAGTAGTATCTGTAGCAAGGGAAAATAACTTCAATTTAGTCTGGTTTTCTAAAGATCCTTATTGTATTTTAAGGAGGAGGGCACAGTTGTGACTTTTGAGCTCTGTTCTGCTGAACAGACTGTGACCCCTTTCTCTCTTACTTATCTCCTGTTTAGTTTTCTCTTTCTCATGTGCTCAGCGCATTTGTTAAGTTAATTTTCTTTTTTCTCCAGGGATTCGGGATTGAATTCCTTTGTTCTTGGTTTTATCTATTAAAGATACTTTTCTAGTTACAGATTTTGTCTGTGAATCTCATGCTTTGTAAAGAACATCTGATTTTCCGCAGGATGTGAGCTTGGCACTTGGTCACAGACATACCCCAGGAGCCGAGCAACGCTACTCTGCAGACATCTGTGTGTACAACTCTTGTCTTGGGGAGAGATGTTGATATTTTAGGAATCGATCTGCAGATCTATTTGGAAAATGTAAGTTAGGTTCGTTCAGTTTGGCAAGCACCTATTAGGCCACTTATGATTTGCCAGAGGCTGTGAGCATAAAGGAGTTTATGAGCATTACACACCTTTAAGGAGTTCAGAGTGGATGGAGCAGAGAGCTTATACAGACGCCCTTGTCTGGAGGAGAGAGGATCTTGTCCTACTTTCCCCCAGAAACCAAGTGTGTGAGCCTGATTGAAGGTGTGAGTGTGATAGTTTACTTAGACATGCTCCCCAGACACACAGGTAAAGGGGTGTGTAAGGCAGATGGGGAAGAGCAAGATGCCGATATGGAGAGCACAGCGAGCCCATTGCCTCTGTGAGCACCTGTTCTCAGTACCCAGGAGACCTCAGGGAGAGATCAGAAGCCACTTTAGTGCCACTATGCCTTCTTGGTTGAGAACAACTTTCAGGGCTATTAATTTACTGGCCTTCTGGCCTGTGTATCCACCTCACACTTGTGAGCCAGTGTCGTGGAATGTCCCTGACAGGCTTTTTGTTTTTCCTTTTTGTGATGCAAGTGCCTGACTTAAGCCACAACGTCCAGGCACCCGTTTCAGAGACGGCAGTCTTGGCATAAACACTCGGCCAGCCGCGAGACCAGACGTGGACCCAGGCTGCCTCCCGCACCGAGGCTCTTTGTTTAGAGCTCAGAGTGGAATCTGATAACTGACCTCTTGGACCACTTACTCCTCCTGGACTTTAAATGACTGCTTTTATGTTTTTAATGCACCAATAAAGAGTGAGCCCGTGAAACCGTAGGTCCCCACCTGCAACCCCCGCAGAAGGAGAACCCCCAGGCCATACACTCTGCCCCCTACCGTCAACTCCCTCTACCTGCTGCCTCCCTGCATGGCCCTGGTGGTGCTGCCTAATTCCCAAGTCTCGTGAGTAATATACCTTCATTTTGTCCAAGCAGCCCGGTGGTTGTTGCTGAAGGGTGTGCTGTAATCATACTAAGAACCACGAGGCCGTCCACACACAGCACTGGTTACTGATAGGCTAAGACTCCCACAGATGGCCAGCCATAAACCTGACCCTTGAGTGACTTCCGGAAGCGAACCGCAAGTACTAGCAGAGGGCCCTGGGCTTGTCTGTGAGCAGTGAGCGGCAGAGACTGCAGGCAGGACACAGGCACCGCCTGCTACAGGATGTTTCCAGCACATGTGAACAGCGCACCGCATACCTTATACTGTGGACAGCACACTTGTGTTCAGAATGATTAAAGGCCAAAAACTATAAAACCCTTAGAAGAAAACACAGGGGAAAGCTCCATGACGTTGGATTTGGTGATACTGTCTTGGCTACTACACCAAAAGCACAGGCAACAAAAGAAAAATAGACAGATTGGACCCCATCACAATTTAAAAAGTTCTACATCAAAGGACACTACCAGGGGCTCCTGGGTGGCTCAGTGGGTTAAGGCTTCTGCCTTCAGCTCAGGTCATGATCCCAGGGTCCTGGGATTGAGCCCCGTGTTGGGCTCTCTGCTCAGCAGGGAGCCTCCTTCATCCTCTCTCTCTCTGCCTGCCTCTCTGCCTACTTGTGATCTCAGTGTGTCAAATAAATAAATAAAATCTTAAAAAAAAAAAACCTTTAAAAATTAAAAAAAAAATTTTATAAAAAGGATACTACCAGCAGAGTAAAAAGGGAACCCATGAGATAGGAAGAACATTGGCACATCCTAGGTCTGATAAGGGATTAATATCCAGAATACGTAAAGAACTCCTACGACACAGCAAGCAACCTGCACCCTCAACGTAAGACACTGAGCGAAGGACGCGAGTAGACATTTTCCCAAGATGGTGCACAAATGGCCAACAAGCGCGTGGAAAGATGATCGGCTTCACTAATGATCTGGATGAACAAAATGCTGTCCTTCCTTACAGCAGGTTATTATCCAGCCTTAAACAGGATGGGCATTTTGACAAACGTTATAGCATGTGTGAGTCTTGAAGACTAAGTGACATAAACCAGTCACAAAGGGGAAAATTACTGTGTGGTTCCATTTACACAAGACACCTCGAATAAAACTCTCACAGGGACAGAAAGTAGATGGTGGGCACCAGGGGCTAGGAGAGATTGGGGGGGGCAATCAGTGTTTCCTGGGGACAGAGTTTTAGTTTGGGGAGATTTCTGAGAAAGTTCTGGAGATGGCTGGTGGTGATGGTTACAAAACAACCTGAATTAATGCCAAGAGACCATACACTTAAAAATGCTTACCTTTCTGTTAAGTAGATTTAACCACAATAAGGAAAAAAAATGTACCACATGTACAAAGTAGAAGGATTGTTGTTACTGTGGGCCTGGGAAACTTTCATGGAGGAAGTGACACATTCCCAGGCCTGGATGCATGGGCGGGATTCGGGGGGAGCAGGTCAGGTGGGGCACTCAGGTCAGAAGGGGGTGGCCGGATGCCGTGGGGTCTGATGCCAGTGAAACTCTGGACTCTGGAGCCGTGCACGTTGCTTGCTGTGTTGTAGGAGTTCTTTACGTATTCTGGATAATAATCCCTTATCAGACCTAGGATGTGCCAATATTCTTCCTATCTTATGGGTTCTCTTTTTACTCTGCTGATAGTGTCCTTTGATGTAGAACTTTTTTAATTGTGATGGGGTCCAATCTGTCTATTTTTGTTTTGTTGCCTATTCTATGGGTGTCATAGTCAGTTTGGGAAACAATGAGGCACAGAAGACCCAGCTGTCCGCGGTGTGGCCAAGTGCCCAGAGCAGAATGTTCCTCAGTGACACCGTTACTCCTCCGGCCTGTGGCAGCCAGCCTGGCAGAGCTCTCCCCAGGATGCCAGAAGGAAAGACTTGTCCCCAGACCTCCACCCGAGTTCACTTAAGAGGTTTTTCCTGAGCACCTAATGAAACATCAGGCACTGTCCGAGCCTCTTGGTCTTGCAAGCTTGTGGGGAGACACAGACGAACAAAACTAACAAGTCTGGTGAGCAGTATGTCAGGTAGTGAAGGGCCAGGGGAAAGCTGAGCAGGGCAGGGGGCCAGCACAGGGCCCTCCAGGCCACCGAGGCAGAGATCACCAGGCAGTGTCGCTTATGTCCTCAACATGATAGCTTGGTGGTCATTAGAAAAAGTTGAATGTGTTTCTCACCCCTCCCTTACAGTCTAGTAAATGCAGTGATCTTCTTCCTACAGATCTAGCCTACAACCTCTAAATATTTTCCATCTCTCTTTTGAACTTTGAAGAAAACTCTTGGCCAGAAAGCTCCTCCAGCTTGGGTGGTGGAGGAGGATGGAGACTTCGAAGGCCCCTGCCAAGGGGTCCTGAGTTTTTCCCCTTGCCCTTGCTCACAGCCTCGGGTGGGCATCAGCTGCCCGGGTGGGCTTGGGCTCCATGCCCAGATTTGCATGTTTGGCACATTTACTCAAGGGGATGTCTTCATTAAAGCTAAAAGTAATCTATTATTGTTTCTAATTATATTCTCAATAATTTTAGACTGCCATTCAGAAAATTGACCTGCTTTCCTGAAAAATAGATTCTCTTAGCCCTCTAGCCCACCCAGTCTGCTTGTAGTACCAGTTTTTCTGTTGGTTATGGTTCTTGTACTAAGACGTGGTAGATTGTGCCTTTAGGTGTTTAAATGAAAAATAGTTTATCAGCTCCTGTCTCTCAAATCAGATATTTGGGTCACTCTAGTGTCCAGTCATGGTAAATCCTGCCTTCTGTCTACCAATTTATGCTCATCACCAAAGAAATAGGTAAACAAGCCCACTGTAAAGCTGCCTTCTATCACCTTCATTTTTCTCGGCCCAGTACAGAACTGATGAAAACACATTCTTTGTTACATTCCATTCATTTCCAAATGCACAATTTTTCAAATACATTATAAACGAGAAGAAAAGAAACTGGGGGATTGTTCGTCATACTGTCATACTATTTTATTTATCGTCTCTTGTCAATAGAAAAGTCCAGAAGTGTAGTGAGATAAAAATGGAAGTACATGCAAAGATAAAATTGTAAATGGCATAGACTGCTGTATTTCCTCCCATTTTTCTTTCCCTCTCCTGTTGGGCAGTAAACAAGAAGGATTGGGTCAGCTGGTGCGCGCTCCTCTCAGGAGAGCTGGGAGAGCATTTGTGATGGGGTTTGTCCCCCCCACCCCTCACCAAGCTTGCCGCCGGCCCCACGCGCCCGGCTTCCGCTCCCCACACCGGCGTGACGCCGTCGCAGTTCGTGACCGGATTCTGGCTGACAGATGATAAGGGACACGGCATCTAGAAGAGTGGGAAAGTTTCCTTGGACACCTCCTCTCACCACAGATTGTTAACCCAGAAATTAGTACTCCAGCCTTGCTTCTTCTGGAGTCAGGTGATGACAAATTAGGTGAACTTGGGGAAAGAAAGAGGTGAGAGGAACCTTCTCCTTAGAGAAGGTTTTTGGTTTTTTTCCTATCAGGAGAGAAATCATGCTGTTTATTTCAGTGATCACAGTACAGCTCCTGTTAACGTTGTCCACGTCCTGCCACAAGAAAATCACCTCATGGGGCCCTAGCGAATGACCTGGTCTATGGTGCTGACATACCTTTCACTGGAGCACATTTTAATGAAAAAAATAACTGATTTCTCAGAGTCCTTGGAGATATATATAAATTACATATATGGACTTGGGTGTATGTCAGTCTCTTAAAAATGTGCACCTGGGGGTTCAGCATTACGGGATTCAAGCTGCTGAGATGCTGGCCCTCCAGGGTGGCAGGAAATCAGACATACCTGTTGAGATGCTTGCAGGCAGGAAAACACTTAATCCCTTTGCCAAGCCATTTTAATAATGCAGAAAAAGATGACAGACTCCAAGTGGTTGCAAAAGCAAGTGGTGAACAGAAAAGCCACCTGATTTTCTTGAAGCAGAGTATCCTGGAGCAGTTTCACTCTGAAAGGGCACCAGCGTCCCTCGCTGTGTGCGGGAGAAGGTCAAGAATCACAAGACTGACCAATTAAAGGACCCTCCGTACTGTCAGAAATCAGGTTGAGGATGGCTGGAGCCAGGCTGTTGGCAGACATCACACCACGGAAGTGACCAGAGAGCACCCCCAGCTCTGTTCTGTGTGTCTGTGGCCACTGCAGCCCTTGTTGCCGAAGGTCAGCCGTCTCAACTGCATATAGCTCTGCCTTCCTTAGCCGTTGCCGCACAAGGTAAATTTGAAGATTCATCTTCAAAAACCAAGCAGGACAGAGGATGCAAACACAGTGATCTGAAAGGGCACCGTCCACAACAGCCAAACTGTGGAAAGAGCCCAGATGTCCATCGACAGGTGGATGAATAAAGAAGATGTGGAATAGATATACAATGGAATATTACACAGCCACCAAAAAGAATGAAATCTTGCCTTTTGCAATGACATGGATGGAACTAGAGGGTATGATGCTCAGTGAAATAAGTCAGTCAGAGAAAGACAAATACCGTATGATATGACTCGTATATGGAATCTAAGAAACAACACAGAAGAGCATGGGGAAAGGAGGAGAAAAAGAAAACAAGATGAAATCAGGGAGGTAGACAAACCATAAGAGACTCTTAATCATAGGAAACACTGCTGGAGGCGAGGGGGGTGGAGGGATGGGGTACCTAGGTGATGGGCATTAAGGAGGGTACGTGATGGAATGAGCACTCGGTGGTACGTAAGACTGATGAATTACTGGCCTCTACCTCTGAACATAATAATACACTGTATGTTAAGTAATTGAATATAAATTTTAAAACTTTTTAATTAAAATTTAAAAAAAAACTGAGCAGAAGTAGCCTTGATTTTATATATGGAAATTCCTGTCCACTTGGAACAAAAGAACAGCATAAACTCTAATTTCGGTGGTGTCGGAAGCTCCTTCTCTTCCTCCTCCCCTTCCCTGACCGCTCTTCCTGCAGTCCTATGTGGACATGGGTGCCAGCCCTTCAGAGGTGCGCTGCGGGGGGTTGTCCCAGTCCTGCCTTCTGTCCTTGCTCTTCCTGCTCTCCCGGAGAGGTCTACTTAGAAGTCTCAGGATTTCAGTCACTGCTCCCTCAATGACCAGCCAATGCCCCCTAGACACCCCACAGGCACCTGAACATGGCCCTTTTCTCCAGAAACTCCTTCCTTCTCCTCCATCCTAACACGCCAGGGTCCTCACCCCCAATCCCGCTCTTTCTTCCAAGTTTTCACCCCTGAGTTGCTCTGCTGCCTGCCCAAACCACACCAGCCAGCAATCTGGAGTACTTCTGTGCCCAAATCCAGCTGCCGAGTCCCCTCTGCTCTCTTTCCTTCCTCTCCATGGTGTCCCACCGTCTCCTACTCAGCACGGTCCCCTCGTCAGGGTCCTCCGGTGACTCCGTTCTTCACTGGACAGAGTCCATGGCACACCCAGAAGCACTTCCCCCCAACTTCCAGAGGAACTGACACTTTCCCATACATGCTGGACGGGTTTCCACCTTCTTCATTTCTGTTCCTGAAATGCCTTTCCTTCCCTCTTCTGCCTGGTGAATGCCTATCCATCTTTCAAGGACATGGCTCAGGCTTTCCCGATTCCCCTGGAAGAATGGACCTCGCTGTCACACACCCACCCTGTCCTGTGGTATCCCTGCCTGCCCCTCTTCTAGCCGCACACAGTCTGTTCGCGTTCCCTCTGTTAGCGGGCCGTCTTCCGCTACTGACCCGCGCCTCCTGGATGATGCTGACCTCGGGCGTTAAAACTTGGAATCCCCAGCACCACCACGGTGCCTAGCCGCTGTGCACTTGAAATTCGAGGCACTTTTATGTTGCTCTTGTCCACAGATGCTCTGCTGACGATAACCAACCCTGTTCTATGTGGACAAGACTTGGTTCTTCATTCAACGAGTCCCTGGAGAAAGGGCTGCTATGGCCAAAGCACATTGTTTCATACCAAGATGACTAATGCATACACCCTTCCTTATTCCAAAAGGTGGACAGACCTAGGGGCACCTGGGGGGGCTCAGTCAGTGAGCGTCTCAGGGTCCTGAGACTGAGCCCCACGTCGGGCTCCCTGCTCAGTGGGGAGCCTGCTTCTCCCTCTCCCTCTGCCTGCTGCTCCCTCTTTTCATGTTCTCTCTCTCTCTCTCTCTCTCTCGCTCAAATACATAAATAAAATCTTTAAAAAATATTTTTAAAGGTGGACAGACCCATGGGCACATGGTGATATGGGGAGCTGAGAGCCACGTGCAGGAGGAGCTGGGGCACCCGCGCCTCTGGCTTGAGCAGGGCCGCCGCCCTTCTGTCCAGAAAGCCTGTGGCCTGAATCTTAAAAGCTTTTCTGTAACTGCTAATGTCATCTGCTCAACACAAGCAACATGTGTTATTATTATTGGCATTGAAGAAGGATTTAAAAAAAAAAAAGACAAAAGCTGAGGAACGCATTGCTCAACGCTGGGAGCCTTCACTGTCTTTTATTCCCTTTGTTTTCAACCCTGTTGTCTCCTTTGTTCCTCCAAATTCGGGGCTGATTCTTTTCAGAGCAGGAAGATTTTGAGGTTTCAAATAGTCCTGTAGATTCCATTACCTGCGAGCTTCCTGATGAGATGCTTTGTTTGCAAAAGTGGGAACCCGGTAGCTGCAGACACACTAAGGATTGAGGAAGCAGAGGTGCCTCCTGATCTCAGAGCTGTCCTAGAACCGTCCTTCCTCCAACAGAGGCAC
The DNA here is from genome assembly GCA_004024625.1 of Mellivora capensis. Lineage (NCBI taxonomy): Eukaryota > Metazoa > Chordata > Mammalia > Carnivora > Mustelidae > Mellivora > Mellivora capensis. The sequence goes on along the minus strand of PISX010000136.1, from coordinate 357,163 downwards.
CTCTCCCGGGACACGTCTGCTTGTGTGTGAGAAGGGCCCATGGCTTGCTTGTCTCGCATGTGTTTACGTGGGAGCCGTGCCCGGGTTCTGTACCTCAGGGCCAGTGGGACTCAGCACCCTTTGGTGGAGGGCAGCGTTCGACCTCATTATTTTCTGGCGTGCCCCAGGAAAGAACGTGGCAGCGTGCAGGCGGCTGAGCCCATGACCTCAGCCCTGCCCGACTGCCTGCTGCAAAGCTTTCCTGAGGCGTATTTGCCAGGAGCACCCACTTATAAATCAGGAAACTCCAGACAGTGGTGCTAAAAGCAAAAACCAAAACGTGGGATCTGCTGTCTCAGATGGCCTGGAAAATTCCACTCCTTTAGGGCACAGACTCTTTTTTGAAAGAAAGAAGTCTGTGTTTTTTTAATGAGATGTTGATATCTGTGGAACAAGGGAGTGTGGGGAAAGGTGTCTGCTCGGGGCTCTGAGTGCCACTTTGCCTGTGAGCTGTGACTTGGGGCTCTAGGCCTTCTCGGGGCTGGGGTGTTCATCGGCCCCACCAGCCCCAAAAACCTTCAGGGCCTTGGTGGGGAGGACAGTGCTCTCTCTCTGTGACGGGCCCATGTACACAAGCGTATCTACAGACCCACATACATGTTCCCTCCCTTGTAACGGCCCTGTGACGTGCTTATCGGTTTATGAACAAAACACATAAGGCTTGGAGAAATTAGGTGACCTGTTCCCAAGCAATTAGGAGCTGTGGTGGCATTTCCAGGTCGATTGGATTCAAAACTGTTCTCTTTGTAACTGCGCCTTTCAGCCTTTGGACTTGTGGGAACCTCATCCTAGGGTAGTTGGGGGCAGGGAGAGAAGCTTGGAGTGGGGTAGGGGGCCAGGCCAGGGGAACCTGATGGAGTCTGTTCCCAGGGACTGGGCCAGCACCCCACATCCCCATGTCCATGTGTCCAACAGAAGGGCTAGCGGCCAACAGCGATCATGTCATCACTGCTCGTGCTCAGGATGGGGCTGTCCTCGCAGCCAAATGCAAGGAAATAGCAGCGAGCAGGGTGGGCACAGTTATGGGGACCACAGCTGGTAGGACAGGAGGAGACCAGCCGCATGTCAGAGGGGGGTAGCGTCCAAGGTAGACCTTAGGAGCAGTTCTGGGCTCCACCTGGGGTAGGGACCAAGCCGGGTCTCAACAGGCTCAGGACGCAGGCGCACAGAGACCAATGCTGAATGTCGTTAGTGTCTGGTGTGCCGTGCTGGGGACAGCCCCAAGAGGCTGACGTCCCCCTGCAGCTGTCAGGACGGGGCTTGCCCACGGGCTGCAGTGCTTGGCTCCAGGTGGACACAGAGACCCTAGTCAGGCAGAGGCTGTCTGCTTACCACCCCACAGCAGGGGGCTGCTTTCTTTCCTTTCCTTTCCTTTTTAACTCTGAAGAAGGATTTTTTTATTCCTGCCCATATCACTGACCAGGAGTGTGACCTATAGCCAGTGGTTCCTAGCTGGGGACAGCTGAGCTGCACAGGGGACATTTGTCAGTACCTTTTATTTTTTACATTACATTCTCAGGTCTTATCTTAGAAATAAAAGTTGGTCCATTTTGACTACCTTTACCACACCCTTGCCTCTGTTGGGTTTCTGTGAGCTCCGCTGTTAGGGTTTCCTTATGTAAGTGAGAGCACACGATGTCTGTCTTTCTCTGACTCCTCTCACTTAGCACAACGTCCTCAAAGTTCATCCGTGTTATAGCAAATGGTGAGATTCCCTTCCTTCTCGTGGCTCGATTATATTCCATAAATGCACCACATTTTCTTTAGTGTTTTAATCCGTGGACACACACGTTGTTTCCATGTCTTGGCTGTTGTGAATGATGCTGCTGTGAACGTGGGGGTGCAGCCATCTCTTGGCATCAGTGATTTCTTTTCCTTTGGGTCCATGCCCAGAAATCAGGTTGCTGGATCATACAGTAGTTGTATTTTTAATTTTTAGCTTTCTGAGGAATGGGCAGAGGTGGTGTTGGAGGCAGGATGGAAGAGTGAACTTAGGGAACAGAAAGGCAGAAGACCAAATGTGGGAGGGTACGCCGGGGTCACTGCTGAGCCACGTGAGGAGTAGGTGTCCACCCCGCAGCACACATCCCAAACCCTGAACTGCTCCCCACAAGCCTGAACCCACCTGGTCTTTCCCTCTCAGAGTCGGCAACTTCCCTCTCCACAGCTCCTCTTCCACAGTCATCCCCCTAGCCAGCCATTGGCAAACTCTGACTCCTCGAAAAGTGCCCAATGCCTCGTTTCTACCACCACCACCCAGGCTAGCGGTCATCTGCCTGACCTCCTGTGTCCTCTCTTGACCCCCACGGTGGATTCCAGGGTTTGAGTCTTAAAACCGGCTCACATTATGTCATCCCCTGTCCCGTCCTCTTCCCACCTGCCTTTAGGATATCGCCCAGAGTTCTCCCCAAGACACAAGACCCTCCCTGAGCTGACCCCTCCCATCCCCGCCCCTTGCCCCACAGCTCCCCTTGCGCAGTGGCCCCCTGCAGCTCCTCCAGCACCCCGAGCCTGCCAGGCAGCAAGGGCTCTTCGGCACTGCATCCCCCGCCAAGAATTTCCTGCGCCCAGGCCTCCTCAGGCTGGTTTTCCTCCCCTCTCCCCGCTACTCCTGCTGGATTCCGGGCCGGAATCTGTCACCCTGTCTCCCGACTCTTTCTCTTCCCCTAAAGCCACACAACAGGCTGTCTGCCGCTTACCCTCCTTCTTCCGCAGCTCTGTGGCTTTAAGAGTTCAGGGGAACTTTGAATTTTTTTGTCATTTGAGAGTTTTGATGTTCTTTAAATGTACTTTTTAATTACATACAACCTCGACAGCTTCTCCCTACTCAGCTTTCCAATGATTAAGGGGTTCATGGTGGGGGAGATGGACGAGGATTAGGTGCAGTTTCTGGGCTCAGATGCTGTATTCCCAAAACAACTGAGCATCAACCATGGGGCCTGCCGAAGCCCCCTGCTGCCCATTTGTTGCTGACCTCTGCAGAAAGCCTCTTTTGATTCAGTGTCTTCACCTCCAACCAGTCTGCGAATTGTTCAGGTGGAAAACGATGGTAAAGTCTCCATTAAGGAAATGCTTGGGGGAAGGAGCATTCTAGTTAATTTAATTTTTGGTTAACTGAGCACCACCAGAGTTTTTACCAGGAGCGGACGGCATTATGTGAAAGGAAGTTGACAAATTTGGGTGGAGATGGTCCTTTATTTAAGCCGTTTCTCTGACATTCGAAGTCACATGACTCTGGGCCTCAGTTTTCTCCGCTGTAAAAGAGGGGCAGTAATAGGTCTCTTATTATCTTGCCATTAGATTAAATGGGGGAAACATTTGCAAGTCATTTAGCAATAGGCTTGCTGGCTACACAGGAGGCTTGGTAAAGTACCTTCTTTTCAGGGATAATTCTTAATACATTGGCATATAGCATTTAAAAATTCTTGTGTTAATATAGAGCATTGAAGGAGAGGGTACTATTCCTGGTGGAAGTACAGTGACTCATTATTGTGGAATACTTATGAAAAAATAACCGATCATTAAGGATTTTGAGTGCTTTTGTATTTCAGACACTGTGGAATAGCAGAAATAAAGAGGCCATTTTATTCTTTTTGAAATGCCTAGGTATTCTTCTTTGCATCTCTCTTCTAAAAATTGAATGTGGGGGGAAAAAAACTGGTAGATAAGTCAGCATGGCAGGTTCAGAATGGCAGATAAAGCACCTCTATTACCACCTCTCACTTAAAAAAGAAGTAAAAACCCTCTAAAAAGCAGTAAAGGAAGAAGAGACTGAGGAGCACAATGACAAAAAGAAAGTGACAGAAACAATTCACAGATGGGAGGTGCAACCGGTTTCTGGAGAACTGCTCTCAGATGATGGAATGGGCCCAGCGGGAGCGACGGTAGTGGCCTAGGGACACCTGGAGTATGTCGGGCCATGGCAGGGCTGATGGTGGGCTGGAGCTGGACACAGAGGGAAGACGTAATAGTTTGTCTCTGGAACAATCTACTTCTTGCCTGGGTACTGTATGCAGAGTAGTCAGTGGCTAAATAGGGCAGACAGACCAATGGACACATAGGGAAGGTTCTCCTCCACCAAGTACGAATGGCCCAGAGGGACAATCTCTGCATGCTGGGATCCGGGGTCTCTGCAGAATAATAGTCACCCATGTGACCAAAATTCCCCGTTCACTAGCCTAGTGGTCACACGGGAGTCATCCATGTGCCCATGCAGATTCAATGGAAATATCAGTGTTTCAGAAGAAAGGAGTGCTCAGCATCCTGTGCTGTCATGAGCACGGCCCCTGCAGTTGGGAGATGTGCACTCTGGGTGCTTGGGTAAAGTGGCACTGAAATATTGTGACAGCAGTTTCAGCAGCAGAAGCGCGGCTTTGATCTTGCTGTGGCGGCTCCCAGGAGTCAAGGTCACCTCACCAGCCCCCCCACCCCGATCACAAATGCTCCCGTGAGGAACAATCACAGCTTAATCTGCACTTCTTACCCCTGCTTCTCCAAAAGTGTCCTGTGCCCCGAATCAAATCCAAGGAGTCACTGGACTTGTCCAGCCGACCCCGCAGGTGAAGCACCTGGCACATGTCAGCACGTGTGATAGTGAGTTACGGAAATACCACCTGCTGCTCCATCTGTCAACGTGGCCTGAACCCTGGACAGGGTGGCACTGCTCTGTCCCACTCGCCCCGCCCCCGAGGGGCTGTACCTTGGCGCTTCCTGGTGTCACGCGTGCACGGTGTCCCGGGGTCAGGGTGCCGTCGAGGCCCACCAGCTGGGGGCCTGTCCTCTCCGGGCAGTGACAAGTGCTGAGCACGGGTTTCCTCTTCTGCCACCGTGGCTGAGCGGTGATTAATGCCAAATTAGCACCTGGCTCAGTGACCTTTTAGCATTCGCTGCTGCTATCCTTCACTTCACATTAACTATTTGCAAATATTAGCTTCTCAGGTCATTTCTCCTCATCAGCAACTTTCACAGATGATGGGCAGGTTGTTAATCTGATTGGCAGTCAGGTTCTGTCCTTTGCCCCCTCACGAAAGTGTCAGTGCTCAGGCATCTCCCCAGGAATCCGATAAGCAGCCCAGCGCCCTCTACAATATTCTGAGCAGAGAGCGTCCGCAGGAGGCGCTCATAGAGGCCTTTCCGGGCTAGCTTTGGGGGCAGAGAGGCGGGGCAGGGCTTGACGCCTCCCCTGGGACTTGTGGAAACCGGTTTCCATCAATGTCATTAACATACAGGCTAAAATTAATATGGTGACTCCGTGCACATCAAGCTGTGTGTGTGTGTGTGTGTGTGTGTGTGTGTGTGTGAGAGAGATTCACATGGACCTTTAAATCACATCCTGCTTAAGCAGTAGAGGCAGAACACAGACAAGGCCAGTCCTCATTTTCCCTGCCGTGCTATCTCAGTGACGCTGACACTCTGCAGCCGGGTGGGCACGCGAGGGCCTCACTGCCACAGCTGTCCCCTGCACTGGGATGGGGGCCCGGCTCTCTAGTGTCAGGTACCAGATGAAGCATTTCGCATTTGCAGAATCTAAATTTATTTTTATTTCCAGTCTCTGCCTTCTACACCCCCTATTGAAATCCCTGCTCTAAAAATGTTTGATCCGTCTTCATTTCCCCTAAATAAACAGCAGTAAAGTGTACTGTGGGTAGCTTAATTTTGATATTACATGTATTTTAGAGAAAAGTGGCAAAGACGTGTCATACTTTTTTCTCCCTTGTCACCAGAAATACAAGCTAAATTATTTATAGTTTGATACTCACAAAACAGAGGTGGATTCAGGATATTTACTTTTCAGAGAAGAAAAAGGGATTGAAAGTACACGGACAGAACAGAACACTTTGCTGATTGAATGTGTTTGCTCTGGGGAGCCACATTTGCGCCCGAGTGAGAACGCCAGCCCCATTCTAACTGCACACGTGCCCGGCAGAGTGCCTGACACATGGAATATTTGTGGAACTGGGCAGACTTGAAAAGAGTGGGTGGACTAGGTAACTCAATAAGCGAAGTCTTAAGGCAATAAAAAAATAAAGTCAGCAAACATTTTGGAAAACACCCAACACTTGAAAGCACTTATCCCCACGATACGCAGGCGGCAGCGTAAGGCACTGGGTCCCTTGACTCCCAGCGGAATGTTCACTTACCGGCTGTGGATTCCACCCCAGGATCCTGCCGTCTGATGAAGGCCAGTGACAATGACCACGCCCAAGGGCTCCCCTCCAGGGGTCGGGGTGGGGTCGTGACATTCAGGTGTCCCATCAGAGTGGCTTGACAAGACTCCCCCAATGTGTTATGTTCCAGTCTTGACATCTTCCATACTTGGGAGAGTCCCATGAAGTTTTGCTTTCTCTGCCACAGGAGAGGTTGGCACCCCAGAGACCATGGCGCCCGTCATTGTGATTCCCCCCGGCAACAGAAGTGTGGTGGCCGGGTCCAGTGAGACCACCTTGGAATGCATTGCCAATGCCAGGTATGTCCCACCCTGGGGTACAAATCCATTGTAACTGATGAGATGGCCCTTCAGTGGAAAGCCACATCACGCATGTGCTTGCTGTTCTGGCAGTCATGCTGGTCTCGTTTGTCCAGCTGAGCTACACGCACAACACGCCTGGGAAAATAGGGCCCGACTTCCCAAGCCTGGGACTGCAGTGCTTGCACTGAGCGTACCGCGGTGCTGGTGGAGGGCCTCCGTGGGTGCACAGGAAAGAAGCACCTTTCTCCTCAGCAGGGCTTGGTGTTCTCAGCCTTGTCAATGGTCGCTCCAGAATTTGGTTCCCGTGATCATGCCTCCCATGTAGCCACGTCCCCTAGCAGTATTTATTTTAAACCTTCTTTTCCTGAGCAAATGGAATCATTAGCACTTATGGTCCATCGCTGCCGCAATTAGCTATCCTTGCTCAATAGCCCTTGAGCGGAATGTATTGTCAGTGCACGCCGTGAGGGAGTCGGGCCGCATCTGGATTGATTTTTAAATGTCCATTGTTCAACCCGCCATGGTTCTTGGTAGAATTAGCTTTGTCAGGCTTGTGCTGAATGCCTGAAATTATGATTTTTGCCACCTACGTGATTCACCGTTGTTGTCAATCATGCCCTGCGCCCTCCCAGGCCTGTCGAGGAGCTGCACATGACCTGGAAGAGGAACGGGGTGAGGGTCGCCGGGGGGCTCCACAGCCATGGGAGACGCCTCACCATCAGCAACCCAACGTCCACCGACACCGGGATGTACGTCTGTGAGGCGACGCTGAGAGGACGCGCGTTCGACACAGCCACAGCGCAAGCCTTTCTGGCTATCATAGGTAATGCGGGGCTCGGAGCCGCGCGGCCCCTCGTGGAGCGGCCCTGAAACCAGCCGCCTCTGGCCAGCTCCCTTTCTAACTCAGAGAAGGAGGGTGACATGGAGGCTACCTTCCAGAGTCACCCTGCTCTTCTTTCTCCAAGAACATAAGCCCGCTGAACCCAAAGCGCTCATGTTCTGAGTACTTCTAAGAAATGTGATTCTGGATCCTTCTGACCACAAAGCTCAAGAAGTGGTGTGGTGAGGTCCTTGTCACATATGTCACCTTCTGGCGCTGGCCTCTCCAGCACGAAGCTTCTCTGTAGCCCTTACTGGGTGTTTATGGTCAGTTTTCAGAGATTATCCCATTATTGGTATTTTTTGACCCAGAAAAAAAGCAGCTTTGGGATATTACCTTCTGTTATGAAAAGGGGAGAACAGAGCTGCTTCCAAGCACGTGCACCAAGGGCCACTCCTGAGCCAAAGAGAGCAAGATAAAATTTGGCACCCAGGAGTCGCTCTGGATGCTGGAAAGTGTCAGTGTTCAGGGAGTGGGCGTTGTTTGGTGGCCAAGGAAATGCTCAGGGTATTTGCGGATTATGGTAAGATCACGGTACGTTGTGAGGCCAGTGCCTTTGTTTCCCTGGTTTCTTCGGCTCCTGTAATACTTTTAGTCCCCTTAGTGGCTGTGGTCACTCTCACCATGACCCGTCCAGCAGGATAGTGGCCACTGCAGGTAGGAGGGGCTGTGGCGACCCCAGGGAGGAGAATCTCTGCCTCTTCTCTCCTTCCAGAAGAAGGGAACGAGAACGAGAAAGGTCAGGTCAGCAGAGCCCTGGGGAGCGCTGTGGCTCTTCACAGGACGTGTGTCACAACTTTCCACTTTGCTGACTAAGAAAGAAGACAAGCTGTGTTCTCCCGTGAAATTAGCAAGGGTATCAGGAAATGCCAAGTAAAAGGCAATTTGCCTTGAGTGTGTCACACTCCTTTTGATCATGAAGAAATGGCTCCATGGCCTGGAAACGACCCAGCCAAATATACGCAAACCCATCCGTCCCTCCAAATGGAGCGTAAAGACTTTTAAAGCATCAGGAAGGCAAACCTCGAGTCGCATGTTGCCGCGGACTCCGCACTAGGGGACCGAGCTGCTTGTCTTGCTGCCTCTCCTCGTGTGCTCCCGACGGAGAGAAACACGGAAGGCCTGTGCCCCGCGATGACATCCTTCTGCCCCCTGTGAGCATAGCACGTTATAGATGGAACCAAATCAACATTCGGCACGTGTCCATCTCCAGGAGACAGGACTGTATTGTGTTAAAACATCTTAAGGTGATTTAAACAAGAGAAGAAATTTATCTTCCTGTGAACTGGAATGTTTGTTTCCATCATAATTCCCTTTAGAAATATTTAAATCTATCCTATGAATTTTGGTTTCACATTGACAAGTGAATTCCAAAGCAGGCTGTGTGCCGCTCTGTGTTCAGGCTTTGAAAGGGACACAACTCTGCGTCTTTAGGATGTTGATTTACATTCCTTTTTATTTATAAGAATTTGCTATGGCAGGGAGGATTCTGTGCAGGAGTTGTCCTGGGGAAGCCCTGAGGAGGGCCTCTGTGAATCCAGATTGGTTGGGAGATGGTGGCCCCAGGCGCCGTGCGCTGGGAGGAGGTTCCCAGGGGCGCCATGGGGCCGGGCAGGGAGCTGTCCCTGAAGCAGGCCGGTGCAGGAAGGTGGAAACGCGCTGGCTTTCAGGGACTTCCATCACGGCTGACGAAACAAGACAGGACGGGGTGGTTGTTTCCTCTGCCTGTCAACTTCAATAACGTATTGCCTGATTTCTGAGGTTTATACAGGAATGCGGGCAGCGTCCCACCTGCTGCAAGTCCTAGTGGCCGTCCATGCGACAGGGAGCACCGGCCTCCAGGGGGACCTCTGCTCCGGCCCGCTGCTGCTCCTTAGGCCTTTCTCCCGCCCTTCCCTCCACATGCTCCCCGAGAGCCTCCCCACACCCCACATGCTGAGGCCGATGCCATGGCCTGCCCACACAGCCCCCAGTCTCCCTGCTTCAACTACTCACACCACCATTCCTCCCTCACGGCCTTCCTGGGCCACTGGAGCTGTGGCGCCCGCCATACGGCAGGTTTGAAGTGCGGGGTCTGATGGATAGTGGACAGACAGCTGAGCTCCCTCCCCACTGCGATGGGGGTGTGATCTGGAGGTCCTGGCTTCCAGTGCCCCCAGTAGATGAGCTCACTTGGTCATGAGCTCCTTGCAGCTGACCTGCTTCTTCTGGTGGTGTTTCCATCACCTCCCTGATAAACTGTGGGCCGCTGGGCTGGGCTGTGTGGACAGACCTGGGCTCAGACCCTCTAGGCACCACTCATGGGCTCGAACAAGTCCCTTTGCCTCTGCTGGCCTCAGTTTCCACATGTGTAAACTGTAGACGAGGTAGGAAACGATCGGGGTTCATACCGTGAGCAGTAAAGGTAGAGCTGGTCACAGAGGCAGGGGGATGGCAGCTCGATGAGATGTGGGCAGAGGACTGTTATCCCACCTGTGGTACTGTTTCAGCTGTTTACCGATGGTCACGTGACACGCACTTTTCACCTTTGCTGTCCCTGAAGTCAGGGTGTGTCTCAGGATCCCTGGAAGCATTTTTTCTTTCCTAAGGGTAAATACAGCTGCAAAGTCTCAGATTCAGTGAGACAGCGTGTACATCTTCCTTTCCAGACTGACAGACCGACACTGTCTCCTGTCACTGCCGTTCACGTGCTTACCCTGTGTCCGTGAGTGTCTGTGTCCCTACCCTCAGACACGCGTCAGTGTGAGTGGCTGCTGTCCAGAGCCATCTCTGTGCCTCTCGGGCTGGTCTGGTGTTTGTAGACATGAATCATTCAGGAATGCCAAAATCGTATCATTAGAATCCCAGATTATTTGTACCATCGGCGGGCTGGTACATGCCACAATCAAGGAGTTAAACTGTGCTGGAAGGTTCTCTAGAGCTGAGACCGAGCCACTCTTCACTGTCTGAATCCTAACAGAAAAAGCTTCCTCCCTCCTGCTTTCCTTCCTTTCCTCCACTTAAAATTTCTTGAGTCTGCATCTCGGACACCACTCTGGTCATTGGTGACAATGTGGCAAAGAAGCTGTGGTCCCCGGCATCCAGGAGCCTGGTGTGGAAGGCAGGCCTGTACGAGGCAGGGATGACTCAGCACAGCAAGCACGCACAGCAGGAAGGGGTGCCTGAGCTCACGCAGCAGGTGCGGGGGGCAGAGGCCCTCTTGGCATAAAGCCAGGCCAGAACCCTGCGGCGGGCCTTGCAACCCACCCGCCCTGGTTTAGGATAAACTCAAAATGTCTTCTTTCTGGCTCTACATACGGCCTACGTTAGAAGCACCCCCATTAATCATCGGTGCCCTGTGACAGCTGGAACTTACCTGTACAGCTGAACATTACCGAGTGAAGTTCATAAAATAGAGCTGTTACAGAACTGTTTCTAAAACAAGAGAGAAACTTGTATGAAGCAAAGCCCAGTGGCGCTTGGGTCATTTGCTCTGAATGCAGGATGGGCAGGCCGGCTGTAATACCCCGGGATGGAGTGGGGTTCAGCGGGCAGGGAGCCACGAGCTTGCTCTTCATGTACTGTCTGTCTTTCCCGGCTCTCTGGCCATCTCTGCCCTCCTTGCTGCTCTGCCAACCATTTGTGGAGCACATGGTGTGTGCAGGACCCTGCTGAAGGGCCAGTGTGGGCAGAAGACGAAGGAGGGTTTGCAGAGCTGGAATAGGATACACCTGCTCCCAGGAAGGACTTCAAGGTTGTAAGGTCTTCGGTGATCTCCTGTATCTTTCCTTCCAGCAGATGGTTTTTAAGTGTTTCACTGTAAGCTGTGCCAGGCACTACCAGCACAGAGACGAGGAGGACACAGTTCTTCTCCGAAGAAGGTCCCAGGTGGAGGGGGCACCCTGCCTGAGGAGGTTGCGGGGAACTCTCCAGAAGACTGGCACTAGGGCTGATCTTGAAGACCAACTTAGAATTTGCCAACAAGACAAGCATCTCTTGTGTGGGAGCCAGAGTATGGGGCCTGCTCGGGCCCCACAGTCCCAGGCAACAGGCTCAGCCACTTCCTCTCCTGGTGGTCTCATGGGGCCGTCATCAAGCCTTCAATGGATCTGGGCTCTTTTCTGGGGGCTCTTGGGGAGAAGCCACTTCCTGGCTCACTCGGGGTGGGGAGAAGCCGGTGCACAGGTTGTAAGACTGAGGTCCTCCCCTCCTTTCTGCTGTTGGTTGGGGTCCCAGAGGACCCCCTGCTCCCCCTGGCTAAGCCACCTTCTTCTCCACCTTCTTCTCCAACAAGCCAGGACTTCTCGTGCTGCAGGACTCTGAACTCCCTTCTTCATCTCCCCTTCCAGCGGCAGGGAGGCCACTGCTTATCGGGGCTCCGGTGATAGGACTGGGCCCACCCAGCTGATCCAAGGTCAGCTCTTCGTTTCAAGATTGACAGCCTTAACCACACTGGCAGAGGCCATCTTGCCATGTAGCATGACGTGCTCACAGGTCCCAGTGACTAGGGGGTGGACACCTTAGGGCCATTCTTCCCACCACAGTGGACAGAAACACCATGTGTGGATGATGGTGGCAAGTCTAGGACATCTCCTGGCACGAGATGGTCATTCTGGAGCAGAAGGAAAGACAGAACAGGGAACATCCTCGGGTCTCATGGTAAGCCCTACTCACGACAGGCCCTGCCACTCAGCTGTGGGGGCTTTGGCAGGAGAGCATGAGGAATCCTTGGGATGCAGGGGCCATCTGCCATAGCTGCCTCCATGAGGCCAGGGTGAGCGCTGTATGGCCCTGGCATTTTGGAAGGTGGGGAATTCAATAGAGGCCTTGCCCTTAGGCTGCTTGGGAGGCATCCCACCTCCTGTTCTGAGACAGGACCAGTGGAGGATGATCAGTGTGGCTGGCTGTTTCTGAACAGGGATGGGAACGTTTTCCTGATGTCTTCATACTGTTTCAAGAGAGAGAAAAGTGTTTGTTGCAATCGCTAGCTTTACTTACCAGCTGTACTTGGGATACATTTTTAGAAGTCTAATGTGCACCGGTGTTGGCAGTGTGCCCTTTCTGGAAACGGTGGCTGCCAGTTAGCTAAGACACGCACTTGCCCCTTAGAGGTTAAGTGGTTGCAGGAGTCCATACTAGTTCACGACAAGCTCCCAGTTCAGCCCACAGTCCTCGCATTGTGGACACGCCTCGCGTGCTCCCACTTTTGTCCTTTGAGCTGACTACGTGTAAAAGTAGCCGGGGATCAAGAGAAGAGGTCTCTTCTGAGCACCTGTTGAATTATGTCAACAGGAAGGGTCAGCCCTGAGCGAAATCGTCACACATATGGTGGGGAAAGAAATACAATTACCGTCAGAAGCTACAGGGGCCTTTCCGGGTCTCGGCAGCTGCGTGCCCGCTCTGCTTTGTGCAGCCTCCTGGAAAAGTTTCGGGAACAAGGCCGGAGTATCAGTAAATGAACAAACCTGCTCGGCCCAGGCCGTTCCTGGCCTTCCTAGTTGTCAGCCATGCAAGCCTCCCTGGTTATTGGCTCCAGCGGGGAGAGAGAGCCCTTGGCATGCACCGGCAGGACACCCTTCCAGACTGTGCCCAGGGAGCCTGGTGGCCTGCAGGCAGGCTGCCGAGTGCATGGGGTGGGTGAATTAGTGCCAGGTTCCCACAGTAACTGTCTGCAGGGGGTTAGCGGGGGAATGGCAGTGTTCGCAGGCCAGTGGCCTTGACCAGGCCTCTGATGCACCCCAGCCCTGGAGCCATGCCGCTGCTCAGCTCGAGCCAGCTTTGGGCCACATGTGATGAGCACCCCCTGTCTCTGACCCCACGCTAGGTCCTCCCCTGGCCCCGGGGGGGAAGCTGGGTGGCATCGAAGAGGGAGGAAAAGCAGCACCAGACACCGGCTGTCGCACCCAGTGCCTTGAGATGGCCGTCTGGTCCTGTAGATGTTGACCATTTCTATATGCGTGTGTCTGTTATCCAAGTGTGCTTCCTCTGGGATGAATCCCACGGGACTTGGGCAAAGTGAAAAATGCCAGTTTTGAAGGTTACACATGGTATGATTCCATTCCTGTATCATTCAGGAATTGTGACAGAATTGCAGGTGGAGAGCAGATGAATGGGGTGGCCAGGGTCCTGCAAGGGCAGCATGTGGGACCCTTGGGGTACAGGCCCATTCTGCCTCTAGACTATGGGTCCATATGCCCTCACTGATTATGTCACCTAGGGCTAAGCCTGCACACGTGCTTGTGTGCACACTCACGCATACTAGGCAGACGGCGGAGGTGAGAGTAGGGTGTGATGTTGGACTGCAGTTGTGCAAGGTGTCACCGTTGGGGGAAACTGAAGGAAGCCTGGGATCTTTATTATTTCTTACAACTGCATGGGACTCTAATTATCTCAAAATAAAATGTTTAATTTTAAAAAGGAGAACCATAATTAATCATGGACAAATGTTGACTCTGTCACTTGGTCTTTTTTTTTTTTCCTTTTCACTTATGTCCCTTTCATCAGGCTGTGGAGGTAGATATCGACGTTCACATTCGCTGATGAATATGGGGCATGACCCGCACATGAGGGCTGCGACAGGACGCAGCTCTGGGATGGTCGGAATATAAATTTCACTGCTGTCATGATTATTGATGAAGGGAATGCGGCTGAATGTGAACATGTGGGTGTGCAGTGAAGACCAGCTTGAAAAGAGACCGTGAATTTTTGCAGTTTGTCTTTCCAAAGCCTGGTCTACACACACCCAGAACCTGGTCGAGGTCTCCGTGTCCACCTGGCAAGGGGACAGCCCCTTCCTCGGGTAGATGGCATGTGCCCAAGTGACCCAGCTCATCGCAGAAGGGGTCCCAGACTCCCATCCCCGCGGAGAAACCTTCAGCCTTTTCTTAAGTGTTCATGTCTCCTTTCCCTCTTGTGGGTCCCACCCTGTCTTAAAGACCCAGGCGGTGCAGGAGGCATGCCCAGCCACGCTACCCACACCCCACACAGTGACAGTGGCAATCAGCCACCCGGGAAGACAGTGCCCAGAGATTAATTATCACACAGAAAGGGAATGCACCAGCCTTTTGTTACCGCAGTAATGAACTCACTGGCACCTTCACACCAGCTGAATCTGGCCATGCCCCTGTTGAAGTTCGGCTGAGAAAACTGAGAAGAATGTTGCAGTTCACTCTCCAAGGAGAGTCACTGCGAATACACCCACCACTGTTCTGTTCAACGGGGCGAGGGGAGTAGCTGGAGAGACACAAGCCATGGAGTTTCCTCTGCTCCTGAAGATGGATGAGACGCCCTTTGTCTTTCTTCTCTTCGCCATTATTTAGCCTTCCATTGAAGTAGTAAATCTGTATTTTGGAGAAGAAGAACACTAAGACTTTAAAAAATATGTTAATGGGCCGCCTGGTCCCCTGACACAGGCCCATGCTCGACTGTGACGTTTTATTGGACATGCCGCGGGCGTCGGGGTTTGGTTTGGATACGGAAGCAAACTAGCCTATAAAACAGTGTGCTGTAAATATAAACTTTTATGAACCTCTCAGGACAGTCCTTCTAAAATGTGAATTAAGATGTTCCATGATTCAAGCCCATAAACAGAAAAGTAGCCATCACCCTGAGTAGTAATTTGCTTTCTGAAACCTTAGGATATAAACCGCCTTTGGCCTCTGCTCACTGAGTTCTGAGTTCGCGTGTACGATGGTGGCGAGAGAACTTTCCAGAAATAGGTTTTTAAAAGGAGTTTGAGCTCTTTGAGGCCAGACAGGTCTCCCGAAATACACTTCTTTTGCTTAGGGGCTATTTTGTTTTTTTCTTGTTTAAAGAGCCACCATATTTTACTGCTGAGCCCGAGAGTCGGATTTTAGCAGAAGTGGAAGATACCGTGGATATCGTGTGTCGAGCCATGGGTGAGTGTGGGGTGGCTGCTCCATGGGCTACTGTGAGGCTGGGGGACCAAAGGGGCACTTTCATCACTGTCGGGATACACATTGAGTGTGATGTTAGTAAAGGGCCTTTGGATCCTGGCAGAACTCAGTTACTGGGTATGTGACCTTGAGGAAGGTGACCTTGACTTAGCTGAGCTATTGCTTCCTTGCCTGCAGAGCAGAGATAAGAATATTCACCCAAGGGAACAACAAGAAGAACTTCACCCCATCTGTCCCCACAGAGAGGGACAGCCTTGTCCTCTCAACTCCTTTCAAACATTCTGGTTCCACAAGACCATGACTCCCCAAGGCCTGGAGCAGGAGGTGCTCTTCTGTCTGTGGGGCGACGGGCACTGGTGATGACACGTGCTCTGCAGTAGGAGAGGTGGTTCTAATGTCTTTGAACAAGAAGCCTTCCTTTTTTCTTTTTCTTTCTTTTTTTTTTTCTGCTTCGGGTTGACTTTTTCTTTGTTATTCTAGTAATCTCACCCCTCACCCCCTGTCTTGGTGACGAGCTGTCCACCATCAGGCAGCATCAACAATTATACGAACCCTCCCTCCTAGAGACAGGCTTTTTAAAGGCAATTTCATCAACAAAGGGTATGTTAGTGCACTAGACACTGTCAGTGAAAAGGACTTTTTTTTTTATGTTTAAACCTGTCCATCTTAAGGGTGGGTATTTCATTCTAAGAGCTTGGAGGGTAAGGATTAGCAATTTTGTAAATATCCAAAACAGCTCCATAAAAGAGATATTATTATTTTAGAGTACACATATGAAAACAAGACTTTAGAAAGTGAGGTTAAGTAATGTGTTCAAGGCACAGAGCCAGGGAGAGATGAGATACCTCAAAAAGCCCAGCCCAGAATCTGGCATATAGGAGCTGCTCTTTAAAGACTAGACAACCTGCCAGAGGTCTCATGGCAATGGAGACAGGAACGAAACCCAGACCCATCAGCTCCCAAAGCAAGGGCTTTGGCCAGGGCACCTGGCTTCTCCCAGAGAGCTGAGGTCTGGGCCTAGAGCTCATGCCAGCAATCCACGGGTACGGACATGTCATTGTACGTCTCTAAAAGGGAGTGGGGGTGTGCTCCGAGCAGTGTTGATGGCTCCCGCAGAGATCGGGGTCTGCCGCGGGCGACCCTTCTCTACCCACTATGCTTCCACTCGGAGCCTGTGTCCTGGGGGGCTCAGTCCCCAGCGCCTGGGCAGGTCACAGGGGCACTGTTGGCGCATCTGCTCTGCGGCCATCCTCTGTTCAGGATCCTGGGGACGGGTGTGGGGAGAGTGATGTGACCTTTACATAGAAATGTCCCCCTCGTGGTGGGTCGCACTGCTCTCTTCTTGGCATAAACACTGTTTTCCAAGGTCAGTGGTGCTCTAGAAGTGGAACTCCACTGTATTTTGAGTGGAACTCCACTTCTCAGACTTTAGAAACCAGCATCTGCAGCACTGCTGGGGATAAGTTTTCTGTTTATGACCATAAATCACCCCAAAATAGAAAGACTCCTGGTTCCCTGTATACTAACAATTATTTTTCAATAAATGACAGTCTGAAGCCTTTCCCTTGACAAGAGAATGCTCTTTTTTGCATGATTTCTACAGGGTAAACTGCTTGTTAAATACAGACGTGTACATATATACTGAGCAGGCCTTTCAACGTTGCCATCAGATAATTTACTGCTTTTTTAAAATTTTGACAGTGAGACTACAGCAGCATGCGAAGGGGTTACTCTTCATGAAAGCTCGATCATGTAATTGCTCTTCGGAGATTTTACATGAATTGGTTATGCTTTTACCTTGAAATGAATTTTTTTAATTTCCTGATTTAATGAAAAGTGACAGGAAACATAATTAAGGCAAAGAACAGAATCTGAGAATACATTATCTTGAAATATTCCATGATATTAACTTTATTTATTAAAGAAGACATCTTATACCTACATGGCATCTGAAATCAAGGGATTTGGGTGTGCTTTTCACCATGAATCCTGCCAAGATGGGTTTTATTTAAATTTATTTCATAGGTAGGGAAACCGAGGTAAAGAACCATCCTAGACATTCCTGCGTGCTTTCCGTGGGCCCACAGCAAACATACACACGCCCGCCATGCTCAGGACCACGTTGTCATATGTGCTTTGGTGGAGTGTCTATGCACAGCCTGTCATGTCTACCCAGTTGGCTTAGGTGGCTTAGAAGGTCAGAGACATGCCCAGGTGGCAGTGTCCCCTACTACTAGTCACACAAGCCTCTGGGGGAGCTGCCCAGGGAAGGAGCCTGGCGTCTCCCAGGTCAGAGCTTATCCCGGGCAGTAAGACACTGGGGACTAGCGCACACCTCGTCATGGCCTAGGCTCCAAGTGCTGAACATGGCCATGTCAGGGCCGAGCAACAGAGGTCCTCACACTCTCAGGCTGAGCACAGTCCCATCATTCACACCCCAGGTTCTGCCCCCGTGAGCTTGCCTTTGTCCCCTGCATCTTCCCTTCCAAACCCAGCCTCCCCGCCGCTATCCGCTGGGCCAGCTGGGTGGCACAGGGCTCTGGTCTCACTGACTGAGGCCTGAATTTTCACTGTAACATCATTAAGATGAGGAATGAGATGAGGAAGGCACAGCCAGCCTCAGTCTGACCCTCTGTCCTCCTGCTCCAAGTGCTGGCCTTGCTCCGAGTGCCTTGAGCTCCTAGGGACAGGGGTGGCACCATCCCTTGACCCCTCCTCGTTACCTGCTGGACTCACATTTGTCTGGGAGCCAAGACAGCTTTTCCCATATCCACAGATAAATGCCCCTCAGGACCCCTCAGCCTCCCCCCACATGCACCTCGGGTGATTTACCTCCACTGTCCTCCACTGCCATTGACGTCCGCTTAGATCAGTGATGTCCAGCCCCCTCGGCAGGGGATGGCTGAAAAGATGGGATGCCTTCTTCTTATGGTTAGTCCTAAATCAGAGTCATTCTAGCCACTGAGCACTGGCCATGTGCCAGGCACTGGGGACATCTGCGTGCGCTGATGGGGTTAATCTTCCCAGCAGCGTTTCAAGGTTGCAGTGACCACTTCCTTCCAAATGTGTCTCCTGTCCTGGCGGCCTTTCCCTGAGCCTCGAGTGGCAGAGGCAGGTGCTGCAGGGCAGCAGGGGCCTTCTTCCTGGTCCCTGTCTGTTCCCAGGACGGTCATGGTCACGGCTTGAATCCCTCTCTCTCCAGACCAGAGCACAAACCCTCACCGGCTCAGGGGGTCCAGAATGATCTGCAGCCCAGCACATCAGGAGTTCGTTACTGCACTTCCTCTTGCTGCTTCTCTGTGTCCATTTCTCTGCACATAACACTGTGCAAGGCAGAGAAAGGGACTCTAGATGAAACATGCCACCAAACTATCACCTTGTAGCATCTGAAACATGTTCTCCTCAGCCCTCACATAAAGTGCTTGCATTGAGTTCTTTCAAATGTCCGATTATTTCCACTCCTGCGCAGGGGTCCCTCTTCCTACCCTCCAGTGGTACAAGGATGCCACATCCATCGGCAAGCTCCAGGATCCCCGGTACAAGATGCTATCAAGTGGAGGCCTGCGTATCCAAAAGCTGCGTCCCGAGGACTCGGGGATCTTCCAGTGCTTTGCCAGTAATGAAGGAGGGGAGATCCAGACCTATACCTACCTGGACGTCACCAGTGAGTCCTCCCGCCCCCCTGGAGCCAGACCCCCTGCACTGGGCCCTCAGCCAGAGCTCCCCACTCGGAAAACCGTAGCATCTGTTCTGCAAACGGACAGGGTGTGGCAGCCAGCGGTGACCCACTGTGGAGGGCCACCTCTCTGGCCCACAAAAGCCCACATGCTAAGCCCCCAGGCAGCAAATACGCCCCATTGTCCCTACGCCCTGCCACCTGACCTGCTCTCAGGAGAGCCTCATGCTCTCCTCTCTGCTGAGAAGTGAAGGGACAAGTAGCTCCACTTTTCTGGACTGAACTGGAAGTTCAGTGAATAGCTCATCCCTAATCTCTTTCTTTTGATCTTTTTCCCATTTTTTTATATCCACATTCTATTTTAGTTTTATCGAACAATTATAGTTCTTTTGTAAGTTTCTTTTATTACCCCATTAGCAGAAATACTTTGGCCCCTGTCTTTGAAAACTAAAACGAAGGTATATGGGTTTTTTCTTTCAGCCCCACAGTTGTAATATTGTTCTTCTAAAATGGGGGCATATTTAGTGGTTATGGAATTATACCTTTTGGAACCCAAATGCTGATATCCTCAGGTGTGAGAGCCGCTTGAGGAATCAAATCATGTCCGAATGCAGACGGCTCTCGTCTGCCCAAACTTAGGAATTTAAGGATTCTGTGTGTGTGTTTTTTGGTAAAGTAGGAATCATTATCTTGAACCTTGTCCAGGGGTCAGATTTAGTCTCTGGTTTAGAGCATAGGAAACCAGTATCGCTTCAAATGATGGCAATAATATTGGGTACTTATGCCAGAAACTGAGTTTCGATCAATTAGAATTATTTAAAGTATATCTTACAAGTCGGCCAGGCAGCTGTGGGGCACAGATGAGCATACTTTTTTTTTCTAATTTATTTTAATTCCAGTGTAGTTAACACAGTGTTATATTAGTTCATGCATTTAACAAATATTTACACAGCATCTGTGTCAGGCACTGGGTCTGTCGGGCTTGGGGACAGAGCTCCGAGGAAAACATGCGAGGTTCTCATACCTCCAGGACAGAGGTCAGGAAGCAGGGAGACAGATGGGAGAGGAGGGGTAATTTAGCCAGGGATGAGGACTGGGAAACGAGCGGACAGGCGGGGCCCGGGGTGACCATGGAGGCCTCTCTGAGGGTGGTCAGGTTGCGTTCCTTGAGATGCTGCCAGAGCTGAGGCCCAAAGGTGCAAAGTTTGGGGGGACATAGGTGTCACGGGATGGGGGAGGCTGCAGGTGCTTTTCAGACACAAGCTTGGGGAGGTGTGTGTGCAGGGAGACAGTGGGGACTCAGTCTGGTGAGGAGCCAGGGGTCATGCTAGGAGGTAGTTTGGAGGGACAAGCAGGCCGAAGGCCCAGGAGCCCGAGGGAAGATTCTGCCGGCTTTCGGCAGGGAGTGGCAGGGTGTCATTCATGGCTTCCACAGGGCACCGAAGGCCGGGTGTGGGACAGCCAATGCAGGGAAGAGCAGAAGACTCAGGACCTGGGAGGAGGCCATTGTACTGTCGACTTGGGGGCCCCAGCCGGGGAGGGAAGCAGGGGGCTCTGGGACTTGCTTTGGAGGTGGCATCCATGGGGCGTAGGTGGTTTGTGGTAGAAGGAGAGGTAGCAGCAGTGCTTTGGTCCCGAGTTTCATCCACTGGTCCTGGGTACCTCAGGGGCCTCATGGGATTGGGGACACGCAGGTCAGAGTAGAAAACGTCACTGAATCTCGATAAAACCAGCCTGAACTACCCACCACCGTCTCAGTCTGATTGGGGGCTCTCAGGAGCTGGAGGCCTGTGCTGACCCCCAAGGACAAGAAGATGCCCCCAGCACTTGGGCCCCGACACTTCCTGGAAATCCTTCACTGACGTGCTTCAAATCTGGTTATTTTGTGAAAGTGTCATCCTTTGGGTAATATTTAATATTCAAAAATCCGGTTTTTCTATTTTTCCAAAAGTACTAAATGCGAGCTTGTTAGATTTACCTGAATAATTGTCCCCCTCATTAACGTCCACCTGAAGCAGCCGCTCCCGGCTCCAGCACTCGCCCACTTGCGTGTCCATTCCGCCACTAGAGTTCTCTTTAGGTTGTAAACACAGGCAGCTCCTGGGGGACAAATAAGGGAAGGTTATAGTCACTCCTGAAAGGTTTTCCTCCTTTATTGCTACAGTTATCTCTGTGATTAGTCCCATAAAAGCCCATATGGGCCACCCCAGCAGGCAGGTCTGAGCGCGTCTGGGGGACAGCGCACTGAGTATATCCCTGTTGGCTCCCGCTTAGATGTCGCCCCGGCATTTACTCAGCTTCCGGTGGACACCACGGTCACCGATGGGATGACAGCTGTCCTGAGGTGCGAGGTGTCCGGAGCCCCCAAGCCCGCCATCACATGGAGGAGAGGTAGGTTGCCAGTGCAGCCTGGCTCACACGGGGATGAGCCCATCGGCCCAAGCCATGTGTGTTTTCGTTCCCACCCTCCTTCGTTCATTCAGTAAAGACCGGCAGCCATCTGTGGGGTACCCACCAGGCGCCAGACGCCCGGGCCACCAGCGTGAGCTGGACAGGCAAGGCCCCCGGGAGCTTCACAGAGCTTACCTCCATGAGAGGAAACAGCCGTGTTTTAAAACATGGGAATATCCCTGTTTTCTGCCTCAGCCCTTCTTAAAGCTCCTTTGGCTTATGAAGGGGTTCCCCCAAAATACCAGGGAGTGGGTTGGATTCAGAGACGTGCCGCCAGGACCCAGTGTCCCCATTTGTGAAATGAAGGTTCTGTTAAAAATTAAGAGTAATATTCTTGCTCTTATAAGAAAGAAGGGTGCCGAGGTTGCCCACCTGAAACTAATCGTTAGCCGATGAGACCTCGGTTCACAAAAGGCAGAGAAACCAAAGCCTGGGTGACGCCCAGGTCCTTCTCGGTGTCCCTTAGCAGAATGGCCATGGAGGAATGAAGCTTCACTGAAATAGGAAACCGAGAGAGAAAGATGCTTCTGGCTCGTTTAACACACGTGATGCTCTCGGTGTCACCTGTTTTCAGTACCCGTGAGGAGTGGCTTCATGCCGAGGGCTTGCTCTCTACTTCCAAGCTCCTTCCGCACGTAGGCACGTGTGTCACTAAATGAACCACACATATCCGTCCTTAATAAATATGTGCTGACACATGTGGGTTCATGTAAAGGCCTCGTCACACCCTCAGACCATGGCTCTCAAACACGAACGTCTGAGGAGCTCCAGGCCAGCAAGCAAGAGGGCGTTCTTTTATCTTACACATACGTTTCTCTCCCGATTCAGAACGTAATGATAGCTGTACATAGAGAATCTTCCAGCGCATACAGATATAAGGGAAACTCAGAATCAGTCAGCCAGAGATAATGACCACATTCATGGTTCATAATTTATTTAACCAAGTTTCTCAATTTCGGACAATTAAGATTTTTTTGGTCTCCATTATACTAAATTATGTTAAAGGGAACGGCTTCGATTATTGTACGTATAGTTTTCACTTCATTATGATTGTTTCAAGTCATTTCCTTGGTCTTGGTGTTAACACTCCTGCTTTCTCGACTTTTCTTCAGGAAAACATATTTTGGCCAGTGGCTCCGTGCGGATTCCTAGGTTCATGCTTCTGGAGTCTGGGGGTCTGCAGATCGCCCCCGTCTTCCTCCAGGATGCCGGAAGCTACACCTGCTACGCAGCCAACACAGAGGGGTCCCTGAACGCGTCTGCAGCCCTGACCGTTTGGAGTAAGGACCACAGGCCATGTGGAACCTTCTGTTAATCGGGGCTTAATCGCCATGTCAGCTGTGCTTAGGGATGTCAATATGCCCTTGGACTCTCTAATTGAATCATAAGAGAATGATTATTTTTACAACTAATTTATAGAAATCTGTCGAGTAATTAATTTTTCAGTTTCTGAAAGCGTAATTAGAAACTGTATTCAAAGATTTAATGGAGATGTTTCAGGAGAGAGAAAGAGGGACTTTTTACAGTTGGTGGCAGAGAGGGTATTAGCCCAAATGAGCCCAAATGAAGAAACTGGTGGGGCGGTTAATTTTGGAAGCTTCACGTAAGGAAACCGAATCAAGAGTTAACGTTTTAGAGAAAGTATGGTTTTTTTCTATAATATCATTATAACCAACTCAAACACTCCTAGTATATTAAATATGAGTGTTTTCTATGTTAGGAGTGAACTGAAGAAAGATCTTTGTTATTTCTCCAACTTTTGTTTCTTTATCGAGAACACCGTTTTCTGAAATGGAAAATAGATCGTTTTTCAGACGTAAGGATTCATTACTGAGTATTTCTGCCCATCACCACCCCCCCCGCCCCCACCAAAACTTTTAGCTTCACTTGCTGGCGTACTTTTTCCTCTTTGCTTCATCTATGTTACTAAAATTAATAATAATAAATAAAAATCATTGTTCAAAAAATCAAAAGACAGGGCTCACGATTTTTATGAAGTATATCTATAGGAAGAGAAAAACTTTATATTTGCATCAGTGATGACTTTGTTAAAACATTGTCCTGGAAGAGAAACTGAATTATCATGCTTTATTTCATGTCCGTTTAGCTCTCTATGATAAAGTTTGTGTGCACTTTAATCAATGACCTTACTGATTTATTGGGTATTCTAAAACACCAGGAGTTTTAGAAAGGAATGAATTCCTCCCTCCCCGATATTGTCGGGTACCCAAAAAAAAGATTTTTATCTCATTTTGTGGCCCACTGTGTCCACCCCCTTCCGACTGGTCATGTGTCCCTAACATGTTAACCTTATATTTAACAGCTTGTGAAGAGTTGATGTCTGCATGTTTGTAGGTCACTCACCAGAAAGTTCTGTAGATCTGCTAAGATTCAGATTCTAACAGCACTAGAGCAATAGGTACGCTCATGCAGCCTGCCTCCCCCTTCCGCAGACAGTAAAGCTCGCATGTTTTCCTGGACATTCAGCCACAAGCAGTCAGGCTGGGGACCAACCTCGTCTTATGACTCCCATATTTCGGGCTCTGTTGTTGGGACCAGAGCAGTGTTCACCTCAGAGGAATGCAGCGGGGGGACCCCCAGCACAGGGCTTTTGCTGGGGCCTTGGCTGGGGCCCCACCCTGACCTGTGTGCAGTGTTGGGTGAGCCACCACTCCTCTGAGCTCCACCTTCTAGTCCGGAAACTTGGGAGTGGTGCTCTCACAGCCCTCCCAAGGTTGTTGTGAGATTAAGTAAAACAATATAAATGGAAGCACTTTGCAAAGTCATGAAGTGCTGTGCAGACAGCAGAAATGACCAGAATGTTAATGATCTTGGGAAAGAACCAAGAGTCTCACCTAAGACTGCAGAACCTCATAAACCTCGGCACATGCTCGTCATTCTCAATGTCTCCCGGAGGGTTTAGAGGTTCAGGAGTGGCCCTTATGGGGAGGGAGGTCCGACGACCGTGGCTGCAGCCTGGGAAGGCTCACTTTCAATTCCCTGAGTGTTTCCCAGCGCTTCCATTTACGCTCGCTTTGCCAAGATGAGAGAAAACTTGGAGGTTTTGTTGTCAGATGACCAATTCATTCCCCTCCTCCCCCTGAGGGAGGAAACTCTGGAGCATGTAATTTTGTCTGAGCTGTGACTTATGTCTTCACAGATCGCACGTCCATCGTTAACCCTCCAGAGGACCGTGTGGTGATTAAGGGGACCACAGCCACGCTGCACTGTGGAGCCACTCACGACCCCCGGATCGCCCTCCGGTCAGTTCCGTCACTTATGATCTCTGGGGCTCGTTCACGTCCTGGGAGCTTAGGAACTGACGTGGAGATGGGAAGGGAGAATTTGGGAAGCTTTGATTTCAGCCACAGATCCCTGATTACGGCATCTCACAGTCTTGGGCTCCATCATTAATCACACAAATCCCATTTTCTACTTCAGCCTTATGTATTATTTACAGTGAGCTATGTTCTACTTCATGACTTCGGTACAGCTTTTCATGATTTTTCTGCCAAGGTTAATACACTATCTGTAAAACATACTTGTCAGAGGCTGATACTTAATGAGAGAAAAATCTGGAGGGATCAAATAGGATTTCAGTGGTGTTTACGCTGGGCCGTGCAATACTCAAGAGGGGTTTTCTCTGCTCTCAGATGGTTTCGTTTTGAAATGGGGAGCAAGAGAGACCCACACCCAGAAGAAAGGCAACCACGGTCCCCTTGTGCATATAGGGAAGTACTTGTAAAGATGGGACTGTGTGCCTCAAAGCTCCAATAAAGGCATCAGAATATCTGGTCTTTGTCTGAGTTTGGATGGGATGGTAGCAATGAAACACATGACTCTCCAGGTAAATGCGTGACAGGAGACACAGGTGACCATGGGTGGTGAGCTTCTTCCCAAAGAGCTGCCAATTTCAGAGTAGTTTTTAATTTTCAGAATCAGCCTGGAAAATAAATCTAGGAAGAAAGATAAAGTCCTCCTAGAATTGTCTCTCTGGCCTTAGCCCGGAAGGCACACGCTTAGCCAAATGGATAGAATCGAGATGCATTCCTCCTTTCTGGAACGTCTCACTCTGGGCAGAGGGAGGTGGCGGCTGCCACATACATTATTAACTGGATTCAGAGACTGAGCTGCTTTCTCACTCTTCTTGGGCAGGTGTTTGGCAAATCATGAATTTCCGTGCCTCCACCTGGCTCTCCGGAGTTCCCCAGAGCTCAGAAGCCAAGTTTGGTTTAGTTATGAGAATGTCGGATGCAAAACCAACAAGCAGAAACTAACAGGCTCAAGATTACCTAGGGAATCCATGGAGGTCATCTTCGGGAAAGCTGTCATTCCCAGAAAAGAACCCGTTCATCTCTAAATGGTTTGGGTGGAGGATTCCAGAGAGAAAGGAAAGATAGCTGGTTTTCTGCTACTCTGTGAGCTTACATGAAATCCCTCTGGATTGGTGTGGGTTTCTCAGAGCTTTTATGTGTGATTAAACAAACAAAATTGGAGCCTCCTTCCTGAAGAGGACTTCACTCACTCTTGGGGCACCCCTCGTGTCCAGGTTTCTCTGTCCCAAGAGCATGGGCCCTAAGGGACAATCGCAGCTGAATGTTGTACCCCCGAGTGAGCAGTTTTACTCATTTCCTTCTGGAGAGACCAGGTCTGTTCTGTTTCAGGGTAGCTGCAGATAAGCAGTTTATTAATGTCTGTGCTCTGTGCGTATTAAACCTTTAAAGAACTGGGTACGTTTTGTAAGTCCAGGCAAATTATTTTGTAAAGGAAAGCCAGCACTTTGATCCCATCCAGCGGTGAGTAGTGGCTCACATCTGGCTCACATCTGGCTGACAGCCAGATGCTGGGCACACTTCTAATTGCTCCTACATTCAAAAAGAAAAATGTGTGAAAGTATTCATAAATAAAGAATTAAATGAGGGGAAAAAATGCAGTTTTTAGGACACTCTGCCAGAACGGTTGGATTTTAAGAAAACACGTTTATGGGGTATGATCTGTCTTTTTCTAGAAGTTGGGTGGTTCCCCTCTGAAGAGTTTTTAGACAGTCATTGCTTCCTCTCTGGTCAACAACCCCCTCTTCAGGCACATTCCTGGGTGGGAAGGTGAAATAGATTTAGGAAATGACAGGAGTGATCATGACACAACAGACTTCCATCTCTAAACCCAAAGACCAAATCAGTGTTCTCCATGGTCCTCACTGACCCGTTTTTGACTTCAGCATCTGTTGTTGTATTGTGACCAAGGTAGCTGGTTGCTATTCTTTTTTCTTTCTTTTAGATCTATTCCCATGTCATAAAACTCACCCATTTAAGGAGCACGGTGCTGTGGCTTCTGGTCCACTCACAAGGTGGTCAGTTGCCTGTGGCCCAGATCCTAACTCTAGGCTCTTGGCTGGATCCTAACTAGAGATCTTTTCTAACTCGTGACTCTGTGCTTGGCCTACAGCTACATCTGGAAGAAGGACAACACAGTCATCACCCCATCTAGCAGTTCCAGGATTGTGGTAGAGAAGGACGGGTCCCTCCTCATTAGTCAGACATGGTCGGGTGACATTGGAGACTACACCTGTGAAATCGTGTCTGAAGGAGGGAATGACTCCAGGACGGCCCGGCTAGAGGTGATGTGAGTGTTGCCACCGCGTAGCTTAACTGCCTTGCCTCCCCCATTATCTGCAGGATTACAGGCCACTGTCCTGACTCCCAGTGACTGTCACTTAATACACGTGGTGCCATAGCGGGTCCCAAGCCAGCAGTCAGAGGCCATGCCCTTACATTGGGGTTTCACCAGATCCTCCAAATTAAAACATTGCGTTATTGGTTTAGATAGTTGATACTTGGTTTTCATCTTCCTCCTCTCTGTTTCCCTCATTTCCCCCATTGGCACCGTATCGTGGTGGGCCCTGTTCATCGCACCATGTGTGAGGAACACTCAGTCTGCTTTGTGGCGTGATACCCGTCAGCACTTGCCATCGGCAAGGAATGTCGGGGTCAGCCTGGTGAGAGAAGACCATTCCATGAGAGCTGGCTGCCTCTCTGCGGGCAAAGGCACACTCTCCACGAAGTCTCTGGAAATTCTGAGAATAGCAAGTAGCTGACCTGGACTTCCTGGGGGTCCCTGGGGCCCGGGTGGGAAACCACCACCCTCCTCTGTCCCTGGGCCCTCTTTAGTACAGCTGCTCTTCTGTTCACAGGCAGGCGCTGAAGAACCTGCTGACAAATTCCCTTTCTCTGACATATTTATTTTTTGAAGAATGGTGTCCTCCCAGATAGTCCCTGAGCACACATCAAACAGTGACTCCGAAGATACAGCAGCCGTGTGAGACCAGTGTCCTAGGGCAGCCAGCTCTGGGGGTGAGGCCAGCAGCCAACAGGGGCCCTACTGGGCCCATAGGAAAGGTCTCTGCCCCTCCATCCGGGAAGGGCCAGACAAAAGCCACTCCCGAACACACAGTGTGAATGGTTTGCATATAGGGCCAGTCTCATTTGTCTTTGGATCCTTAGACTCTGGCCGAGAGGATGAGAATGAGGAGAACGCAGGCTACAGGCTACGCACAGCGTCCCATGTCTGTTGCACACACCCGTGAGCAAGCGAGCGGACGGGCCACTTTGTGCTAGCCTCTCTTTGTGGATTTGATGGATTAATGATATGTAGCCAAAAATCCAGAAAAGCCTTATGTTGTGCCTCTAGTACCTGGAAAAGCCCCTTCTACCTCTTCATTGGCCTCTGTAGGATGACCCCTTGTTCTCGTGTAGCTACGTAGACGTTAGTCCTTTATTAGTCAGGGTGCAGTGGGTGCCCTGCAGCCCCAGGGGACGTGTAGGGGACTTGGTGCCGCAGCCACAGGCCAGTGTGCTGGGGGCCTCTGTCCAGATGGCTGACCGAGCGTGTGTGGACGTGCCAGGTCTGTGTGCCCCAGCTCTAGCCTCTGCACTTGCTGACCCTGGTTCTCTGCCCTCCACGTTCACCTAGCCCTCGCCTAGAGCCTTAGCCTCCTGCTGCCTCCATGGTGGGGCCTCTTTCTTCTGCCATCCCCCCTGAAGGGCTCATGCCTCCTCTAGGGCTCAGCCAGGGGGTCGCCCCTGGGTCAGGACACCGGATGTCTCACAGCCTCCTGGCCCTTGCGTGGACCTTCTGCCGGATCCCTGGTTGTCCGGGGCGGGGTGTGAATTTTCACCATTCCTTCCCTACTGAAGCAGACACACACCTGGATGGCAGGGCTTTGGACCCCAGTGTGATGGTACCCCAGCAAGGCTCCATAAATATACATTGGTTGGTAGATGTGTCCATGAATGGATAAATGTGTGTAGGTTACCGGCCACTGGCTGGTCCTCCTTCTGATTGGCTCTTCCCTCTGAGGCTCACAAGCCCCAGGCTGTTCCTCCTAAGCACACAGGCTTGGATCCCACTATGGAGAGCTCAGGCCCCCGACTCCCAAACCCCCGTTCAGCTCTGGCCCTGTGTCTTTCTTCCTCCGGTCTTTCCTCCTTCCGTCATGTTGAAGATCTTTTCTTTTTCATATTTTGATAATATTGGAGTATATGACCAGCAAATTCACATAATCCACTGTGCTATTCCCATTTTAAAAACTACCTTTGAGAACTCTTAGATCATCCATCATTGGTATCAAATAAACAAGTGTTAGCATTTCGTAAAGACTCTGTCAGCAGAAGCCAAATTGCTTGCTTCCAGTACAGTGCGTGCTTTTTAGTCCGCACAGGTTTTATGTTCTACTGATTTACATATCTTCCCTTCTATTTGCTTATTTGATTTCCTCTGAGTAAAATGCATTTTTCAGCAAATGTTGCTGTATCTATAAAATAATGGGCTTTCTGTAATGGTAAAACACCTCATCCCTAAATATAGAAATATTTGCAGATTTGTGATTCAAACCAATTTAGGTACAACGGGTTGCAGAGCTGATTTGGAAGCCCGTGGCTCCTTGTGAATTGTGAGTGTAATAAACACTCCACTCTTGCAAATCTGAATGAATTGAGGAAGCTGTAGGTTACAGCATGGTCTATCTTTAGATCCAAATAGGTCTTAACTCTACGACATCAGTAATGACAACAGTAATGATAATAGTCATAAGTCACTATTGCAGGGTGTTTTGTGCTTCTCAGAGAACTTTCAAATCAAGCTCCGTAACATTTCTGTGATTTACTGAGATGACAAGACCAAAAAAAAAAAAAAAAAGGGAAAAAATCTCATATTGCAGAAGTGACTGAGAGGTACTTATGGCTAAATAGTGTCCTTCAAAAGAGGCTGAAAGCCTGCTTCCCCTACCTCCCCACTTGAGTTAAAAGCTACTTTGTTAAATATAGAAATTAGGGGCGTCAGAAGTGGGCTTTGCAGAAGCAGACCGTCCACCGGCTTGCTCTCGGCGTGTCTGTGGCGAGTTTCAGCGCCCTCCTCTGTGCCAGCTTGGCCAGACATGTGTCCCCTCACCCCTAGGACAGTGCTGAAGAAGGCACGGTCCTGGAAGGACCACAGGGGCCAGCAGGTCCTCAGGGGGTGCAGTCCACCAGCTGGGCGGGACTGAACTCCCCACTCCAGCTCTTCCAGACTTTGGGCAAGTTATAGCCGCCACGTCTCAGCCTTGGTTTTCCCCACCGTGAGCTGGACGCATCGTCATGGCCTCATAGGGCTACTGTGAGGTTTGACTGAACCAGCGTTGGTAGAAGCCTGGCCTGGAAGCCAGTCTCAGGTGGGTGCTCGGTAAATCACAGCTCCTCTCCCTGCCTCCCGGTCTCACAAGAAGGGCCGTGACTCCTTCAGCAAGGGCAGCCTCCCCACACCTGGGGCGAGGAAGTTTCCCCTGTATCTTGCTTTCTCGTTGACCACACTCTGTGACCCTCAGACCCACTACGTATGTCTCTCTGCTGCTGAGCCCTCTGTGCCTGGAACAGTGCCAGGTATAAATGTCCCATAAACGTCAGACTGAGCCTCAACTCCCTCCAGAGGTTGAACTGGGTGATGTGATTGGTATCACAGAGGAAGACTAATTTATGAGGGGTCTGCCTTTATCGCCTCCCCGAGAGGAGAGGCTCCCACAAATCCCCACGGTCCTACATTGTGCCCTGTAAGTTAACCATATGCAGGCCGTCATGAGATGCCGGTCACTGATTGGGTGGCCGTGTCTTCCCTGCTAGTTCGCAGGTGCCTCACAGGAAGGAGCTAGGTTGGGATGGCTCCATACCCCAAAGCATCTTGCTATATCGAACACACCCAGGGCACCAGGCTCCTAGGGTTTTATAGATTGAGTAATTATTAATCATTTAAAGACCCAATTAGCTTTGCATCTTTCCTTCTGAGATCAGAGACTAATTCTTAGGAGCCTGGAGTACAGAGAAAAACCTAATTTATGGAGCTAACTTGAAGATCAGTCCCTGAGGCGGTGGGAGAGGTTTCTCTCAATAAAGCAACATCTGACAAAGCCATAATAAGGAGTGAACAATTTAATACTGCTTCTCAAGGGCTCTCAGGCCCCCATCATCTTCATCCTCTGGGTGAGGTCAGAGAAGATGGGTTTGACCGGGGTCATCATTTGTGCATTAAAGGGACGGCACTTCCACCTGGAAAAATACTCAGTTGACCCTGCTCCTCCCCCCATGGCCACAATTTTGCCAATTGCTTCAAGTCTTTTTCAAAGCTGTTTTCCCCTAACACACTTGGCTTAATCTCCTTCCCATAGAGTCTTGGTTTCTTGTTCATCTCCAATAGTCTCGTGATGTAATTTGCTTGATGTTGACTCCCCCCCCAGCTCTCTTTAAATTACAACGTGACTCAGCACCGACTTCACTCCCATTGCTCCCAGATCCCCTTTCATTTGTCACCCTGTCTGCATATCACTGTCTGTGAGTCACTCTCCTGATCATTTGTCTCCTTTCAAAGTTGGCAGAGAAATGCTGAGACACAATCTATTCCTATTAGATAAGATTCTCTGAAATGGATTCAGAATATATTAAACCCTCCTTTATCGGTTATTGATGGGTCAGTCAAGTATTGCACAAAGCTTAATTTTCTTGATAACCAAAACTTATCATTTAAAGAAACAGTTTACATTTCCAATGTATATTAAAAAGTTCTTTGCATTGAGAAGCAGATAGCAGTGAACACAAGAGATACTATAAAGGGGATTTTCCTATAGGACAGAGGCTGGAACTAGAAAAAAATCTAAATTTCCTTCCGACTCTCAAGTCCTGTAGTGTATGTAAAAGGTTACACTGCTCATTGGGCCGCCATATTGGGCGTGACCTTGAGCCCATGAAGAAGACTCTGTGGGGGCAGTGGTGGATGGAGGCTCATTTGTTTCTTGATGCATCACATCATATCCTTGGGCACCACTGGGCTTGTGGCTCCCTGTTCCTACATTAAATGTCTCAGGTCTGCTTTGTCTTCACAGTTCCAAAGTCTTTTCCATCTCCCCTCCACCTCAGGCCCCTGGCTGCCATGTTGCCATTCAGGATGCCCCCTTCTAGCAGGCCCTAGGCCTTCTCGTTCATTGGTGGCTTTTGATCAGGGAGGAGAAGGGAAGTCAGAAACCACTCTTACTAGAATCACGGGCTGAATGAGAATCAGCCAGCTCTGAGGGGCAGGCAGGGACTGCACACAAGCACCCTCCAGGGGCAAGTGCTCAGGTCATTTTCTCTCACTCCTGGAGTGGCTGTGACTGGTCCACAGTCTACGGAACACTGCACTCCCCCAGAAAAAAAGCTGTCTGGTCACCTGTCAGATTGGGTATTTCTTAGCTCTCATTTTAGGCTGAGAGAAGCATGATCTGAAATTGAGTGGAAGACCCCCATATTTTCCCAGGTGTGGGAAAGATGTTCTTTCAAGATTTAGAAGTGGATCCAGCGTGGCCCACGCAAGGCCACGGGACAGGGTGTACAGAGACGCAGTAGTTTCTCTGAGGCTGCAAGCTGGCACTCCTGTTGTCCAATAGGAGCCTGTTCCCCTACAGGCTTGGGTCCAGTTCATCTAAACTCAAGATCCAGAAGGGCCATTCTGCCATGCTTGTCCCCAGCATGCTGTGTGCCCCTCCACCGTCTCCTCTCAGAGCCTGGATGCCTGGCTCCCTCCTTAACCTCTCACCCAGATTTTGTCTCAGAATCTGTCCTCTCTCCCGACCAATACACAGATGTCATGTGACATTTTATCCAGTCCCTGGGACAGTTTCCAGTGAGCTACCCTTGGGGTCCCGGTTCCAGCCCTGGAAAGTCGATGTCACACAGCTAGCCCAGAAATTTTAAACACATATGTCTCTTACTTGCCTTCCTCTGTGACCCAGTGCAAACCCTGCATTCCCACCACTGCCCCCCAAATGACCTCCAGTCTTAGCCTTGCCATCAGGCCATTCTCCTTCCTTATCCTTTCTGCCAAAGGAAACTTCCTCTCCATCTCCACTCACCCATACCCCTCCAGCCATGTGACTCCCCCCCCCCATGAGCTGACCCTTGATGCAGCCCTGCCCTGCATTCCTGCCCAACCTTATCTTCAGAACCACCCTGTGACTCCTGACCTGAGATGTCCCAGTCTGCATATGGACCTCATGCCCCTCCTTACGTAGCTTGTCAGCTCTAGGAGAGCAGGATAGTAGCAGCCTCTCCCTCGGGGTCCAGGGCAAGAGGAAGAGAAGGGAAGAGAGAAATTTCCTACCCTAGAGAAAGGCAGATCCATAATCAAACAGGATACAGTGGGGTCCTGGCCCTGTAGGGCTTCAAGATGTTTGGTGAATGGAAAAATCTATAAATTGCAATGAGAATCAAGAGGTAGAAGTGATTGGTTCTGCTCAAGAGTGAGTTGAAGGTGAGAGGGAGACCAAGCCTCGGAGGCTGAGTTTCTGATTGGCGTGACCCTCCAGTCAATGGACTCACGCGCACCTGCACACATCTCATGCCATGGCTCTGTTCAGGAAGCTGCTGGAAGTTTGATGCTCTCAGGAGGGCACTCAGTGTGGGGAGAGGGCTAAAGAGTGTGGGAGGGGGTCGCAGCAGATGTGGGAGCTAGCTCACAGCATGACCCTGTACAGAGGCAACCAGCAGGCCCTTCGGGAGTGTCAAGTGTCATGGCTCTCGGGAGAGCCGGTGTCAGTTGGGCTGAGGCTGGTCTGTGGCAATGAGGGGCTGGTGTTCTGGCCATTTCTCAGGTACAGTAGGTCCGACACAGCGACTACTTAGATGGGTGTGACAGTGAACGTGGAAGCAGGGATGGGTGTGTAACCACTGACTGAGAGAAGGACGAGCAAACTAACACCCTGGCTTTGGTGGGAAGAATAAGTCATGACTAATGTCAGCCTCCAGAAATCGTTCCTCTGAAATGTGTCCTTCGACTTGCCTCCTGCCCACTGTGAGATCCTCTTAGGACCTCCCAGCGCCTCTTTCCATCACCCCGGTCCTTCCAGGCTCTTACAGTTCCTGCATCTGCTTCCAAGCCTTGGGGCTGCATGCACATCTCTCCTCCCAACTTGGAAGTGAGAGGGGGTGGCCCTCAGGCCAGTGCGTGGCAGTGTCCTGAATGAACAACAGCCTAGGACACCAACTATCCCAGTTAGTCTTCCTGGTTAGTGTTCGTCATGTGAGAAAACTTCGTACTTTAGGAGAAGCCTTTACAGTGTGACCCTGACCCCCTCGAGTCAGCACGCACCCAGCAGGTGAGGACCCCGGCACCGTTTCTCACTTCAGATACCAGCCACAGTTCCACGGCCCCCAGGCCACCTGTGACTCTCACCAACTCACTAGCGTTCGGAGCTCCCCACGACCCCAGCAGGGTGGGTGACTGCCTAGAACAAGTCACAGAACTCTGCTAAGTGCCCTACTTAGGATCTTAATCTTATTATAATGGATAAAATCAGATCCAGACATATGAGAGAGGCAAGGGCAAGGTCTGGGAGGGTCCCCAACACACAGCTTCCACGTCTTCGGGAGACGTCATCCTCCCGACACACGGATGTCTGATGACTCACCAGGAAGCTCAACTGAGCTTGGTGTCCAGAGATTTTACTGGGATGTCCTAGTCGCTGGCCACATGACTGAGTGCGGTCCCCAGCTCCCACCCCTCCACTTCCAGGAGATCACAAGGTCTGACTGATCTCACAGGCTCAAAGACCCAACCCTCTAACCACATGGTTGGTCTTTCCAGCACGGCGAGTCCCCTCCTGGAACTCTACAAGGGCCGCCATGAGTGCCGTTGTTGGCATAAACTCAGGTGTGGCCCGACGGGGGCCCCACGAAGAGCTAAGATAGTCCCTCAGGAACTTCAGGGGTTTAGAGTTCTACCTCAGGAACCTGGGGTGAAGACCAGACCAACACTTGACAATACCACAGTGTTATTTGGGCTTATTTATCCACGTTTATCTCAGTTTGTTGTCACGTGGGACTGTTTCAACAACTTTGGTCTAGGTTTCAGAACAAACTGATCTCAATAGGAAATGGGGTGTGGGAGAAGATTGGGTATTTTACGCTGGCATTTCCTTCAGATTGGCCTTCACTGGGCATTTAAGGGAGAATCAGTTACTGGAGAACTCAAAGAGAAATAACAAACAGGTCCCTCTCTAATTTAAAACCAACTCACAATTAAAGAGAAAACAAGCCAACACCTCAGGCTCATGTTGCTTCTTTATTGTACTAATTTAAAGTTTCAGTCTACCCTAGAAATATTAGTCTGTTTATTAACGGTGTGCCTGGGTTAGAGAGAGCTGTGTTTCTTAGGTAGCTACAAGCATCTAACGGCTTAATAAATTTCACAGTGTAATGAGTACGTTTTTAAAATTAAAAATATCAAGCATAATTATGGCTCTTTGTGCTGACCTATGTGGGCCAGTAGTAATTGATGCCAAGAGAGACCAAAACCGAGCTAGTGGGTGAATCAGGTCCACGTGGCACCCCTCTCCCAGCACCGCCTGGAGACATTTCTAGAAGAAGCTGTTCCCAACAGTGGCCACAGAACAGGGTGCTGCCCCCGATCCGTGAGATGGAGAGGGAAAGCCCCAGCCTGGGGCCTCTTAGGATCGTCTGGCCGTGGACCCTTGGTGGCAGAAACCATGCAGCTGGATTTTGAAGCTTTGTCACCAGTAAATCCCAGTAAACACTTGGCAGTATCCATTTGCTCTCATTGTGTTTCCATTCTAGAGCCCTGTTGATGTGTTAGTTCCATTTTCAGGACATTTATTAGTTACAGTTTTCTCCACATTCCCCTGAGTGCTTCCCCCAAACCCTGTTTGTTACCCAGCAGAAGATGGAATGAGCACAGCCCCATGCCATCGATAGGGAGCCCTCCGTGCCCTCCAGGAATTCACGCGGGCACTTCAGCTAAGGACCCCATGCACTAGTGTCCATAACTCTCATGTTAGGTGTTACTTCCTAGCCTTTTCCTGTTTATACAACTTCCTGCATTTCCATTAACAGCTTCGGGTCATAAGAACTAATTGCAGACCGAGTTTTCTCAATTAAATATCACACTGTATAGACAGTGGCCCTCCCACCTGACTAAAGTTAGAGTTGTCAGCTGCATAATTTCTACAGGAAGGATCAGATCAGATTTCTGGTAGAAAAAACAACACTGAATAACGAAGGGTTTTGGGTGTGGTGGTGGGGTAGTATTTGGGTTTGGGGCATATTTTATGTTTTCCACTCTCCGAATGTTGCCCACCAGGACTGTACAGCATAAAGACCAGGCTAAACGTGGACTCTGATGTGCGCTCTTCTCTTTTTGTTCCTTTGTGCCCAAGTGAACTGCCTCACTCACCTCAGAACCTGCTGGCCAACCTGAACTCTTCCCACAGCCACACGGTGATGCTGTCTTGGGTTCGACCGTTTGATGGAAACAGCCCGGTGCTTTATTACATCGTGGAGCTGTCTGAGAACAGTAAGTAGCGAAGCCGAGTCATCGCCGTGGACAGCAGTCAGATTGCTCTCTGCGCACGTGACACCCTCCACCTTTACTTCGGGCTCAGACCCCGAACGACTGGTCAAATGCTACGGATGCTTTGCAGAGTTCCAGTGAAAACCCTAGCTCTGGCTTTGGAGGAGATAGAAGGTGACCTGGGAGCCCAGGAGGGATGAGAAGGAAGCCCGGGGTCTTCCCGTGAGAGCCCGGATCTGGAGGCTGAGGCCCCACAGGGAGGCCGCGCACACACCCGTTCAGCACTGTCCCCCGGCGAACTCGGGCGTGGGGAATAGTCCACCTCCACCTGGGGCTGGCTGGGAGCCGAGCACAATACTAGTTGGCGTCTTTGCACGTTTCCTCTGGCGCAGACAA
Source organism: Mellivora capensis (assembly GCA_004024625.1). Classification (NCBI taxonomy): domain Eukaryota; kingdom Metazoa; phylum Chordata; class Mammalia; order Carnivora; family Mustelidae; genus Mellivora; species Mellivora capensis. The sequence goes on along the minus strand of PISX010000136.1, from coordinate 320,498 downwards.
GGGCTAAGTATTCCCGGGGCTGTCCTTTCTCCACCTGTTGGCCTCGGTCAGCACGTTCTGGCTTTGCTTCAGCGCTGGTCCTTCCCTCCTCCCCACGGGCCACGGGACAGGCTCCCCAGCATCTCTCCTCCCTGCCTCCTGCCGTCTCTTCTCAGGAAGACATGGGCATTCCTGTGATTTCAAGGGACCTCTTTTCCCTGAAAAGAGATCTTGATCTCCAACATCCTTGCCCAGACCTCTGGAGTCAGGCACAGAGTGTCGTCCCTTCCCATCTCTGGTGGCCTTCTGTGTGAATTCCTCAAACTGTGATTTCAAGTCCTTTTAACTCTGGCGGTCTTCACCACGTCCCAGCCCCACGGCACCCTTGGGGAGGCCTGTGTTGCTCAAGCTGACAGGCCAAGAGCAGCCCTCCGCTCCTTTCTCCTTTGCCCAGCCCCACGCCCACATCCCCAGCTCACCCGTGCTGCTGGCTTGTGTTCTAGGACGAGCTGGTCCCTGCTCCCCTATCCAGCTCTGCAGTCCCTGTTCTCTTTCACCAAGACAGCCTCTAACTTGTCTCCCTGCTTCTACTCTTCTTCTCTTCCAAAGCATTCTGCCACAAGCAGAAACATTTTAAAATATGAAGGACGTGTCCTCCCTGGATACATCCTGCAGGGCTTACAATGAAACCCACAGTCCTTGGAGCCTGCCTCGTGGCACCTGCCCCCGCTACCCTCCCTTTATCCTGTTATCTCCCCTGTGCTCCCGCAGCCCTCCCCGGGCCTCCCCTATGGGGGAGCAAGCCAGACCACAGGGAGCTAGGCTTCTGGGACATCCATGTCACGAGCCCATAGGTTGTCTTCTCAGGATATTGTTATGATAAATGGGTTCCTATTCCAGGACATCTAGGAATGGCGCCCTCCGGGGTCCCATCACCTGAGTCAGGCTGGCAGAAGTGCACAAGGCTGGTGGGCCCTGCTCACTTCTGTGGGCAGAGGCATCCCACAGCTCTGCCCTTACTCACGCGGACCCAGCCGCGCGTCCCATAATGAGTAACTTCACCTTCTCTCCTAACGATCTTTCACACTTGCCCCTCGTCTCCTATAAGAGATCCTCCTTCTGATCCCCACATGCTCACGCTGCAGCAGGCCCTGTCTGATGCTCATGTCGCCCCACAGGCTGCTGACTTGCGGGGTTGGTTGCTGGCCGGGGTCACAGGGCCAGTGGGAGGTGACAGCAGGTTCCCCCTGGGGCTGTCTGTCTCCACAGCCTGTGCTCTTAACAGGCTCTAGGCAGCTACAGAGACGGTCCGTGGAGCAGTCTCCTCCTGGCTCTTCTGCTGTGGCTCTGAGGCGAATACGGACCCAGGATGGTGCACGTAGGTTTCCGTCTATGCAGAGGTGAAAGGGACCCACTCTAAGAAGCTGCCTTCACTGAAGGGCGGCGGATCCCAAGGCAGTCCCCTGAAGGAGGTCCCAGGAGCAAGATGTGAGTCCCATCACCTGGGTTTCTCAGTTTACACCCTTGGCTGTGATGGCTTGGTTGTGAGCCCCATCTAAGAGCCAGGTGTACCCGAGGTCCTGGGCCCCATTTCCCGGGGAACCCCTGACAGCCCACCTGGTCTCTTTCCTCAAACTGGGGGGTTGGGGTATAAATGGAACCCGGTCTGCATGCCGCCGTCCGTCATGGCTTCAGCTCCACAGCTCTGGTCAAGGGGGGAACGGCATCGGCATTATTTATTAAAATAAAATGATGAGGGTTTCCTCAGGCTGCTGCGCTCATGCGGCCCGTGAGAACCTTCTGTATGGAGATGGTGGAGGCAGGAGCAGAAGTGTTGCCCTCGGGGTTCAGACAAACATGACCCCACTGGCCATCTGCGTCCTTGAGACCAGGACCCGGCTCGTCAGTCTCTGTCTCCTCGACCCTGACACCTGGTGGGCACCTGGCAAGTGAACCAAAACAAATCTCTCTCTGGTCGAGTCCCTTTGTGACACCCTCGGACTATAGTCCTTGACGCTCTCCCTTAAGAACAGTGCTCCACTCTCCTCAGGTTACCAAAATAAGTCATCGTTTCAAAACACCATACCTGCTGTTTCTCGGCAGATGGCATGTGTGCTGGGTTCTTCCAGGAAGCAGACTTCCTGTGCCATCACGCCTTCCACCCGTGCGTCTGCTCACCCAACACTAAATCCCGACCGGGCATCGGCTTCACCCCCGGCACTCCGCCAGCTACTGGGCTGCAGGGCCGAGGTGATCCGTCTCTGCTCATGAACAGCAGGGAGAAGGTCACACTCATCACCACATCCTGCCACATAACAAGCTCCCGTAGGAGGACTCCCTTGTGCTATGAGACCCTGGTATAAGAGGCACCAGCTGGGAGGTGAAGCAGAGAAACTTCGAAAGGGACAGGGTTATCGCATGGGCCAGGCAGTGGACGGGACAGCATCAGCAAAGGCCCCAAAGCATGAGCCTCGAGGCCCGGCGAGAATAGCCGGCTTCGACCAACGGGGAATGGGCTGGGACATTGCCGAGTGCCGTGGAAGTGTTGGCCTGGGAAAATTCTCCCTGGCTCTTCGTGTCCTAGCTCAGTTATGGCTTTCCTCCATACTGTCCTTGACCCACACCCCCATCATGCCCAGACAGGCTTCCTCTTTCCCTCCTTGGGGTCTCTGTACCATTATGTATATTATCCCTCGAATACTTAGTACTGTGTGTGATAGTTACTGGTCTACATGTGTGTCTTCCGGGGAGACTGTGAACCCCATAAAGGTAGGCCAAGCCCGATTCTCCCTGTACCTGTGACAGCCGGCAGAGAGCCTGGCACACACGGGTCCTCTCTGTGGCCGTTTAGTCGCTTCACATGCCTGCAAAAGGGTCTAAGAACATCATTAGTCCTTCATTAGCATCTGGCTCTCCTGACTGGAGCTTTCTGGAGCTGGCTCCAACTCCCATCTGTTTTTCCTAGAGAGACTGTGATATAGAAGAGTCCAGAGTAATCTACACTATTACTATTACTGCTCAAAATATTATTACATGAAGAACCTAGAGTGGAAAGATGTGCTTATCTGTGTGCTGATTCCGATTTCTACTGTGCAAAATACTTCTGTGGGCTTTGCTGAAACAGTTGTTGCATAGTGGGCCTTGTTTCTGCCACGGCAAACAGGAAGTCCCGCACTGTCCCCTGCGCCAAGGATCTGGTTTTTATTTTTACTAGGAAGCAGTGCCCTTAAGAAGCAGCTGAACATGCTGGCTAATTATGGTCAGAAAGAACAGCTTAGCAGCACTACACTAAAATGGAAATTGTAACTGGTCTACATTCTGCACTGTGCCAGCCGACGATTCTAAATAACTCCATCCACCCGGCTACTTGGGACACTCTCTGCAGCCAGCTCCTCCTGACAGGCCGATCAGTATTCCATTCTCCTGGAAACCATGGCTCCTGCAGGGGCCAAACTGGCATGGTTCCGTGGCAGGGGCAGGCCCTTCGCAACACCTGCCCTCGCCACGCGCCAGCCATTACCAGAGGGCCTCTCCAGAGCTTTCATGAAGCAGAACTCTGCAGCTTCTGCTGAGCCTTTGTCTGTGCACTTGCCTAGAGTCGAAACCCTCCACGGAGAGCACGCTGGGCCTCGCCGGCACCCAGAGGACTGCCTCTCTGTGGGGCGTGATCGTTCTTCTCACTGAGTGGGGGTTCAAAGAGGGCAGCAGCGTCTGAAGGCCTGGTTCAAGGTACCTGCCTGGCAGGGCTGAGAGCACAAGGGGTCCGCAGGCAAGGGGACCCTGGGGGTCCTGGGTTAAGAGAGCCTGGTAGCAAGGATGCAGTGAACTGGTTGAGAATTCTGGTGAACAGCTAGAGCATTTGGCCCAGTCTCTTAAGTGCTTGTTGAGTTGGATCAAGAATAATCTTTCTTTGAGATGATTATGATAACAAGGCAGGAGACTGCCAGAAGAAACTGCGAGGGCTTTGAAGTGGACTCAGAGACCGATCAAACCCACATTACCGGGTGTCTCATCCGGCAGCTTTCGGGGCTGGCTGCCTCTAGATGCCCACACGTTCCATTGCTTTCAAGCTGTTCCACAGCTCCGTGGCTCGGACAGAACTGAAGGGTAATGCAAATAATTCTCATCCATAGAAATGCAAATAAATCATGTCTGGGTTATAAGTGGGTCTTGCAGTAACCGGTTATCATTCTGTAGACATTAACCGGGTTTGCATCTATCTGCAAATTCATTTGGAGTGTGCACTTTGAATTCCCTTTTCATCCTGTCGGAGCACCTTACTGGTTCCTTCCTGAATTAATGAGCTACCCAAAATCTTTAGCATGTGTTCGTTTTGTATTTGGATGAGAGCCGCAATTTTACCTTTTAAAAAAAATGTATCCTTTCAGATGCGTGAGTTGGCCTCATACAGTATCAGAATCACACGAACTCATCGAATGAGCTTTTCGTGATAACCCTGATCTTTGGGAGAGGCAAACCTTGTTTTAATCTAATCCTCAAACTGAGCCTTTGCATGTGTTCCCTGAGCTGCACTAAGGCATTTATTCCACTGCTGAAATAGAAGAGTTGAGGTCTTTCTCCAGCTGGAAAGATTGTCTCTTTCCTATGAATTTTTTTACACCGTAGCGCACGTCTCCCGGTGAACAGTCGCGGGGAACAAGCACCTTTATGCAGAGCTCGGGGCTTCGTTCTTCTCTTTGCTTTTTTTAATAGATACGGATGTTCACAGTTGTGGTTTCGCCATCACATCTTACAATACTTGAATTTAATTAAAATATAAGATAACTTTGTAATTGTTACTATTAAAGTTAGGCATGCACACTAATAAAAATCTAGAGCTTACCTGAAGCACAGAGACTGACAGCAATCACGATAGCCCCTTGTGAGATGAAAGCCAGCCCCTCTGTCCCACGTCCTCCAGGGATTAATGCCCATCTCCTTTCCTCCTGACTCAGCTTCTCCAGAAAAATCCCTCCTCCTCTTCATCTCCCAGCCCTGCCCTCCTCTTTTCTCTGCAGAGACCAGAGCCTCCTCGTCCTGAAGGGCAGGTGCAGGGAGCGGTCATGGTCCTCCCCAACAGCTGTGCAACCCATGCCCTTCATCTCCCACCACCCAGAGCAACTTGTTCCCTTGACTTGACTCCCGCCTCCTTCTTGCTTCCTAGCCCTTCTTCTCCCAATCCTCTGGCCATTCCTTGTGACTTGGCTGGAGACCTCCTTTCCTCTTCTCTCCTGCAGTGCTGACATTCCTTACTTTCCTTGCTCAGCCCATGGGTCTTCACCTCCTCTGTGCCCCCCCACCCCCGCTAGTGGCCCTGTGCCACCGTGGCTCACCTTTCGCCAGTGGGCTGTTGCCTAAAACATATTTGTGACCTAGACCTCGGCCCTGGACCCCAGACTCACATGATCAAATGTCCCCCAGACATCCTCACCCAGCTGTCCCATGGGCTCAGCAAACTCAAACTGTCAGAACTCGTCATGTTTCCCCCAAAGTTGCTCCTTCTCAAGTTAAAAAAACATCGTTTGACTCTGTTCCCCACAAATAGTAAGGTTTACCTCATAAATGTTTCTCCAACCCATTGCCCTCTCTGTTCCTGCAGCCTCTGTCCCTGACTAGCTTTCACCCCATCAGACGAGCCCTTCCGGTTAGCTTCCTCAAGTGTGCCCTCCCCAGGGCCATCAGCGGGAGCCCTCGAAATGCACATGTGCCCAAGTGAAGTCCCCCCTAGAAACCCTTCAGAGGCCCCTCAGAGAAGGGGCTGCAGCGGGGCTGGTTATGAGCCCCGAGTTCCTCCATGAGCTCCTTCTGCTCCCTCAGAGTACACAGGGCTCCGCATGGCCTAGAGACTGGTCCCTAGGCCATCTTCTAGCCACACAAGCAGCCCTGATTCCACCAGCGACATTTCATTGCTTAAAGAACAGATTCTAGGCTGATGAGCGTGATACATAGTGCTCTTTGTCATCCAGCTGCCACCTGCCTCTCCAGACTTCTCTCCAGCCACTCACTGCTTTGCCGGTTAGCTTTAGCAACAAGGCATGGCTCGTGGATCCCTGTGCCCGCCGAATATCCAGGGCTGCGGGATTTCTCTCCCCATCCCTGCCTCTCTGTCTCTAGTCAACTCCTTGTAGCATCTCCTCTAAGCAGTGTCCCCTGTCTCCCCTTCCAGGGAACACTGTTCCCAGGTCTTGCTCTCGGAGGGAGGGGGTGCTGTCCCAGGTCTCCCTCGGGGGCAGGCACTGTCCAAGATCCTCTCTTGCGGGAGGGGGGGACTCTCTCCAGTTCTTCCCCTTCCGGGGGGCACTATCCTAGATCTTCTCTGGGTGGGGGGGAGCACTGTCTCCAGGGCTTTTGCTCTGGGGGTGCTGTCCCAGGTCTGCTCTGGGGTAGGGGGCGGTGCTATCCCAGGTCTCCCCCCTGGGAGGGGTGCTGTCTCAGGTCTCCTGCTCTGGGATGGGGAGCGCCATTCCAGGTCTCCTGCTCCAGTGGCGCTGAATTACCCTGGGGGCAAATCAGACCCTGAGGGCACAGCAAAGGCAGGGCACCACCAAATGAAAATACCTAGAAGGAAACTTGTAAGAATATTTTTCCGCCTCCCAAGCTTGCAAAGATACTCTCCTATGTCTGCGTTCAGAAGACTTTTACTTTGCATTTCTTTGATTAACGGTCCTGCTGAACACATTTTTCCAAGTTCCTTGGCTTTCTGTACTTCCTCTCTATGATCTGGCAGTTTCTTTTCCTCTGCTTTTGTATCAGAGCCTTAGGGTTTTCTCTGTCATGTATGACACGTATTCTTTCAGTTTGCTTTTTACTCTTAATTTTTATGTATTACTTTCTGACATATGGAAGTATTTGATTTTTATGTATTTAAATCTGTTGATATTTTCCTCTGATTTCTTTCATTACTTGTATATTTGGTTGGATAGTTCAACACAAGCATAAAATACAGGTTCTCTTAAGTTTTCCTCTTGTTTTTAAAGCTTTACTTTTTCATACATTTAACTCTTAAATTCATCTGGAATTTAGATGGAAATCCTGACATGTGATTTTTTTTTTTTCCAAATGACATTCATTATCCCGACAAAATTCCCTGATTATCCCATTTATTTATGGATTTTTCCCCTTTTTTATGTATGAAGAGGACCTATTTCTATAAAGGTCTGTTTGGGGTTTATTTGGATCCATTCATTAATCGTCTGTTTTTCTCTCTGGTCTCTAATTGTTTTAGTTCTGAAATATGTTTTAATAACTGATAAAACAATTTCCTTCATCTTTTAAGAATTTTGCTGTTCTTGGGGTGCCTGGGTGGCTCAGGGGGTTAAAGCCTCTGCCTTTGGCTCAGGTCATGATCTCAGGGTCCTGGGATTGAGCCCCGAATCGGCCTCTCTGCTCAGCAGGGAGCCTGCTTCCCCCTCTCCCTCTGCCTGCCTCTCTGCCTACTTGTGATCTCTCTCTCTCTCTCTGTCAAAGAAATAAAAATCTTTAAAAAAAAAAAAGAATTTTGCTAGTTCTTGTCACCTGTTTATTCTTCTGAAAAAAAAATGGGAATTATTTTGTCAGCTTTCAAAAATAGTTCCATTGACTTTTTAGTGATGTTAAACCTATCATGAGTTTTATGAGAGCTGACTTCTTGGAGATTCTGTCTTTCCACCTAGAAAATAACCTATTTCTCCATTTGATTAGCTCCTTTTTTATATCATATAGGGAAGTTTGCTGGCTTACCCCACAGGCTCTACACTTCTGTGTGAAAGTTGTGCCAAGATTCTGTTCGACTGCTACTGGGAATAGGATTTTCTCTCTATTCCATCTTGGAGGTAGCTCACCATTTGGGATACTGCAATAGTCCTGATGTTCGAGTGTTTGTCTTCTGTCTAGCCACTTTCCATATTTTCTTATTATTCTAATGATTTTCCAGTTAATCCTCTTAAGTTTTCAAGGTAGACAGTCATATCTACTCCAAATAATAAGGGCTTGTTGTTTCCTTTTTTCTTTTTTAATCTTACAGGGTTGGCCAGAATAATTTAAAAGAATAATCAGCATAGTAGCAAGTCTCTTGTTCATCCTCTGATCTCAGTGGAACGTCTGCCAGGGGTTTACTGTTACGTATGATACTGATCTTCTGTTGCATACTGGTAAATAATTTGCATATCATGAAATGCAGAGTTCTTAAGTGAGTTTTTACAAATACATGTACACCACATAGCTCCTACCTCAAGTCAGGTACAAAATGTTTCCACCTGCTGGGAGGCTCTGCTGTGGCCCTTTTCAGTCCGTCCTCCTCCTGCAAGGACCGGCACTCAGCAGGCCTTGTTCCCCTTGCAGCCTGTTCCTACTCATATAAATGAACAGGATCTTGATTTGAAACAATTCTTCATGATCTAGTACATTCTTCCCGTTCACAGTTCTTATGATTTTTAAAATATCTTTATGGAAATTTCTTCTCTGTCAAGCCAATTATTCCTAAAATAGCAATATTCCACGTAACAATACCCTACAACTTCCTCTTATGAACATCCTCGGCTCCATAGCCCTAAGGCGAACTCCTGAGGTCCTGCCCTCCACAGTTAAGAGGTGACACACCAAGGGCCTTGGTCCCCATCATGATGCCAGGTTCCTGAGCCTCACACTCCAAATTAATGTATTTTCCCTTAACTTGGAAAGGAACACTATCTTCCACAAGTTAATACCATACTCGTTTCTAGGCCGGAGGCATCCGCCCAGTGGGTTTCTCACCAAGACAATGCCTGTCTCTCTCCGACGACTTAGCAGCTTTTTTTCAAACTCTGCCGTCCAGCATGTCACTTTTCCCTTTGGCCTCCAGGAAACCCAGAGCAGTCAGAACTGAGTGCTTAGCTGGACTACCTCCCAGGGGCTCAGCACTGTCTTCTCCTCCTTAATGATTTTGGGTTTATTTTTTATTTGGGGGTTTATTTACTTTTCATTTTCGTTTTGTATCCAATATTATATGTATTTTCACTTCAGATGTTGAAATGTTTTTTAAAAGCTTCTCTCTCTCTGTGTGTGTACACACATACACACTCGCACATGCACATGCAGAGACCAAGGGAGGCCAGACCATAGTCCTGATCCCCAAAGGGCCATACAAGGTCACTGAGCGATGCCACAAGAACCAACTTGAACCTGGCAGACAGACCCGGCGGGGTGTATGGGCAGCTCTGTCCTCGTGTGAGGGACAGAGGCAGCCAGAGCGAGCGGGAAGGTTGCTTATTCTGAATTGGTGATTGAAGCCCCTGGAAGGAAGGGCGCTGAAGACCCCTGGGAGGCCAGGGGCTGGGCCTGGGATCTGCGAGCCCACTAAGGGGCGTTGTCCTGGGCAGGTCATCAGCTAACCTGGCTAACCTGGAGTCCTGGGGGATGTTTTGGGCTCCAGGGGGCACTTTCCCCAGGCCTGTGTCTCCTCGGGCACAGGACAGTGCTGTGGCCTCAGCTTTCTTGGGCAGGGCACCTTCTGTCAGCGGCTGGTCTATGACCAGCTACTGGGGGGCACTCTCCAGGGCTCAGCATCTTCGGGGAGGCAGGAGGGCTCCCTCGTCCTTCACAGGGTTAATCTCTAAGCCATGCAGCTCAGCTCTTTGTTCTGCGGTCCCAGAGTCCTCTCAGCCAGCGCCGGGCAGCTGCCTCGCACCCCGCTCCCCGTGAGCTTGTTTGCTCCCGAGTGCAAGCCACTCCTGCCTGGCTCTGTACCACATGTTGGACGTCTTCATCCCCGCTTGCTATTCTGTGCTTAAAAGCTGACAGGCTTTGCGCTGTTTTGCTTGCCAAAATTGCAGAGACTTTGTTCTTTATGCTTCCAATCGTTTTAATGCTGTCTTTGAAACATAGCTCACGCAGGTATCTACTAATAGCCTCAGAGTTGTTAGGAAGTATTTTATGTCTCAGCTCATTTTTCTTGGGGCTTTTGCATATTGAACCTCACATTAATGGCATTTGCTCCTATTTTAAAATCCGTGCGGGAAGACAGAGTTGTGTCACCGACACTCATCGTGGTTATCTTGCTGTGACATGGGCCCAGAGAGGGGCTGAGGTGGGGAGCTGGGGGTTCTCGCCCTCTCCACTCCCTGCCCTCCAGGAAGACGTGGGGGGGGGGGGGCTGCAGCCCTTGCTGGGGCTTCCCTGTGGCAGACCTTTTCAAGCCTGTCGCACATGCTACTATGACCGCTCGGTGCCAATGCAGAGAGGGCCACCTGCTTCCAGCCAGCCAAAGTTCAAGCTCTCCAAGATCAGACCCATTGCATGGGGCACACCGCCACCATCATGATGTGGCTGCTGCCCACAGCCCCGTTCCCCTCTGGTTCTGGAATTATCCAATCCCTGTTCCCAACCCCATGACTTCTCTCCACCTCTCTGAAGCAGATGGCTTCTCCCACTCAGCACCCATGTCCTGTCCGGGAGTGCATGTCCCCTTGTGGCCTAAGCCTTGGCCTCACCCACAGTGCATAGGTTCCAGTCCCTTGGATGTGAAAAGCATAATGTCCCAAAGCCCATTCCTGGCGTTGCTTTGGCCGCTTTCTGTAGTGGGGGCAGGGAGGCTCATTTAGTTCCCAGATGCTCAGTGCTTTCATTCTCGACCTTGAAGGCCACACTTGGGGCCTCTTCCCTCTGGCTCTGCACACTTTTTGTTGCTCTGATGATATCTCCAGCAGAGAAAGCCCTCCCTAAGTGGGGGGCGCCAAACCATACTTTAACTGTCTGCTCCTTGGGGCCTTGTCTTAGGAGAGAGCCCCCCGCTGCCTCCCCTCTCCCAGGTCAGGGTGTTCCCTGACAGGTCTCTCTGGTGGCCTCCGCCACACCCTGCAGGTTGTGACTATCCATCCCGTGACCCAGGCTTCTTTCTCAGGGTTGCCATGAGCAGGTCCAAGTAACGGAATCCTTCCAAACTTGTGCTTCAGTGCACTTTCTAGATATGTGTGATGGCTCGATGGCGTCCTGTCCGTCCCGAGGACCTTGTTGTCTCGTGTCACAAGCATGGCTCATCCTCCCAACGTGCCTTCCACCCGCGAAGCAGGACACTGCAGCGCAACTACAAAGTCAAGGCCTCTCAGTCTTGTAACACTTTGTTTTGTTTTGTTTTTTAATTTATTATTTATTTTTAATTTATTTTTAATTTATTTTCGGTGTTCCAGAATTCATTGTTTATGCACCACACCCAGTGCTCCATGCAATATGTACCCTCCATAATACCCACCACCAGGATCACCCAACCTCCCACCCCCTTCCCCTCCAAAACCCTCAGTTAGTTCCTCAGAGTCCACAGTCTCTCATGGTTTGTCTCCCTCTCCAATTTCCCCCAACTCCCTTCTCCTCTCCATCTCCCAGTGTCTTCCATGTTATTCCTTATGCTCCACAAATAAGCAAAACCATATGATAATTGACTCTCTCTGCTTGACTTATTTCACTCAGCATAATCTCCTCCAGTCCTGTCCATGTTGATACAAAAGTTGGGTGTTCATCCTTTCTGATGGAGGCAAAATATTCCATAGTATATATGGACCATATCTTCTGTATCCATTCGTCTGTAACACTTTGTAACCAGAGTCGTCTTTACCCTTTGCAGAACTAGTTATTATCTGTGCTTCTCTTGGAATGTCCTGCTGAGCTTTGAATGAGCCAAGAGACTCATTCAGAGTCTCATACAGAGACTGTAGTGCCCGCTGAGCTTGCCTCTGAGTCCCCTCTCCAGCCTGTCGCAGACAAGGGGCTTGGGTCAGGGATTGACTCTTGGCCTGAGCAGCCGAGCCATACGGAGGTACGAAAGACTGGTTGTCTGGGCCTTGAAGCCAAATTTCTTGGTTCTTGTGACAATTGGACATTCAGGGCACTTGAGTGTTGAGAAGCAAACAGTAATCATCCCACCAAAATAATTTCAGTGACTCAGTAAGCTGGCACTGAAACATAGGTCAGAGTAGTGTCTGAAAAACTTGATGATAATTGCAGAGTACTTGAGAAGTCATGAAAATGGTTTTTAAAAAGCAGTAGAATGTACCTGGGCCTGTTTGGTTTCATTTATTTTATACTCTATTTTCCAAGTTTTTGTTAATGAATATATATGTATTTTTGTGATGTGTTTAATACATATATAAATAATTTTTATGTGTATATGAAATTTATATGTAGTTGTATATATAATTAATATATATATTTTGTGTGTGTTGTATATATGTATATATATATGTACACATATATATATATATATATACACACACATATTTTTTTTTTACCCTTCTCTCATCACTTCATGGGCACATGGTGCCGTGGGTGGACTTGGGTTTTGGATGGCTCATGTCATTTGGGGCTTTCATTGAGGAAAACAATTCAGAACCCCAGGGGTTTCTGTGGAGCCTCAGGCAGGGCCAGTGCCAATGTGGGCCAGAAGCTCCAGGCCCATCTGTCCTTGTGCTTCCAGAACAGACGCCAGCCTCTGACCATGAGGGCACTCAGCGACTGCCATTCGCAGCTGTGGAAGACATGGCCCCTTGCTGTCACTCCACTACATGGACAGCAGGCTCTCAAATGCTGAGAGATGAAGTGAGCTGCATCTGCGACAGTGGGACAGCCCATCGTCATGGGCTCCAGCATCAGGAACAGTCGCGGTGGCTTGAAACCCGGCTGTGCAGCAGCTCTGAGCCTGCTGTCCATGCCTCTCTGCGTGAACTGTGTGCACTCACACACCCAGCTCTGTTCTCTTCTCCCACGGAGTGCACAAGGCCTCCCAGTGCGGGTCCCACGCTGCTTGCCCCAGCTTGTCCCTCCCTTTCCTGGTCCACTCCAGCATGAACAGACAGGCCTTTTCTTTTCTTCTGGTTTATTTTAGAATAGTTTCAGGTTTGCAGAGTTATTGGGAAGATAGAGAATTTCCAAAAGCCCAGACATAGTTTTCCATCTTGGGAACATCTTCCATCCGTGGGGTGCATTTGTCACAATGAATGAACCAATATTGACATATTTATTATTAACTAAAGTCTGTGCTTTATTCACATTCACTCAGTTCTGACCCAGGATCCCACCCGGGACCCTACACCACATTAGCAGTGCTTGGGCTCCTTTTGGCAGGACGGTTTCTCAGACGTTCCGTTTTTGACAACCTTCACTGTTTTAAGGAGTGCAGGTCAGGTGCTTTGTAGGACGTCACTAGGTTGGGATTTGGGGATGTTTTTCTAATGATTAGACCAGCATTCTAGTGTTCTAAAAGGAAGAACACAAAAGCCAAGTGCCACTCCGGCCCCTCCAATCAGGGGTACGTGCCATCAGCAGGCCTTACCACTGTTGATGCTGGAGAGGCCTTTAACCATTGGAAGGTGCAACTTAATTTGTGCCCAGGCTTAGATTCTCACCCATCCTGAGTGTGCAGTATCTGCCTGAGAAACCCAGAGCACTTACATTCTAAACAACCAGCGTGGGGAAGGAGAGCCTCTCACGAGTGTGGCATGGCTGACTCTCAGCAGCTTTGGGCCAAGAGTATAGCTCTGCTTCTGGGTCATCCCTGGGACCAGGCTCTTGACTTGCAGGAATCAGTACTAACTATGACCAGTAATGAGAAGTCGAAAAGAGCAAAGTCGCCTTGACCTGGGAGTTCCTGCCAAGGTGGTATGTGTGATAGATGACTGTGATCTGTGAGTCCATCCTTCTGTGTCTCCTTTTCTCATATGAACATGAGGGTGATCCTACCTGCCACAAGGTTTGTGAAGGTTACCTGTGTACATATGAAGTCACCCCAGTGCCCAGGACACTGCAGGTACTTTCACGGAACAGATACTGATCGAGCCCCTGCTCCACGTCAGGCACGCTTCTAGGTATGAAGGATCTAACAGTGAGTAAAATCAAAACAATGGAGTTTATCTTGTGGGTGGCTATTTAAATGGGTGTTATTTTTATGTAGATTATTATTATTATAACCTAAAGCTTATATTTTAAGAGACACAGTACACAGACTGTTGTAGCCAAAACCACAGTGGAATCAGAATTAAGAAAACAATAAATGTGCATCTTAAGTCTTCCACTTAATGCTCTGTAACCCAGGGGAAGTTGTTTTAATGCAAGAAGTTAATTCTCATTCATAGTAAAAAATATAAGGCAAAGCATCAGTGAAATCGCATTTTTCGTCTACCAAACATGATTTAAGATGGTCACAATGCTCAATGCTGGCAATGTTGCGATTAAACAGTCACTTTCTAGAAACTTTTTAGTATGAAAAGTGTGACACATACACAAAGGTTTTCATGCATTCATTTTTTTTTAAATTTCTTTTCAGCGTAACAGAATTCATAGTTTTTGCACCACACCAGTGCTCCATCAATATGTGCCTTCATTTTTGGTACTATCCACATATTACCATATTGGTTTTGTCACGTGCCAACCTTTTTTTTTGTTTGTTTGTTTCTGTTTTGCTAGGGTATTTTTAAGGAAATCCCAGACATGATGTCATTTCAACTTTAAGTGATTTTAGACATAGCTCAACTAAATGACATCACATATAGCAAAATTAATGGTAATCCTTAATATCATCTTACACTCAGTCCATATTTATATGTCCCAAATTGCTTTTTTTAATGTGTTTATTTAAATTCAGTTAGTTAGCATACAGTGTAATATTAGTTTCTGGTATAGAGTCTAGTAATTCATCACTTCCATACTATACCCAGTGCTCATGAGGACATGTGCCCTCCTTGATGCCCATCACCCAGTTACCCCATCACCTGTCCCACCTCCCCCCCCAGCAACACCTGGTTTGTTCTCTACAGTTAAGAGTGTTTCTTGGTCCCTCCCCACAACATGATCATTTGCTTCATTTCTTAAATCCCACGTAGGAATGAAATCATACAGTATTTGTCTTTCTCTGGCTGACTTACTTCACTCAGCATTATGCTCTCTAGCTCTATCTCATTGCAAATGGCAAGATTTCATTCATTTTTATGGCTGAACAAAATTCCCATGCATGCATATACCACTTCTTGTCTATCCATTTATCAGTCAATGGACACTTGGGCTCTTTCCATAATTTGGCTATTGTAGATAATGCTGCCATAAACATCGGGGTGCAAGTACCCCTTTGAAGCTGTGTTTTTGTATCTTTTGGTAAATACCTAGTAGTACAATGACTAGATTGTAGGGTATTTTTATTTTTAACTTTTTGAGGAAACTCCATACTGTTTTCCAGAATGGTTGCACCAGTTTGCATTCCCACCAACAGTATATGACATTTCCCCTTTCTCCACATCCTCACCAACATTCATTATTTCTTATGTTGTTGATTTTAGCCATTGTGACTAGTGTGATATCTCATTCCAGGTTTGATTTACATTTCCCTGACGATGAGTGACAGTGAGCATCTTTTCATATGTCTGTTGGCCATCTAGATGTCTTCTTTGGAAAATATGTCTATTCATGTCTTCTGCTCATTTTTTTAACTGGACTATTTGGTTTTTAGGTGTTGAGTTTTATAAGTTCTTTATATATTTTAGATGCTAACCCTTTATGAGATATGTCATTTGTAATTATCTTCTCCCGTTCTGTTGGTTGCCTTTTAGTTTTGTTGATTGTTTCCTTTGCTGTGCAGAAGTTTTCTGTTTTGATGAAGTCCCAATAGTTAATTTTTGCTTTTGTTTCCCTTGCCTCAGGAGATGTATCTAGAAAGAAGTTGCTATGGCCAATTTCAAAGAGTTTGCTGCCTGTGTTCTTCTCTAGGATTTTGATGGATTCCTGTCTCACATTTAGGTCTTTCATCCATTTTGAGTCTATTTTTGGGTGTGGTGTGAGGAAATGATCCAGTTTCATTTTTATGTATGTGGCTGTCCAATTTTCCCAACACCATTTGTTGAAGAGACTGTCTTTTTATTGGACACTCTTTCCTGCTTTGTCGAAGATTAGTTCACTATAGAGTTGAGGGTCCATTTCTGGGCTCTCTCTTCTGTTTCATTGATCTATATGTCTGTTTTTGTGCCAGGACCATACTGTCTTGATGATCACAGCTTTGTAATAGAGATTGAATTGTGATGCCACCAATTTTGCTTTTCTTTTTCAGGATTACTTGGCTATTTGAGGTCTTTTGTTGTTCCCTACAGGTCTTAGGAATGTTTGTTCCAGCTCTGAGAAAAATACTGTTGGCATCTTGATGCAGATTACATGAAATGTGCAGGTTGCTTTGGGCAGTATAGACATTTTAATACTTGTTCTCCCAATCCATGAGCATGGAATGTCTTTCCATTTCTTTGTGTCCTCTTCAAATGCTTTTTAAAAAATTACTGTTTGTAGTTGATTCTTTTGAATATAAATCCAGATGCAGACAAGGTCCATCCATCACTTTGGTGGTTCTGTCTCTTGATCGACAAGAACCCCACATCCCTTTCCCCTGCTCTCATCTGGTGAAAAGGCCAGGGCGTCTGGATGTCCCACAATGTCCCATGCTGATTGCTTCCTCATGATGTCATTTAATTTGTTCCTGCATCTCTTTAATTGCCCCGAGACGGGCAGGAATTTGCATCGGCTTTTGGTTTTGTGTGTTTTCTCAGATCATGTATGTGTGTGTGTATGTATGTGTGTGTGTGTGTGTCAGTGGTGCCTGGATGTTGCTCGGTACTTCCCACTGCATCTCACAAGGAGACGCTGGAGGCCCAACTGCTCTTTTGGTGATGTTCGGTCTGCCCCCGAGTCTGGGAAGTGACGGCCTGTAAGGCCAGGGGGACGGTATTTATACTTCCCTGAGTCTTCATTTCCTGACCCATATGAGAGGAGACAATGCCTCCTCCCCAAGGAGATTCGCGTGGTTACAGCTATGAGTGTGTGTCCAGACAGCAGGTTACCATGTAGACATTAGGGCTAAGTAATAATTATAGGCCTTCTGGCAATGAAAATTTTCTTTGAAAAAGTCTTTTTCTTCCTCAGATACCTCTAACTGAGAACATTGTAAGGTTCTTTTTTATTGAGGGAAAAAAAAAAGCTTCCAGTACATTTATGGCGATTGAAAACTGCCCCTTTTTTCACCAGTTGACAGAGCAAAGGAGTGATTAACTCCTCGCGGATTCTGGCACTTGAAGCCAAGAGAAAGATTAGTGATGGCCGCGTGGAGCGGAGGTTTGTTTAATAGCCTGACTGGGAAAGACCAAGTTTCCTTCGGCTTCTAGATCGGAGGAGCAAGAGGCATCCCTAAAGGGGAGGAAAAAAGCTATTGAAACTTTTATGGGATGGTTTCCTTTCTCAAAAGAATCTTCTACATCCCAGGAGCCCTCTACATCTTCTGTAGAAGATCTGAGATCTTCTACATCTCAGAGCCCTCCTTTCTGAGGATCAGGAGGAGCATCTTCTAAAGGGATTTTGCTTGCGGATTGTCAGGGACAGACCACCCCTTTACGTTTTACCAGTTCTCAGCAAGCTTCAAGTTCAGAGGCTTGTGAGGGAGCAAATCCTTCCCTAACCCCTTTTCTTTTTCTTTTTCTTTTTCTTTCTCTTTTTTTTCTTTCAGTACAAATCAGAGTGCCCATGAGATGGATAGGGTTCATTTGTATTAGTTTTCAGTTTAATCTCTCTTCCTGCCAGACCTTTTATCTTCTATGAGGGAGAGGGAAGAGAATAAATAAAGAGTCTTATTTGGACGCATCTGGAGGAATGAGCTGAGCCCCCGGATACGGGGCAGATTAATAGGCCCTGTTGCAGAGTCAGACTGGGGCTGGGCCGCAGATCTGCTGGCTGCTCGATGCTTGATAGGATTCCACACTTGGAGGGGCCGTTTACACTCTGAGCTGAATCTGGGAGGGAGGGAGGGAGGGAGAGGGGTCGTGGGGCACTCTCTGCCCCCTCTGTGCTGACACACATGGGCTCCATCAGTGGACTTGGCCACCATCCTTTTGAGTTTGCTTCTTTCTGACCTTGGACTCTGTAGGTAACTGAGCAGGTGAGCCGTTTGCTTACAGACACTGAGGTCTGCAGGAAGAGAGGGACGGAGGTAAGTTTTATTGAACACTGCCTCAGTCAGGGTCCCCACAAGAAGCAGGTGGCTGTCTTGACTTAGAACATCTAAGCAGAGAGTCTGCAAAGGGAAGATCTGCCCAGGGGCAGGTGGAGAGAGATACCAGGACCCTGGGGCCGGAGCCGGCTAACTCAGGACACAGAAGGAAGGGAGATGCAGAGCTCAGAGTGGGAGGTGGTATAGACCTTCCCAAATAGAGCATGAACCTCTGGGTGAAGAATGCGATAGTCTTAGGCCATCTCCCGGTGAGTAAGAAAGAGCCCAACCCTGCCAGGCAGGTCGTCCAGGGCCCAGATTGGGGCAGGGAGGTGAGGAGGGACAAGGGGTAGTGGGACGGGGACGGGCCCATCCAGCTCCAGTACCCACCGGGGGCCTGGCTCTGCACTGGATAAGTCAGCAAGTGTCTCTTACTTCAGACCAATGCCAGTCTCGGGAGTGCTATTATTTCCCCATTTTTAATTCCGCATTGAAAAAAGAAATGTTTCATTGTGGTAATACACACCACAACATAAAATTTTACCATCTTAGCCACTTTTAAATGTCCAGTTGAGTGGTTGGTACATTCACGTCGTACCAACCATCTCTTATTCTCATCTGGTAAAACTGAAGCCGTGGATTCATTAAATGTGACTCCTCGTCTTCTCCCCTCCAACCCCCACCCTGGCAGCTGCGATTTGCCTCTGCATCTGCAGATCTGACCCCTCCAGGGACCTCTCATCAGTGGAATCTTACACTACCCGTCTTCTTGTGACTGCCTTATTTTCAAGGTTTAGCCCTGTTGGAGTGTGTGTCAATTTCTTGTTCAAAGCTGAATAATATTTCATTGCAGGGATGGACCACATTTTGTTCATCTGTCCATCCATCAGTGGACACTCAGGTTCATAACTAATATTTCTTCATGACCCTCCTTTCAGTTCGTCGGGGTGTATATTTTGATGTAGAATTTCCAGATCATACGGTAGTTCTACCTTTAGTTTCCTGAGAAGCCGCCGTACTGGTTTCTGCAGCGGCCGCCCCATTTCAGATCCTCACCAGCAGGGCACAAATGTTCCAGCTTCTTTCCCCCCTCGCCCACACATGCCATTTCTGCTTCCTTTATAGTAGCCGTCCCAGGGTTGTGATGTGGATCTCCCTGTGGTTTTGACTTGCCCCTCCTTCCCCCTGCTTTATAGAGGAAGCTCAAACAAAAGTGAACAACTGTCAATGGAAACACGTAGTGGGCTGTGACGGCTCTGCACTGGCTGCCTTCTGGAGGAAAGCTGTGTCTCCACTGCTGTGTGGCTTGGCAGGGAGAGGCGCTGCTCCCACCAGCAGCTACAGGGGTGCGAGGGAAGGTTCTTGCATTGTCCATGTGGACAAATGGCTAGGGGAGCCTGTGTGGCAGACCAGAGCACCATGAGATGTTTATGGCTTCTAGAAGAGTCTCAGACTCCCAGAGCGAAAAGAGAAATTGGTGTGAGCAATTCTGTAGTTCCCTGGGGATGCACACGTTGCACTCTGAAGGAAACAGAAAGAGCGGGGGGTCCTCATCCAACGTAAATTACCTAGATCACTGAAAATCAAAAGCCAAGAACACTGAAATGCCCAGCTGGTGCTGAGGACTGCATTCCCAGAAAGCCATTTTTGCAGGCAGCTTTATTCAAAATAATTAAAAAGATTCAGCCTTTGTAGCCCAACTGGCATCCCGCTCCAGAGCAGCATAACTTTTTGTCGAGGAATCCAGCTCCGAAACTCCAGCTCCATGATAGACGGCTGGCTGTGAGAGCCAACGCAAGTTGCCCTTGAGTCTCGTTTCATTTCGGAGTGGCTTGTGGCTCTTTCTTGGTGACTCCTAAGGGAGCGGCATGCGTTCCCAATGAGCTCCCGGCACAGACCTGTGATCCTCATAGGTCTGTAGGATTTTGCCGAAGTGGTGGTGATTGTGCGCCTGTGGCTGGCAGCAGCATGGAAATCATGGCTGTCCTCATTCTGAAGATCTCCAGTGTGGGGGAGAGGGATTCGGGCACCACTTCCAAGGAAGGGGACAGACGGTTTGATTTCCACAAGAACCCCCTTCCCCCAATTTCACTTCACTGATAACTTGCAAATGCAGCTCAGGCATCATAACGATTCCAAATGAGAAGTGGCAGTGGGTGTTCAAAGTCATTGCCAGGTCCTGTTCATTCCAGGGCATCATTCTATGAGATGATCGGGCCAGAAAGCATGTTTCAACTCTGCACCGAAAGAAAAAAAATAAAATCTCGCAAAGGTGTGGGAGCCCAGCAGAATCCTCTGAAGCCTTGCAGGCAAGAGCCCATTTGGCTGACAGAGTCACTCTTGCACACCTGCCGGAAAGCTGGGTGCAAAGATATTCTAAACTAGCTGCGAATTTCATTCCGTCTGTCTCCAGCCAAAGCCACTGAGGGGTGCGGTGCTGTAATGGGCCGCCACGCAGATGGGTTGCAAAATGCACAGCCCATCTGTCTTTATCATGCTCATTTCCTCTTTTATTAAAATGTTAATGAATATAGTTTTTATTTATCATTTGGTGACATGTGCGGCATCCTTTTCTGGGAGACAAATCTGCAATCTGCCTCACCGTGTGCGCTGACAGGGAACGCGGGGATGAGGAATATTTTGGTTCCGTTCAAACTGCCATATGCAGGTTGAAGGAGAAGCCACTTTGCTTGTTGACGGCAGCATGAGGACGACAGGAGGTCTTGGAGTTCAATGCCAGGCCCATTGGCTACCAGCGGCTAACCATGTGGCCACGAGCCTTGGTTTCCACTTCTGGGGAACGGGGATAACCATTCCCTCCGCCCAGGAAACTGAATGAGAGAACTTATGGAATTGTAGTTTGCATTCTCTTATTATTATTCAGATGTGTGCCTCTGTGGTTCTGAATTCCTTTTGCTCATTCTTTCAGACTCTCCATGGAAAGTACATCTGTCAAATGTCGGCCCCGAGATGACAGGCGTCACCGTGCGCGGCCTGACTCCAGCTCGCACCTATCAATTCCGGGTGTGTGCCGTGAATCAAGTGGGCAAAGGCCAGTACAGTGCAGAGACGAGCAGGTGTGTGATTGCGCAGCCGCGGTGGGCTCTCGGGGCAGCTGGGACCCGAAAGCAAGACTGAGCATCCAGTTAACAGGAAGACATTGATAGAAGCAGTCAGCCTGCATCCCTTAGTGATATCGGCCACACATGCGCAGAAAAGACCAGAAGGAAGAGAGAAAGGGAGTCATTTGTGTGTTGGACTAGCTGGGTTTTCCTTCAATGCTCAGAGGGAAATGTCTCCAACTTCCCTTCTGGCCACACCAACACAAGGCATTTCTGAGAGCACAAGCCTTGGTATCCACGAGATGAGACGCTGACCATGTCTTCACTCCTGTCTTCCCGGGCTGCCGGCGGGACGGGAGCTGGTACCATCATCCTGACAAGCAAGCATCTGGCAGGGCATGGCACATTTCCCGAATGGTCCTGACCTGGGACCATGGTTTCACCCCATTTCAGTGTGCCCACCCCAACCAACCTGAGCATTGGCGGGGCCCGAATCATAGGAGAGTTGAGATCTAAGTGGCTTTTTTCAAAATGTGGGAGTTTGGTATGAGAAATACTAAGAGAGCTAAGGAAAAACACAATTTGGAAGGCATCTCAGGCTGTGGGCCGGCGGCCTGGCTCGCTCAGGCTTGTAATCCCTTCCCGGAGTAGAGATGCTGTGGGTTATCCAGACAGAATAAGGTCACCTCCTGTGTCTTCTTGCTTGCTGGCTGAACTGATTCTCTATTATGTTGATTTGCTGTACCTATTTCATGCATGTCCTCTGAGTTTGATCAGCTGTGTGCCTTGCTTTGTTCATCGCTTGATTTTGGTAAATAGTTAAGCTCCAGATTCAGCCAGACAGAGAATGCAAATGGGGACCGTTTGTCTCGGATGCTGATCTCTCTTTCCCTCACCATATTTTATCTCTAGGTTGATGTTACCTGAAGAGCCACCCAGCGCTCCCCCAAAGAATATCGTAGCCAGCGGGCGTACCAATCAGTCCATCATGGTCCAGTGGCAGCCGCCCCCAGAAACAGAGCACAACGGGGTGCTGCGTGGGTACATTCTCAGGCAAGTAGCCGGTGTTTGGCCATTTTTAGGTTCTCGTTGTAAAGAGTCCAGGGTCTGTTTTGCTGGAATCGCAAACTCAAAGGTCTAGAGGAGCCCAACAGTAATCAAGAGACTCAGGCTGGTGTCAGACTCTAGGGAGTGGTGGGGACTGTGCCAACAAGCAACTGTGGGTGGCCTTGCAGGGGCAGCCTCTGTATATCCAACCATAGCATATCGTGTACATATCGAAGCTTGTATCTTGGTAGAAGAATGAAGGGGGCTATTATGCGTTGGGGTCAAGGTGTGCTATTCATTCCAAATTTTTTCTTTCTGTTTCAGTTTTTTCCAGAAGCATGCATTATTAGTAGAATAATTTTTAATTAATAATAATGCAGTTGACATTATCACAATTGACCAGTTGTTACTGGGCTAGCTCTTACATGTTCAGTATTGCCAGGTTTCCTAGTGTATTCAAAGACATTTTTAAAAATCTAGCTTTTACATGAGATCTCACAGTTTCTAAACATTGGAAATGAAGTCTGTATGTTTTGAAACATGGGGCAGGCCAAATTCACACCTCCACAGGCCAGATGTGGCCCAAAGCATGGCCACTTTGCTTTCCCTGCTTTATATGGGGCAGTCAGGCTTCTGAGAATGTTGAGGGGAGTCTACAAGAACTTGGCTGGGTGGGAGAGAAGAAATCTGTTTTGTCAAAACTGCTAATCTTGAAATCACGCCAAATGTGATAATTGCAGTGGTTTGTTGATGCAAGTAGTGAACAGGAAAAAGTAAAGCAGTGTTAAAAGGTATTTATGAAATCTCTTCTAACAGACGGTACAGCCACAAACAGACACATTCGTTCCACGACCTGCACTTTGAGTCCCTCCCCAGCCTTATGGGGCAAGAACCATGGGTGTCCATCACTACCTTCCTCCCAGTATCAGGCCCGTGCCCTCATGAGCTTGTGATCAGCAAATACTGGGTTAACAGAGGTCGAAAGGGGCTAAATGTAATGTCTTAGAAAAACATAAGAAGTTACAAAAGTGTAGCTGCTCTAGCTCTGTGCTCTTTGCATATGGAGGACCGCTCCTTCCAATATCTATTGATGTAATCATCCGCTCATGGTTTAACATACCTTTATCCATATGCATGACATATTAGCCCATCACAACCACTTCACTGCTCTTCTCAAGTCTTCCTCAGGCATGTGAATTATCCTCTAAACACAAGCTAGATCATTATCTACATGAAGTGGTTTAAAGTTGGCCGTCCCACAGGGTTCACAGGAACTAGAGGACTGGAATCAGCACTTGGGGTCCCTTTGGTCACTCTGCCCCTTTCAACAAGAAACTCTGAAAGGGCCCCTTTGGGCAGGGGGCACCTGTGGGCTTGGGGCAGTTCCCAGTTCCCTCCCAAAAACAGGCTGGGGCTTCCCACACACACAGGCCCAGATCTCCTGTCCATTCCAGCTGTCACTCATGGCCTGTGCTCATCAGGTAAGAAAAATAATTTCCTTGCCCTCTCCGCCTGGCCCTACACATGCTTGTCATCCCAGCTGCCTCCATCTCGAATGCACAGAGAAGGGTCCTCAGGCTCCAGGTGCCAAGGAAGGACTTTAAAAGTCAACCCGCAGAACCAACCTCGGGGCGAGGACTTTAATAAGAAAATCTTTCTGATGTTACAAGGCCCCATCAGGAAGTGCACGTTTCTCTATTTTGCGGGATTACCACCGTTAAAAGGATCTTGTGTGATGGTGTCAGTGGAGTTGAGTGCTGGGAAAGAGGGCATCTGTGTTTGTAGGGGTGTAAGTCAAGAAAGTCCTAAAATGAGGGTATACGACCCAAGGCCT
Organism: Mellivora capensis; assembly: GCA_004024625.1. Classification (NCBI taxonomy): domain Eukaryota; kingdom Metazoa; phylum Chordata; class Mammalia; order Carnivora; family Mustelidae; genus Mellivora; species Mellivora capensis. Next base: position 296,623 of record PISX010000136.1, on the reverse strand, counting down.
GTGAATAGCAAAGTTTCCAGAAATAAAGGCCCGTGCCAAAATGCATTTACTTGGAAACATTTCCAAATAATCCTCCCGTCTGCAAATCAGCTCTGTTTGCAACTGTGAGCCCTCCAGGGCTCAAGTGTCTGTGTCAGACATACGGCCGAATCCATGGAGGCACAAAATGGAAATAAATCACCACTGTGGCTCCGGCCGTAAGAAGTGGTTAGGATGTGTGTGCAGTAATAAAATATTTATAATAATGGGCAGGGTGCTTCTTTGAGAGGAGCATAGGGGTTATGTCCTTTAAAAACATTCTCCTGTTTATTTCCATATAAAAAAATCATCCTGTTCTGCCTGAGACGGTCTCCCGGGCAACGTATCCCACCAGTCAGAGGACAATGCCCTGCACTTTTGTTATTAATTGTGACCTTCCCAGACATCCTGTGACTATTACAAAAGCACCCTGAGCCGCGGGTCAGAATGGACCAACCTGCCTGCCGCGGAAAGGAGGGCAGCCCGCTTCCAAGACACGAGTCCCGTGGCTTGTTCGGCACGATCGTATGAACAGGCATCTAGGAGAGGTTATGGCTCATGCAGGCTGCAGTGACTTTGCTTAGCATACTTCCTGGACGCGCGGTGTTTCCAAACCAGCAGTATCTGCAGTGGGCTCTGCACTGTCACGGCCCTCCTGCACCCATCGTTTCGTCTTATTCTTGTGACAACCCTGTGAAAGGCTACTATGATGATGTCATTTTCAGGAGTTAAAATCCAAGTCTCAGAGATGTGACGTTAAGACCACGCTCAAGGCCACCCAGCACGTCTGTCTTCTTCCCAACCTGTGCCTTCTGGAGCTGACTTCTTTGCTTTTCCCTGGAAGGCGTATTGTGTAGTGATGGGTCTGTACTAATGAGCTCTCTGTAAGCGATAGTGCCCAGTGTGTGCCATATTGGTTGTAAGTGGTCCTGGTCACCATTCACACACTGGGCCCCTCTGGGTGGGGGCCGACCCTTGCCTTCTCCCAAATGGCTGATTGTCTCAGTGCTATTTATTTTGTAGACAGGGAATTTAAGTGGGAATATCTGTCATGTGGCTTATTCGATGCCAGGCCTCTCTCTCTGTGGGCCTCAGCCTTGAAGACCATGACGTCCTATAAACGAAACTAACCCCCCTCCGCTAGGAAGCGCGCCTACACCTGCTTGGTGCAGGCAGTTGAGTAGGCGACAGAAGTGGATGGAATCTGAAGCAAAAATGCAGGGTGAGGCAGCAGCCTCTACTTTTGCCCGTCACGGAGGAGCACGGCCATCCCTGCACCTCTGGCCCCGTGAGCAGCTGCTGCTCTCAGGCAGGAGGGGGCAGGAGGACGCCTGGAACCTTCTTGCTGTTCCAGTGCTGCCTGCTCTTGCTCCTGTATCCTCCCACCACACGGGCCTCACCTGTACACATAGTTTGTAGCAAGAGGAGCTGAAAGACTGCCCTCGGAAAATCCGGACGTTCACAAAGATCCTTTTACTGCCTTCTCCAGACTTCCATATTGTATTTTTAGCTGTCATTCTCTTTGGAGAGCTGTTGTCCGTGGAAGGGCCTGAATCTGGGGGGGTTCTTCCTTTTCCTGACAGCAGCAGCCTGGCACGGCCTTCCCCTTTGTGCCCAGGTGCTCCGCCCGGAACAGTGCAGGGACCAGAGAGACGCTGCAGCCCTCGGGGAGCTTCCTGTCAGTGCAGAGCCAGACCCCAATCTGCCATCAAGAGCCCTCGCTCAAGGGCGCCCCCTGTCTTCACCCTTGCCCCCTTATCAGATGAAGCTGTGTCTTCCCGAGGCAGGAGCTGCCCTTGGACAGGGTTTGGGTTGTTCCTGAAGCCTCAGGATGACCAAGGCAGGTCTTCCCAGTACAGGTCCTCCCAGCACACACCCCGCGCTCGACCCCCGGGAACCAATCCACTTCCACAAACAAAATCAGGAAAAACATTTGCTCTTCCCAATAATGCTGCCAAAGTCCTTTCATAGTACACATGGCAATTTCCTATTTTATACATTTTCTAAATCCAGGGTCATGTATGTCACTTTATTTTTTTTTATATAAACATATAATATGTTTTTAGCCCCACGCATACAGGTCTGTGAATCGCCAGGTTTACACACTTCACAGCACTCACCATAGCACATACCCTCCCCAATGTCCATAACCGCACCCCCCTCTCCCGACCCCACCCCCCGGCCCCCAAGAACCCTCAGTTTGTTTTGTGAGATTAAGAGTCTCTTATGGTTTGTCTCTCTCCCGATCCCATCTTGTTTCATTTATTCTTTTTCTACTCCCCAAACCTCCCATGTTGCATCTCCACTTCCTCATATCAGGGAGATCATATGATAGTTGTCTTTCTCTGATTGACTTATTTCACTAAGCATAATGCCCTCTAGTTCCATCCATGTCATCACAAGTGGCAAGATTTCATTTCTTTTGATGGCTGCATAGTATTCCATCAAAATCCTTGAGGAGAACACAGGCAGCAACCTCTTTGACTTCAGCCACAGCAACTTCTTCCTAGGAACATCACCAAAGACAAGGGAAGCAAGGGCAAAAATGAACTATTGGGACTTGACATCAAGATCAAAAGCTTTTGCACAGCAAAGGAAACAGTTAACAAAACCAAAAGACAACTGACAGAATGGGAGAAGATATTTGCAAACGACATATCAGATAAAGGGGTAGTATCCAAAATCTATAAAGAGCTTAGCAAACTCAACACCCAAGGAACAAATAATCCAATCAAGAAATGGGCAGAGGACATGAACAGACATTTCTGCAAAGAAGACATCCAGATGGCCAACAGACACATGAAAAAGTGCTCCACATCACTCGGCATCAGGGAAATACAAATCAAAACCACAATGAGATACCACCTCACACCAGTCAGAATGGCTAAAATGAACAAGTCAGGAAATGACAGATGCTGGTGAGGATGTGGAGAAAGGGGAACCCTCCTACACTGTTGGTGGGAATGTAAGCTGGTGCAACCGCTCTGGAAAACAGCGTGGAGGTTCCTCAAAAAGTTGAAAATAGAACTACCCTATGACCCAGCAATTGCACTACTGGGTATTTACCCTAAAGATACAAACGTAGTGATCCGAAGGGGCAAGTGCACCCGAATGTTTATAGCAGCAATGTCTACAATAGCCAAACTATGGAAAGAACCTAGATGTCCATCAACTGATAAATGGATAAAGAAGATGTGGTATATGTATGTCACTTTTTAAAAATAGATACGACTTTAAATTTATGTCTTTTTGGGGGGGGTGAATTATTCTATTTATTCTACATGTTTCCTTCCTTAACAGCGAGGTAAAATTAGTCTATAACACTGTATTAGTGTCAGGTGTACACTGTAATAATTCACTTTGTATACACTGCAGAGTGATCACCCTGGTAAGTCTGGCCACCTCCAGTCACCATACAGTTAACCCCTTCACCCATTTTGTCCCCAAAGCTCCTCTACAAAGCAGCTTGTCCTGTAGCATTGACTAGCATTGGAGAAGTGGGAACACCATGTAGAGCCACTTGTTCTGGCGCTGCGACACTCGTGGAACAGATCTAGAATCCAGATGGAAGAGGAGGCCAAGAGGTTTCCCTGATGCTCCACACATTTCAGAGCTGCAGGAAGAGAGCATCACTCCCAAGTTGTCGTTTATGGCTACAGCCCAACAGAAATCATGGTTGGAACTTCTGGTACTAAGTCACCGTGCTCCCCAGACGAGTTACACTTAAAAAGCCATCTCTTTTCCTTACCCGTCACACCGTGGAGATGTCAGTCCTGATTGTTCAGAACTTAAAATTGCTGGGAGACTCAACGACCCCTCTCTTTGGAATGGTTGGCTTAGGAGGCCGTGTTTTCCGGGGCTGCCCTCTGGCCTCGCTCTCGTCTACTGATTTCGTTTCCCTCCCCCTGCATGGAGCGAGTGCGGGTGTGCCCGCTGCCCAGTTCCAGCTGTTTCTCCCTGCTCCACTGCAGGTACCGCCTGGCCGGCTTGCCGGGAGAACACCAGCAGCGCAACATCACCAGCCCGGAGGTCAACTACTGCCTAGTGACAGAGCTGATCATCTGGACGCAGTATGAGATCCAGGTGGCTGCCTACAACGGGGCGGGCCTGGGCATCTTCAGCAGGGCCGTGACCGAATACACCCTCCAGGGAGGTAAGCTGGCTTTCCTGCACGGTTGCCGGTCTTTGCTGGGGAGCAGGACCCACCGAATTTGCCTGCAGCGTATTAGAAATAAAAGTAAAGGGCCTGCGCCTCTCGGGGTCAGTGAGAAAGGAATCACGTCACCCGGTCTCTGCTCCGACACTGGAGCAGTACTGAAGAAGGGACACAGGACATTCTAGATGCTCGCTTCTGGGTGGTAAGGCCGGGAGGGGTCTCCACACACCCATCAGCTGTCCACGTGCTCCCTGAAAGATTTATGTAGTCGCCAGTTTCTAAGTGGAACAGTGCTACGTTTCACAGTAAAGCTGGCCGTGGAGTCCCAGGCGATATTGTGGACGTTCTCCAAAGAGAGGGATTATTTAGAGTTTTGTTTTCAGTAGTGTACTGTGATTATTGGTAAAGGAATTTGCAACTTTGTACTTTTTTTTTTTTTGGTTTTCAGTTATACAAGCCAAACCATTTACTAAATTGGTAAAAACCCGTCCCGGCACCCACCCTTCCCCAAAATGGCCAGGCAGAATGACATAAAGCTGGTGGGTCCTACCTTCATAGGCTCTGCCCCAACCCCATCATTTTAAGGCTGATCCCCGCACCACATTCTAGAGGACCTGGGTCTCAGCCGCAGGAAGGCTGGCGTTCAAAAACATTTCGCTCTTGGTACACCCGGAAGAAATGGATGGACCCTATCTTGGAGTGGCTGTGTGTGCCCTCAGCACCCCGATCCTGGTCGCGGGAAGCAGTCCCCCCACAAAATCAACAACTCCTTTCATTTGGCACTCCTAGCCGCTGCGGACTCGCAGGTGTGAGTTTATTTGCTTTGGCATTTTTATTGCCACCAGGCCTTGACCTTTGTCAAATGATAAGGTTTCTAACTGCCCCCTTCTCTCCCCAAATCATGCCAGAGACCTAATGTTCCTTGATATTACATACTGTTATCATCACCCCATATCGATTGGCTGTCCGTCACCATCCATAAGTCCATAAAGCCTCCTTTATAAATGAAGCACAGTCATTTCTGCTTCCACAGGGAAATATGTCACTGGCAGGAATAGTTAAAATATAGTTAAAAAGTATAGTAAAAAATAGTTAAAAAGACAGCCAGGGAGGACCCGCTCATCCGCACGTGAGGCTTGATTACTCATGGGGAAATGGAGACAGCCGAGCACCTGGACAATTAATGTTTGCTTTAATTCGTCTACTTAATAACAATAAATTTGGAAATACTTAAAGTAATGAATATTGCTATTAACAATCCCCTATTGCTGTTAACGATGACTGCTTCATTTTGGTACTGGGGATGTCTGAGTCCCTTGCTGGGCACAGGGAAGCACAGCTTCATCTCACTGAGAAGGGCTTGTGCCTTAGAGTTTGGCTTTGACTCCTTTGGCACTGGGGAGCCATTGAAGGTTGAGAGCAGTGAGCGACAGGAGCAAAATGCCATATGAGGAGGATGAGCCTGTTGGCGGCTGTGCAGGGGAGCGGAGGCCACAGCAGCCCAGTGGCCACAGCGACTCCAGGCCCAAGGGCAGTGACGTGGCCATGAATGGATGGGTTCCTACAGCTCTAACGTAGGCTGTGAGAAGGGCAGGCTCGTATGTTTCTGGTCTGAAACACCAGGGCACAGGCCTAGGCAGAGGTGGCAGGGGCCGGGCTCCCACCTCTGGGACAGATGATGGAGAGACTGACCGAGGATACTTCTGCTAGGTGCGAGGATTTGCTTTCCTCTGCTAGATGACAAATGGCTTCTCTTAGTTCCCTGCACAAGTATGGTTCATACTGTCATTCTTTTTTTAAACTCTTGATGAGCTGACATCCCTCAGTGATGCCCTGTGTGTAATTTCCCCATCCGAATCTCAGCTTTTGCAGCTGGGTTGTCTTCCTTTGTCTGGGCGTTGGAGGGCTGGTGTTGGAGCCCCAAGCCTGGAGGCCCTGCAGGTCTCGGGGCACCCAGGGGACGTTCTCATAATTCACATCTTCCTCCCTGCGGGCATTGCTGCTTCTGGCGTGGCCACAGGAAATATGGGCGTCTTTATCCTCCCTCTAGGGGACACAGTCCTCTCCTTTACCCGTGTTTTAGACTCTTCCTGTGTGCTCACATGCCTGTTACATCCTGGGGAAAGGACTCTGTGCTTCTCGAATGCAGTGGGTCCTTTCCTGCTGTTTCCAGATGCTGCCATACACTTCTTCCTCCACCTGTCCCTTGGTTACCTGATAGAGCTTCTCAGGCTTGTGACAGCCTCTGACCCTTCACCAGGAAGCACCATCCACCCTGGCCCTCCTCTGAGGGCCACGCCTGAGCCCCAGGGCAAATCAGAGCTGAGATGCTTGTGGAGCACAGCATCGGGATCCTGTCCCTTGGGTATGGCTGTGGTGCTTGACTCGCATCAGGAGGGGTACCCGTGCAGGGAGATGGCTGGCCCCAGCTTGCCATGTGCTCCCGCCATGCGGGTCCTGTCCTGCTCGTCAGGAGAGTCCTGGTCAGCCACCCTACAGCTGAACAAAGGGGAACCAGCTTGTAAATTTTGTCCTGCATCGGTGTTTCCACCTAAGACAGGACACATGTAAGAGAGGATTTAGATGCGCAGATGGGAAGAACTGGGGAGGGGAGGCGGGGGACCTGGTCTGGAGCAGGGGCAGAATAAACCAGATAAAAAATGATCTGATTAAAAGGTGAGGCATTAGGAAGAAAACAGCAGGGGCCATGAATAATTTACGGGGATGATGAGGGAACGCGCGGGTTCGTGAGCTGTCTTCCCACACACGAGCTCGCTCACATCTGTCCAGAAACAGCCCTTTCTGGCTAGCCTGTCAAGGCCTGACTCCACAGTTACTGTTTATCTGCCTTCAAGAAGCACATCACCTCTGTGAGCCACGGTTCCCTGTTGTAAAATTATACCCTGGAAGAGTGTGTGCCCTGGCTGCCTCACGGGCAAGTGTGAGAGAAGACACAGGCAAGGCCTGGAAAGCCCTGAGCGCCTACACAAAGCCCCGGTGGCTGTCCTTTGTCCCCGTTTCTGCCCTCAGGGCAATGCTCGGTGTCTGCTTTTATTTGAATGTCTCTGCAGTGACCGTTGTACCGAGAGAAATGGGGTCAATCTCTCTGCCGATAGGAAAATCTCAAGAAGGGGTGCGAGCACCTAGTGCGTGCCCAGTGTCACGTGATGGGCCATAGCCCTGAGAGTGGGGAAGACCCCAGACACGCTGTCCAATTTGGGGCAGCCTAGCCCAGGAGGGAAGACTAAAACTTGTGATGAAAGAGCAAGACCTACCCACGAAACCAGCCTCACTTCAGTGTAGTCGCTCCCCGTCTGTCCGAAAAATCAGTGTGACAAGTGTGCTGCCAAGACTTGCCAGCCGAGAGACTCAGAGGAACCTGCCATCAACATGGAAAAGGACTTTATTGGGATCTACGTGGTGGGACCACAGCACAGGGGTTAGGGTTCCACTGCCCATAGTGGTTGGAAACAGAGTCTACCTGCGGGAAACAGATCCAGAGTAACAGCTAAAACACAATGGAGGGGTGTTTTTATTTTCTCCCATCACAAGTGGGCCTTGGGCTGCACAGGGTCTTAGTGGCAGCTCCATGGTCCCCAGACAGTCAGGCTCCTTCTTTTTGCTTTGCCATCTTTAGTTTGCCTTGTGGCTGCAAGCTGGCTACTGGGATACCAGCTATCACGCCCACATTCTAGAAGGAGGAAGGCACAGTGTTACACCATGCAGCCAGCTATGCAAGTATGCTCGTCTTGGAAGAACTTTCTTAGAAGTTCCCTCTGCTGCTGACTATGCATACAATTCATGGGCTGTCTCTGTGCAGGAAAGCCTAGAAAGGTGCTCGTTTGGCTGGATACATTTCTGCCAGTTGCTAAGAAAGGAAGGGGGGACAGACAGTGGAGGACAGCTACCAGTTTCTGCCTCGCATTCTACAGCGACTCCTGCTGAGGAGTGAAACACAGAGGATATGCAATTTCTAGACATAAAATTGTGTGACCTCCTATCTCACAGCCCACTGCATGCAGAGGGCCTCAGGATCCTTGGAATCACCCACATAAGAATTAGCAGACACCAACCACATGGCTCCTTGAGCCCTTGGCATTGGGGTCTCAGCCCATGGTCCATTTGGGCACCAGCTCAACGAGCTTGTGGACACTGGGGGCCCCTCTCCATGGGCTTAGGGTGTCCCATGACTGTTAGTGCCTCGTGTTGACAAAGCCTATAGGACTGAGCTGGCCCTTGCAGCTGGAAAGAGAATAATTTCAATGCCTGTATATTAGAGGGAAAGAGAATTACTCATAAAATTAATTATTTGTTCAGCCTAATTTGGAAAATTATTGGAACATATATGCACATAATTCTGGAGTCTGTCAGGACACCCTGGGAACAGCAGGAAACACCCAGGCTTCTGGAAAAATAAAGCTTCCGTCCAGCCCGCCTGATTTTGTCCTCCTCCCTTCAGCCAGGCGGCAAGCCTGATCCATCAGGGGAAATGAGATGTAATTTGTCCTGACTTTAATAAGCTCTTTGGATTTAGCTCCTCTGGAGAAAGCATTGGAACGCCAGAGAGAGCTGGTGCGGCTCCCGCCACCATGAGGCAGTGTGTGACATAGTGGCTGGTCATTCTCAAAGAGAACTCAGGAATGTCCCAGCCTCGGCCTGGGAGACAGAGCCAGGCACGCGCAGGTGGCCCTTGCTGGCACCCCCTGCGGACACGGAGCAGCGGGCAAGTGTTGGCCCCAGGGGGGCAGGGGAGGCGCCCGCCTGCTGCTGGGCACACAGGTTGGCTCTTGAGTGCATTTACTGCACGGAAGCTCCCGAAAGACCATCAACAAGTTATCTGTGCCTAGAGGTCAACACCATGGCCTTTCAATCCCTACTATTTGCCTGTCACATGGCTCATTTTTCTTTTTAATCCCATTTATCATTGAGATCTATTAAAAATGTCTGGTTTGTCGACTTGGGTTCTTCACATTCTTGACGTTGGCGAACATGTTGGACACGCGGGGGTTCTTTTTTTTTTTTATTTTAGATTTTATTGCGGGGGTTCTTTAATATCAACTTTCTCACCTCCCCCTGACTCTTCAAAAACCTCCCCCATCCACCATTCTGCCATTATCCTGTCTGCCAATCCCATTGAATAGATCTTAGCAGTGCCTCTCTGACCTTTTCTGCTCTAGGCATTTTAAAATGCGACATACTAACTTACAAATCGAGCGGCAAAACCCTAAGACACTGGCAGCCACGTGAAATTTCCAAGGGAGTGAGAGGAAAGGTCCCTCCGGCCACAGGAGCTGCAGCCTAAAACCCGGCTCATGTGGGACCCGCTCATCAAACTTCCATCATGATTACCCAAAATGAAATGGAAAATAACTGAAATTGACTGAGGAATTTCTTTCAAGACGCTCTGGAAATCAATATGCTTTCAGTTGTGAGTGGAAAAGGCCATAGCGTGTAAGTTCCGCATAACGAAACACCCCGTATAATTACAAGCATTTTCTTACTGCCAATGTTGACGTCAGCAACTTCCCGATCATTTAGGAGAAGGAGAGCACTGCAGTCATTACAGCAATGAGGGGTCCGAATCCAACACTGACACAGTGTTTGGTTCCCCAAGTCAGGTTTTGTTAAAAATGGTTCAGCTCCCCACAAGAGCCCGGTGTAGCTGCACTGTGACCATGGGGTTCTCAGGAGAGCTTGAGCATGGAATCCTGCTGGAGCCTAAGTGTGAGAGATGACTGCAGCATCCTAAGATACACTCATGTAGATGAGTGAACTTCCATCCGCTTCTTAACTGTGTTCACAAAGACGCAGATGTTGGTTTTTCTATAAAGGGTCCAAAGACAAATGATACTATAAATCATCACTTTAAGCACACCAAGGTTTTAATTTTTTTCTGGTTTTATTTCTTTATCATTTTTCTTCCAGTAACAGGTATTTTTGTGCTGTAATGATTTATTCTGGTTTCAGAACATTACCTTCTAATGAAAGAGAAATACTTCATATTTAAAGAGAGATGGAAAAAACATTTGGTTATCCACATTTCTAAAACATTAGTAAAAGCTCCTAAGTGTTCACTTGGGCTTTGAAAGGTTTTCTAAAGTAAGGATTATAAATGAACACTCTGTTTGCAAGCTCCATTCGCATCTCCTCTTGGGAAATTCTCAATGTGGCATAAATGACATTGCACAAAAGATTTGTTTCTCAATCCTTAAGACTTTCTAGACCTCGGGCTTTGCTTACAGAATAGGATAATGTCGAAGGTTCTCCCAGAATCACCTACAACATTAAGTAAGAACTGTACAAAATGATGTGAGATGTTCCATCAGGAATGGGCTCGATTCAGTCTTTGAGAATTTCCAGGGAAGAAAAGGAAAGGATAGGAAACTAGAATTTTGGAGGAAGCTGCTCTATACGGGTTGTCATCTGCTATGCACGTACATGCCACACCTCGCCTTGGTCATCCCCCTGACAGTCGTGAGAGAGGGGCATCACTGCCCCTATTTCACAGAGAAAAATGGGAGCTCCAAGAGGTAACTAACTTGCCCAAAGCCACATAGCTGGAAAATGCTGGAATTTGTGCTCTTTTCATTCTGTGTGTATCAAACATGCACAGAAATTACTTCCAGAGTTCCAGTGCAGCTTGAATATAGAATAGAGAGAAGCAGGATCTCACCTTACTTCCATTCACATGGCAGCTGGTTTGCAAGAATTTGTGGCCATTTCGGATGGCAGTCTACAATAGGAAGTCTATTTGACATTGAAACTCAGTACACACACACAAATACACATAACACACAAACACACACAGCTGAAACAACAGAGTCACAGCACAATAGTCACCCTTGCACGGTGTGATGTTCTTCGATATTTTCTATCCTATTTCATCCTGTTTCATTTTCCCATGAATGCTGGCTGTGACCACTAAATGGATTTCCCGGTCTGCTATTGCAGTTGTGACCTACAGTTTGAAGAACACTGAGTTCAAGCAACACAGGGCACTTGGTTCAGTGGATCTTGCATCCCTCTCAGAAGAGGCTCCCACTGGACTGTAGGACGCATCAGGGTCCGCAAAGGGGACACCACTGAAGCCCACGATAAAAGACCAGACAAGGGTCTGAGTGGGGGCATGAGCGAGGTGATTAGCCTGGCTGCAGTGCTAAGATCTGGGGGCTGGAGGAGCTTCCAGCACCTGGGTCTGTGCAGCTGACCTCGTGAGTGAAGGGAGGCTCCCCAGGGTGCGCCTTGACCTACCACTGAAAGACCCAAGGAACAATCAAACCGGTCTTAAATTGCTGTGACAAGCATTTTATTTTGTCCCATACACACTGATCTTCCCTACAAGCCTGGGAAATCTTCAAGGGGGGGTCTGTGTCCAATTTGTCTGATTGGTATCTGTGTCCCCAAACCCAAGCACAGTGCCCGATACGAAAACAAACAAGGTGTAAGTAGAGGCCAGACTGAGGACGGATGCTTCTCGTTTCTCCCTCAGTTTCCCAGGCTGTGCCAATTTCATCTCCATATTCAGCATGATGCCCTCCTTTCTATTCTGCTGCTTCTTGTCTCAGAATCTCAAAGGAAAGGTCAGTGCCCGCTTCCTCTGCCCGCACGCACTGCCCCTCCCTGGCCTAAAAACCGGTCACAGATGTTTTCTCCTCAGTGCCTGGCCAAAAAAATCGGGGAAAATAAGTTCAGAAAGGGCCGCACAACACTTCTAAAATTTTAAAGTATTAAAGTGTTTTTTTTATTCAGGCCATTAAAAAAAGATACTTGAGCTTATTTGTCCAAGATTTGTTATGCTAATAATATGCTAGGAATGTTTAATGCAGTGGGAACATTCAGGTGTATCAAAACCGCGAGAACCATAACAACACAAGAGCTCATCCACAGCCTGCAACGATCTGGAATTAACGATAACACCCGACACATAAATCGTAATATATACATCCATGAAGCGATGTGGAGCCAGTAATTCTTCCAAATAACGAGCTGGCTTCTCCCCTCTTTGAAAGGCAGAGACATTTAATTCCTTAGGATCACCTGGAGAACTGGAAGCCCATGAATCCCCACTACGCTCCAGATAGACACCGTAATCCTTAATATTTGAAATCATCTACTTTAAGGCTAATGAAAAACAGACGTAAAGACCCGAGTGCCCCTGTGCCGCCTGGGGGCCCCTCCAGGAGCTGCAGTCCGGCCCGCGTCCATTCCCAGCGAACCGGTCCAAGGTGAGGAGACGGATTCCCAGGCAAGGTGGGCCCTGAACAGCCCCACGCCAGGCTGCTCCCCGGCGCCCTTGAGGGCCACAAGAGATTAACTCTTTCTGCAGCAGCGAGCAGACTTTCCAGGTTTATCTGCAACGGATAAGGCCCGGTTCCTTCACTAGGTGAAAACCGTGTGGGGCGAAGCACCGTCATTTCATTCCATGCTCAGTTCAGCTGATTCTGCAGCATCATCAGGGGGCTGCCCCGCACCGAAGTCTGGGTTTGCCCCCGTCTGTTGGGGGTTAGAAGCGGGGTGCAGAAGGCAAGCGTTGTCCTAGCACAGAGGCCTGGACACCCACGGCCCCTGCCCCGGGAGGCCCCGTGAATTCCCACAGTGTCACCCGGCTCACTTTGCCTGACGTGTTGTGAATCTCCACAATGTTAGATAGCCCGGTGGTTCGCACCACTTCCTTTAGATTAACAATGACCGTAAACTGATTCTGCCGCTTATGCAGACTGAATCACAAATGAATGGTAAGGACAGGCAAGAATTCACTCAAGGGTGTTACACGTAAGCTTTTACAGAATCTGGATAACATTGTTTGAGAACTTGTCTGAGACACACTCTTTCAGCTGCAGAGAACGGTCCAGGAAAGGTGCTCACCTGGCATCATCTCAGATCCTCTGGGTTGTAAATAATAGTACATGTTCCTGGCAAAAAGTGGGGGGGAAAGAGATACATGGGCATGGTGAACCCGGACCCATGGCAGCTGTGACCACAATCTCAGTCTCCCTGTAGAGACCACACTTTCCCAAATCAAGGCAGATCACAATCCCATGGAATCGGGTCTCAGCTGGATGCCGCTTAGAGCCCTGAGCTCGGCTCCGGGTCCCTCACCAAGGGAAAAACCAAGGCTTCTGGGAGGAGGACAGCCAGTAGAGTGGGCAGTGAACCCTAAATCCTGCTATATGGGAGACAGAGAAACAGGATGCTTGTCTGGCCAGTAGGAGTAAACTGGACATTTTTGTGGTTTTTCAAATAGTCTAATATGTGAGAGGTATAGTTTACCCAGGAGACCGATGGGGGTCACTGGGCACACGTTGTGGAAGGCGTGGTTTGAGTGGAGAATAAGGAAAAGCCCCTTTACTGAGCACAGCAGAGGTGCAAGGTGACCTCAAGAGCAGGAACACCGTGTCTGAGAAGCTCCGAGACGCTGTGCCCACAGGAGCTGACGGGCCACCTGTCTGGTGCTGCAGGTGAACCCCATGGCCTTGGGGTCCCTTGCATTTCCTCCTCTGCTCTGCACACCTCGATCTGCACTAGCAGCAGCGTGCCTGGTCAGGCTCTGGCTTCTGTGACACTTTCTCCGAGGAAGCATTCTGTATCAGAGCTCTGGTTATTGTAATGTCGTAGAACAGGACCATGATGTTGTTGTAGAACATGGACCTAAGTCTGTGTCCGTGCCTTTTAGGCACACGCCCAGGCAATAACTTGCCAACCACATTTGCACCTGGTAATTCCTACTTACACCTAAAGATCTGGCTCAGGACCTGTCTCCTCCATAGAGTGTTCCTGAAGGAAATCTGTGTTGACCTTCCAAGTAGCACTTATGCATGGGATTACAAATGTCTGCTTACCCCACTAGACGCTAAACTCCCATGAAGGCAGGGACCACAAACCTATATTCACCACGTAAGCACCAAGGACCTGATCTGATCACAGTAGGCCCTGATACACATATGCAAACATGGCGCACACACACACACACGCATGCACACACACACATTTGTATACACACATGCACACCCACATAGACGTATACACATGCATATGGACTCACACATTGGCATGCCCTCACCAGAGATAAACCTGGCTTCTCTGTGCGTAAATGAGAATCTGAAGCCAAAATAACAAGTCTTCCAGCACATTATAATAATCCTTCTATATCCAGCTGGTGTGTTTCTCTGGATCATCAGCTTGTGGGATCACATCACAGTGTTTCCAGGGAGGGAAGGATGCAAGTTCACGAGCTCATTGCCATATCGCCCATGGCAGGGAACCAATAGATTGTATCAAAAAAGAGGACTTCGGGGCTATGTAAACATGTCAGTGTGTGTGTATTTTAGAAAAAAATACAAACCTTCCCAGTTACCAAAACATACCAAAGAAAAGAGAAAATTAAACAGACCACGCAGTGAAGCATACACACGTACACGTATGCACAGAGATGTAGCAATAAGCATGTGTATAATTATAACATGTATGTAACGTGTGTATGCAATATACAGAACTGAAGCCAAATTTATTGATTCTATCGATAAATGTAATGGACCTTAATTAGCCTATAAAAACTAAAAAGATTTTCAGATTGACTGGCAAAGCAAAACCTAATGTGACACCCTAGACACGAGATACCCAAAAGGAAGGGGCTTAGAAAGGCAAAAAGTAAAAAGATGTAGAAAAGGCATACAGACAAACAGAAATAAAAGAAAGCAGGTGATATACTCTTGATTTCTGACCCATAGATCCAAATATAAAACAAAATTTTAAAAGACAAAGGAGAGCATGTTTTAATGCCAGAAGCCGCAGTTCACCGTGAAGTAACCCCATTCATTCGTGGACCTAGGAACATAGCAGTGGCCTGCACGAGGCAGAAACTGTATGGGACGTGAAGGGAACAGAGAGACACTAACGAGAGGAGACGTTGACGTGTCTCTCAGCCCCAGGCAGACGTGGACAAAGAGTAAGATCAGCCACAGCATAGAATACCTAAATGACATGATAAACAAGGTAGAACTTAGATATCAACTGTGAACCCTGGCAAGAGAAAATACACCTTGTTCTACAAAGGGATGGGGAGCATTTATGAAAATCGAGCATGTCTTGGGCCACAAAAAATCCCAGACGATTCCAGAGAATGCAAAGACCATATCAAGGAAAGCAAGTTACAAACTAGTGTTTCACTTTATGAATATTGATGCAAAAATGCCCCCAAAATCATCAAACAAAACTCAACAGCCTGTGAAAAAGTACTAGATCGTCTCCAAGTGGGGTTTAATCCAAGAATGCAGTTTGGACATTTGACAATATTCGACACTCCTCCATAGTAAAAAGGTGTCATAAAATAGGAATTCATACATATTTACTCAGTCTGATAAAGGGCATAGGTGCCTCAGCCCCTGAGGCCATTTTCTCCGTTCACTTAATGAGGCGGCACTGCCAGTGCTCCTGCTAACGAGGACCGATGGGCTGCCCACGCTCTCCACCTTCGAATATCACAGGGAGATTCTGCGCCAAAGCAGTGGACAAGAGAAAGCAATCAGAGGCACTAGGGCTGAAGAGGAAGTGCTAAAATTATCCTGCAGAAAATAAGTTCATAAATCATAAATAAATGAAATTAACCTGCAGACAATACAATTTGATATCTGGAAACTCTGAAAGAGCCCCTGGAGAAACTACTGTCACCGATAAGAGAATTTATCAAACTAGCCCGTTCCAAAATCAACACAGGAAATGGAAGACTCCATAAACACAAAGAAAACACAGCGCGAAGTTGTAATCCAAGAGAAGACCCCACTTATAATAGCAGAAAGCATTAGAAAGGAAACAAAAGGAAAGAAATCTGGGGGGTGAAATTAACAAGAAATGGCTGACTACCAACATTCCTGAAAGTCATACAAATAGACACAAACAAATGGAGAGTTTCATCATGTTCTTGGGCGAGAAGACCCATTGTCACAGTGATTGTGGTGCTCCCAACCTTAATGTAGAAATGTCCCAGGGTCTCAATAAAAACAGTATCAGAATGTTTTTTCTCACTAGAGAAGTTCACTTTCAAAGTTCATCCAGAAGAAGATGAACAAGAGTAGCCAGGGAAATCCTGAGCAGGAAAAGCAGCAAGGATGGACTCGTTTTTTAGGAAAGAAAATATATTACCAAGCTCTGTAATTAAAAGAGTGTAGTATTGGTGCAGGAAGGGAAGATGAATGGAACAGAGTAGGAAATCTAGAAATGGACTGTTAGACCTGGAAATTTATTACATGATAAAAGTGGCATCTTGCATGTCTAATCAAAGACAGACTTTTTTTTCTTTTTTAAGATTTTGTTTATTTGATAGAGATCACAAGTAGGCAGAGGGGGTGGGTGGGAAGCAGGCTCCCCACGGAGCAGAGAGCCTGATGCGGGGCTCAATCCCAGGACCCTGAGGTCATGACCCAAGCTGAAGGCAGAGGCCTAACCCACTGAAACACCCAGGCGCCACAAAGATAGGCTTTTTGATAAATAGCATTGAAGTGAGTGGATTCCTCTGTGGGAAAAGATGAAGCTGGAGCCATGCCCGATACCATACTCAAGGATGTATTCCAAATGGGTCAGAGAAATCCATATTAAAGACTTGGAATACTACTCAGCCATCAGAAAGCACGAATACCCAGCATTTGCATCGACATGGATGGGACTGGAGGAGATTATGCCGAGTGAAATAAGTCAAACAGGGAAAGACAATTATCATATGGCTTCACTGATTTGTGGAACATAAGGAATAGCATGGAGAACATTAGGGGAAGGAAGGGAAAATTAAAGGGGGGACCCGAGGGGGAGATAAACCATGAGAGACTATGGACTCCGGGAAACAAACGGAGGGTTTCAGAGGTGAGGGGAGTGGGAGGATGGGTGAGCCTGGCAATGTGTATTAAGGAGGGCATGGATGGCAATGAGCACTGGTTGTTATACACAAACAATGAATCATTCAACACTACACCAACAACTAATGATGTACTGTATGGTGACTACATAACATAATTTTAAAAATTATTAAAAAAACAAAAAAATAAAAATAAAAACATGAAGTACTAGAGAAAAAAACCCCAGCAAATTCCTTTATAACCTGGAAGTGGGGAAGACTTTTCTTTTAAACTCTAGAAGTAATAAATGAAAAGAATTGATGAATTTGACTACATAAAATGTTTAAAGAGCTGAAATATTCTGTATACAAAAAAAAGCAAGGGGGAAAGAAAAACAGCAAATTATATCCCACACAAGTTGTTATCAGCTATATATTGAGCTCTACCTTAAGAGTTTCTAAAATAGAGAAGAAAAAAGACCTGTAAGCAAGAGAGAGAAGTCAAGAAATAAGAAAAGAGAATTAACAGAAGTGCAAGTGACCCTTACCCACACAAAAAGATGCTCACTTTTGCCAGAATTAGAGGAGCACAAAGAGAAACTACACAGAGACACCATTTCTCACCTATCATTTTGGCAAAAATGTGAAAATTTGACAGTATTCCGTGATAAGGCTTGAAACGGGCACGCTTGCTCCCTGCTGCTGGGAAGGCAATATGACACAAACAGAGGTAGGTCCGGCAGCAGAGGGCGGTGGATGCCGCCTTTTGCGGGAGGACATCCGATGAGGAACCAGTCTGCGTGGTCTCAAAGCATCTACCCTGAAAATGCATACGACTGACAGGGAGAAAGGGGTAACTCTATGGGGGGGAAACCTGGCGGCAGGGGTTTCATCCCCAGCAATGGGACGGATCAAAATCGTGCACCAGAGAGAGGACGCCACAAAGAACAGAGCACCGGCTCTGTGCTCCTCCTGGCTAAGACACGTGGCTGGAGACAGAGATACCAGACACAGACGGGGCCCAGACTACACAGCAGATTAGCTTGGAATACCCCAAAATGCCCAGGCCATGAAAGTCGAGGAAGAATTGAGCACCTGCTCCGGGTTGAAGACTGAAGAGACATGAAATTGAAAGCAGCACAGGATCTGGCCCGGCTCCTTAACAGAGAGGCAGGAGAAATTGTGGGTTAGGGGCAGTCCTGATGTTCTGGGTTCTGCGGCTCCATGTGGTCAGGTGGTGAATGTCCTTTTTCTAGGAATTACATGCCATGGATTTTGGGGAGCGAGGGGCGTACCTTGGTAGCTCACCATCAAACAGTTTTCGAAAAAAAGTCTTCATATAATTTCAGATTCTTTGTTAAGTTTCATATATTTCAAAATGAAAATTATCTGTCTCATCTTAAAATACTACTAATTCTTTTTCATGTTCTACCCAAAACTGGAGAACTTCTGATGCTGTTAACTGGCGAGACTGTCTATCCCCCGACCTGTGGGAGCTTACTTCAATGAGACGCATGTCAACAAATGGGAAGATGGGAAGGCCCATCCAGGAGACTGTCCAGCGCAGCCCTGGAGGTTCCATGAGAACCAGACCTACCAAAATGTCCATCACCACGGTCATAGTGGGACAAAGCCTGGCTCATAAACCATCATACAGCTGTCAGGAAGGAACTCGGGCATTCCTAGAACAGCCCCTGGGGGAAAAGGGGAACACAAATAGAAATCAGGCTTCTCATCAACTTCAAGCCCATGTATCTATTTGATCTGTTTATGAAACTAAATTAACTTTAAAACATTTATAAAAGAAATTCTAGGGGCACCCGCATGGCTCAGTCAGTTAAGCATCTCCCTTCAGCTCAGGTCATGATCTCGGGGTCCTGGGATCAAGTCCGAATTTGGGCTCCCTGTTCAGTGGGGAGTCTGCTTCTCCCTGTCACAGTCCCTCTGTGCTTTCCCTCTCTCTCTCGCTCTCTCAAATAAATAAAATATTTTTTAAAAAAAAGAAGTTCTAAAAAAATGAGGGTGCCTGGGTGGCTCAGTAGGTTAAGCCTCTGCCTTCGGCTCGGGTCATGATGTCAGGGTCCTGGGATCGAGTCCCGCGTCGGGCTCTCTGCTCAGCGGGGAGCCTGCTTCCTCCTCTCTCTCTGCCTGCCTTTCTGCCTACTTGTGATCTCTGTCTGTCAAATAAATAAAATCTTTGAAAAAAATTAAAATAAAAAATAAATTAAAAATGAAAGGCAATTTTTTAAAAAAATGAGTATTAAGTGTATTTCAAATTGGTGGCATAACCAAACAGAAAGCGATTACTTCAAGTCTCTTTAAACCATGATCATTTGACAGTGTGTCCCTAGCAGGATATAATCCAAGCATAAAAACAAAAACCGGAAGGGAAAAAAGGGCTAAAACTGTTTTCAGCAGTCACGTGGTGGTGGTAGTGGTGGGTTTCCATTTTAAGGCAATTGCATGAGAGTTAGGGGGTAAAGCAAGTAAGTATTATGTTGATGTTATTGGGAACTGAGATTTTTGCCAGAGTTGAAACTCTGAATTCGAATTAGTAGTATGACGACTTTATCTGAAAAAAACAAAAAGAATTTTTTAAAAAGGTCTAGAAATTGGAACCAACCCAGGAGCACTGAGCTTCCAAGGAACCACAAAAATAAACAGGCTTTCTTGGATAAGTAAATGGATGATTCCAGGTCAGATCTCTGGCAGGTAATGCGTAAGAGGAGCCTGCAAGATCTTGACCTCTGAAAAAGCAAAGAAACCATTGAAGGGCTTGTCGGAAAGACTCATGCCCACCTAGAGAGGCTCCCACTAGTTAAAGTTGGGAACCTGTGAAAATCAACACTGGTAATAATTGCAATGAAATGGAATGCTTCAAATACATTTCAGCCCATGGATTCATAACATGAATGTTTTTAAGCCTCATTCGTCACCTTTGGAGAACGTAACAGAAACTATTATATGCTGAATTTGTGTAAACCTTCCCAATCATAACTCTCAAGATCTATAGTGAGATTCTTGACCTTGACTGGTGAACGTCATGGCCTTAGTATCTGGTTTTATTCTTGAGATGGCCCCGTTCAGACTGCGTGCAGGCTTTTAACCTCTTTAAATACGTGGAAGTTACCACTGACGAGAAAGCACTTGTACAAGTAGCTGGTCACATGTTTGAAGATTATTTACTACCTTTTCCCCAGTTAGGAAAAACTTCTTCCTTGCCATTAACCGGAATGCATATAATTCAGCCTCCTTAAATGGCACTTTACGGGTATAATGTTCCTCTAGGTTAACAGCTTTTCCTTTTATTTCCTTGACAGACATAACGTTGAATTTTTTTTGTGATGAGGTGAATGGATTGGATTCTGAGCAAATGTTTTTCGTAGCAAGTATTTCAAAATAATGGGTGTTTCTAGGAGTCTACACAGGTGCTGTTGTCAGTCTTAATATTTTGCCTTCAGAGTTCAAACAGTGACTCCTTAGAATTGTAAAATCCATCCTCTTACCATGAGTGCACAGTTAACTCCATAATCAAGCTGAGTTTCTGCTTTGACCCTCTTTGGGTCAGGATGCTTCCACGAGGTCTTGGCAGTTCTCTACTGTGTCCACTCAGGTGCTCAGAAATATCAGTTAGTGGGGCACCTGGGTGGCTCCATCGGCTAAGCGTCTGCCTTCGGTTCATGTTGTGATCCCAGTGTCCTGGGATTGAGCCCCGCTTCCCAGGTCCCTGCCAGCAGGGAGTCTGCTTCTCCCTCTCCCTCTGCCCCTGCCCCCATCCACTTGTGTGCTCTCTCTCGCTCGCTCTGCTCGCTCTCAAATAAATAAATAATATTTTAAAAAAGCATGTTAGTTAACCAAGTCACCGTTAGTACCAATAACTCGTGCTTCCACAAATCTTCATCGTGCCACCCCGTCTCCAAAACCGATAACAACAGTGAACAACATGGTTCACACATCCTTGGGAGGGTCTGCTTTCCGACTGTCCATAGGCTTCCATCTGAACTGGAAATAGGAAACGGGGGAGGGGGGACACCTGGGCCGCTCAGTCAGTTAAGCATCCAGTTCTTGATTTCGGCCCAGGTCATGATCTTCAGCGTCCTGGGATCAAGCCCCAGATCCAGCTCCACGCTCAGCAGGGGAGTCTGCTTGTGGATTCTCTCCCTCTGCCTCTCCCTCTCCCCCCGCCTCCTCTCTCTCTAAAATAAATAAATCTTAAAAAAAAAAAAAAAAAAAGAAAGAAAGAAATAGGAAACAAAATTCCCATTTTCGCATAATGCTATCAGAAGACCAACGGGTGGCACGTCAGGTGGCCCAGAGACACACTTAGTCCAGATCATTATTTTCCGAAAAGTCTGTATCACGGGTGGATGAATACTGGTAGTTCTAACCTCACTTGACATGTAGCATTATATTCAGTCCCTCAAAAGAAATTCTTTGTCAAAGGGGATGCTTTTTTTTTTTTTTTTGTCTTTCACAAAACAGCAACAAAAAAAAAGGTCTTGGATATTACTAGACTTACCATTCCGATAGCATCATTTAACGAGGAATCTGAGGCCACAGGCCACCTCTTACAAAGAACTTCTCTGTGAATAAAACAATGGACTTCTTGTATCTGAGGCTTTTCGGATTAAATGTTGCAGTAAAATCCTTATACCCTGCTGTTGGCTTTGATATGCAAAACTTATAACTCTGTTCTTTGACACCTTGTTTATTCCCAACATCCATTTAGCTTTTGGCCATTTCGCCCTTCCTAGCGTGTCTGGAATGGCTGCAGTGCCCCCATCCCGATCAGTTGCTCTGGGGGGCCTGCCTGCCCTCCCCCAGTGCTGGCACAGGGCCTTCTTAGGGCTCACTGCTGTGACCCCCCCACCAAGAACTGCCTGTTGCCTCACCCAGGGGCCCCCACCCCACCACAGGCCAGTCTGTGGCTAACAGCGCTGCTGTGGGTGTGGGAAAACCCAGTCCCTCGGCCTCAAGTGAGAACACCTAGAAGGGCTCAGCCGAGGCCTTGCCAGCCGCCCTCTTGCAGAGCATCTTCTCCTGAGCTCTCCTGGCCTCCCCACTTCCTTCTGGGGGCATCTCTAGAACCCCCGTAGAGCTGATACAGGAATTGCTTCACGAGCAGGAGGCTCCGTCTAACACGGGTGTGCATTTTTACAAAATAGGTAACGTTCTCAGCATTTGAGAGTGAATCAGAACGTCATGCTTCAGTAACCTTCCCACTAAGTTTATCCCTGCGTCGTCTGACGTGTCGTCCACACAGCTCCCCACCACGTTCCTCAGAAGGAGTTCCTGTCCTGTCTCCCGTGCCCACCGGCCCCAGGCGTGTCGCCAACAGTTTCTGCGCCGTCCGGCAACGTGAAGGATTCTGCAGCAGCGAGAGGAGCATTGGCCTTAGCTCTCAGGAGCCGGTCATTGTAGCCGGCCTCTTGCCCTCGACCTGATACAGTTGTAACCAAACTTGTAAAAACCCTTCCTTCCTGTTTTGTAGCTGCAGCCAATTTCCCACTTCTAGTCTTTTCCGGGTAGGATCAGTGCTGGCGTGATCTGCCTGGGATCCTCGCTCACTTCATCCCCTTCCTTTGCCATCAAAGGCTGACTTCAGGCTGAAGAAGAGGATCTGAGCATACAGACCTCAGTCTCAGAGCATCGCCTTGACATTCCCCGGGTAGAACATTCTTTTACTCTCTGACGTGGTGTACCTGATGACTCCTTTTATTTTTTAGTTTTTTGAGAGAGAGAAACTGAGCACAAGCAGCGGGGTTGGAGGGAGCAGAGGGCAGAAGGAGAGGGAGAAGCAGACTCCCTGCTGAGCAGAGAGCCTGATGCGGGACTCGATCGATCCTAGGACCCTGGGGTCATGACGTGAGCCGAAGGCAGACACTTAACCAAGTGAGCCACCCAGGCGCCCCCGATGGCTCCCTTTAATCAGAATGTTGTTCATTATATCTCTATAAATACAGAATAGTATCAATAATATAGACATAAATAATTTTAATAATTATTTATATATTTAAATATAAAGTACCTACAGTGGACTGTGGGCCTCAATGACTTCAGAAATCAACTTTTCAAAAAGTTTTGTTTGCATGCATTTTTTAGATTAACGTACAAGGTATTACTTGCCCCAGGGGTACAGGTCTATGAATCATTAGGCTTACACATTTCACAGCACTCATCATAGCACATACCCTCCCCCATGTCCATCACCCAGACACCGTCTCCCTACTCCCTCACCCCCTAGCAACCCTCAGTTTGTTTCATGAGATTAAGAGGGTCCTATGGTTTGTCTCCCTCCCGAACCCATCTTGTTTCATTTTTTTCCCTTCCTACCCACCACAATCCCCTGCCCTGCCTCTCAAATTCCTAATATTAGAGAGATAATATGATAATTGTCTTTTCCTGATTGACTTATTTCGCTCAGCATAATACCTTCTAGTTCCATCCACGTCATTGCAAATAGCAAGATTTCATTTCTTTTGATGGCTACATGGTATTCCATTGTGTATATAGACCACATCTTCTTTATCCATTCATCTGTTGATGGACATCTAGGTTCTTTCCATAGTTTGGCTGGTGTGGACATTGCTGCTATAAACATTCGGGTGCACGTGCCCCTTCGGATCACTACGTTTGTATCTTTCAAGTAAATACCCAGAAGTGCTATTGCTGGGTCATAGGGTAGCTCTATTTTCAACTTTTTGAGGAACCTCCATACTGTTTTCCAAAGTGCTACACCAGCTTGCATTTCCACCAACAGTGTAGGAGGGTTCCCCTTTCTCCATGTCCTCGCCAACACCTGTTGTTTCTTGACTTGTTAATTTTGGCCATTCTGACAGGTGGTGAGGTGGTATCTCACTGTGGTTTTGATTTGTGTTTCCCTGATGCCAAGTGATGTTGAGCGATTTCTCATGTGTCTGTTGGCCATTTGGATGTCATCTTTGCTGAAATGTCTGTTCATGTCTTCTACCCATTTCTTGATTGGATTATTTGTTCTTTGGTTGATGCATGCATTCTTAAGAAGTTTTGCAGATGAATTTTTTGAATGAAAAAAATCCAAAAAAAGGGGAAGCATCCACTAGGCAATATTGACACATTCATTTCTATTTGATTAAAGACCTGAAATTTTGAAAAATTCATGACCTATAAATATTAATTATGTACTCTCTGATCCCAAATATTTCAAAAAGTCAATTATTTGAAGCTGTAAAGCTCTGTAGTCCTCTTTAATGAGTTGACTTATTTAGGTAGCTTATTATTTTAAAACATTTTTATATTTCTGAACCCCAGGATTCGTGTTGAAATCCATCAAGAATTGGATCTTGCTGAATTTACATGACTAACCAGGAAGAAGAGAAGGGAAGGAGGAAGAAGGAAATTTTTTAAAAATCCTTCCTATCTTTCCAGGGAACACCTAACACCAGGAAATAACCATAATTGCACACACCCTCTATGTGTGACTGGGTGAAAATGAACGTGGAAATGAACTTGAGAAGATGGGCTTATGGGGATGTCGGGGAGGATGCTGTGCACTTTGCTGCCCTGGGGCCTCCCTACAGATGCTCGCGGAAAGTCGGTAACAGGGACTGGATTCAGAAAGCATCTAGCAAAGTCACGGCTCGTTTTGTGTTTTAAATAGACTTTAATTTTTAGAGCAGTTTTAAGCTCACAGCAAAACTGAGTGGAGGGTGCAAAGATTTCCTGGGTACCCCGTACCCTTCTCCACGACGGCTGCCCCACCATCAGCATCCCCCAGGATGCTGGGTGCATCTGTTACAGTCCAGGAACTCAGTGACACATCACTGGCACCCACAATCCGTAGTTCACATTGGGGTTCACTCTCAGTGCCGTACGCCCTGTGGCTTTTAACAGAAGTGTAACGACATGTGTCCATGATGAAATCATACACAATAGTTTCCCCTAAAAAAATCCTCTGTGCTCCGCCTACCCTCCACCCCCGAAAACCATGGATGCACTACCTCCGTAGTTTTGCTTTTTCCAGGATATCCTATAGTTGGAATTACAAAGCATAGAGCCTTTTTACTTTGGCTCCTCTCACTCAGCAATAGGCGATGCGTGGGTAAGGTTTTCAAATGTAATTTAACAGTTGTAAATTTTCCGGTGGCTGTGAACAACGGTTGAGGACAACAAAGAATTGACGGACATGAGCACCTCTGGTGTTGGTATAACCCAGAGGACAGGGCCTCCCCCGCCTTGGTGCCTGCTTACGTGCCCATCCCAAGAAATCCCACCTCTGGCCATTGCTTTATCCCGGCCACAGGCTGGCCTGTAACGGATCAATTCCTGTTTCTAAAATTGCTCATGTGGTTTCTCTCTTCACGTGCCACAGCTGGAAGGTGCCCTTGGGTGCTGGGTGCTGGCTGCTTAGGACAGAGCTCCTCGTCCTTGGCTGGGAGAATCAAGACAGGATTTAAGCTGTGTTGAATTTAAGACTGAGAGCATCCTAGGATCAGTGCAGGGGGAACCATCTAGAAAATAAAAAAGGATTTTAAAAAAATTTTTTTTTTAGCAAAGAAAACCACAAAAGAGCATAACACCACCTGTCACTTTACCAGACCACTTCAAGGCCTGCAGTTAGGAACAAGGAAAGAACTGCACTTTAAATGCTAATTATCTGGGGAGAAAAATGTCCCTGGAGGCCTTATTCGGAGCAGTGGGAGGTCCCCCCCTCCCTGCTTCCCTGAGCTCTCCTGTGAAGACTGCAGAGAAGTCCCACCTGGGAGCAAGGCCCCTGTCTTTCCTTAGAAGAGGAGGGTTCCAGGCCTGCAGTAATTAAGGCCATTCAGTCTCTGTGGGGAACACTGTGGAGAAGGATTTCCTGGCTGTAGCTCTTTCTCTCCCTCTAGGGAATTTTTAATTCCATCATCCTTGTATTGGTGAGTCATTGCTGATGACAATAATTAGGGCGCCAAGAAGCTGAAGGATGACTGGGACAACTGGTGATTTTTTTGGACAAAGCCCCAGGTGGGCAAGAGAAAGGAATCTCGGGCTCTAGAACTTCCGTCCTGGGACTTTGGGAAGGAACGAACATCCAGCCCCATGAACGTGGGTGCAAGGGCCCGGCAGGCAGAGCCCTGCTGGCCTCCTGCCTTTCCATGACCCCGGGGAATGAGAAGGGAGGACAGAACTGCCTTCTTGACAGGGGCAGCCCAGCTCCCCGGGGTTTTGCTGAGATGTGGGCGGGCGAAGAGCCGCACTGCCGCGATGTGAGGCTGAACAGGCCGACCCAGGCAAGCAGCAGCCCCTTCGAGTGCCCGTTATGGTGCCAGGAAGAAATGCAGACCTTCCAGACATCCCATTAGAGCCCTAGGAGATCATCGCTCAATTTAATTTATGCAAAAATGCCAAGTTTTTAAAAGCGTTAGATTAGCATGGTGTTATCTAGGGACTATCACTGCGTTGGATGGGAACGTTTTACAGAATTCTAGAGTCAGTAACTGGGCCCACGAGACCCCAGAAGGAAGCCCGCAAAGAGCGATGCATTCCTTGGCCCCCTCGAGCACAGGATCTAAGAGAAGAAGCCACACACTCCAGAGTGTCCTCCCAGTTGCTCCGGGGGGACTTCTCTTCCCTCTCCCTGAGACAGTTGGGAGGTTTAGGACAAGCAGCCTTCTCTTAGATGTCATGGTGCTGTGGGCCTGGAACCACAGTGGGCCTGGACCGGTGCCTCCTCAGTGCACTGGCAGCTGGGCTGGGCTGGTGGCGGGGGATGGAGGGGCCATGGGTCCATGCACATGTCGGGGCCTCTGCAGGGAAAGCTGCAAGGCTGGGCTGCCCTGGGACTGCAGGGTGCTGTCAGGGTCCTGGCCTTCTTATGGGGCTGTTCAGGGTGCTCCCAGAGATGCTGGGCCTGAAGTGTAGAAGCTTCAGGCTCACTAAGGCCCGGGTGGTATTCTGCGGGTTGGAGGACCTGTGAGGCCTCTGCACAAGGGGCCCAGACCCAGACATCACCTCTCGGGGGGGCAGAAAAACATCAAAGAGCTTGAAGCGCTTTTTTAGACGTCAGATTCCCTGTGGTATAATTTACAGAAAACGAAACAAATTCCCCCTTTTTGGTGTACGGTTGGATACGGTTTGATAAACACACGCCAGCCACAACCCCAACTGCAGTGGAGTTGGGCGATCTCTTTTACCCCCAAAATCCCCCTGCGCTGTCCCTCTGTGCTCCCAAGGGGTCATTTTTTTCAGCGTGTATTTTTTCTGTTCTTTTATTCTCTTTGTAATCTCTTTGTGTCTTCATCTTTAAAGTGAGATCCTTTTAGACACCACACAGCTGGGCCTTGCTTCTCATCCGATAGCCCATCTTTTGTTGGCATATATACTGTTTACATGCTACGCGACTTGAAAAATGAGGTTAAAATCTATCGTCTTGCCAGTTGTTTTCTATTTGATCCCTCTCCTGTTTTCTCCTTTTCCATTCCTTCTGCCTGCCTGCTTTGGGATTAATCAGGTATTCTTATATTTACATTATTTTCCCACTCTTGCCTTATCTTAGATCCCTTTTCCGGACTCGTTTAGTGATTGCTCTGGGGTTTACAATATACATCCTAAATGAATCCCAGTTGATCTTGAAGTTTGTCCCATGTATGATGGGCGAGCCTGGTCAGTGCCTCCGGGGCCTCCCCCCATCTCTCAGGCATCGGGACCCCTCATCTCACTCGCACTCATGCTGCAAGTTCCGATGGAATGCTACTTTGGTTGCTTCAGCAGTCAGCCATATTTGCGAGTGAGTCAAAAATGAGAAATATATTCTATCTACTATCATCTTAACCATTTCTGGAAATCACCCACTTCCCTGCATAGATCATCAGCCTCGGTGTCCGTCTGCTAGCACAAGCCTCCAGTGTTTTTCACAGCACAGGTATGCTAGGAACGAAATCTCTCCGTGTTTGTCTTCCTGAAAATGTCTTTATGACGCTTTTCCAGGACAAGAACGCTGGAACTGTAGATTTTCCCGTCAGTACTTGAAACATATCACTCTACTGCTCCTGGCTCACTTGGCTTCCGATGAGAAGGCCCTTGTGATTCCCTCCTTTGTGTCTCCGCAGTATTGAACTTGTCTGGGCGTCTGCAGCCTCTGTCCTCCCCTACCGGCCCCCACTGAGCCTCTAGTATTTCCTTAGGAATTTGAGCTGAGTTTTCCTTACCCAGCTATGCAGCGTTCCCCTGTCCTCGCTCCTGCTCCATCCCAGGTGAGCCGGCACTCCCACGCTCTCTCCTCCAAGAGGCCTATCTTTTCTCAACATTCAGTGGCCCCGCTGACCTCGGCTTTCCTGTGGGCTCAGGAGAAGTTCAGGTTTTATAGTTGTTAGTTCAGCTTCCTCTTGTTCTTGGATGTCACGTTCTTCCCAGCATTCTACATTCTAGGCACTGTGATCCCCTGGCCTTTTTTTTTTTTTTTAATCTACAAAATGCGGAATGGGGAAACAGACCATTTTGCTTGGCGACGTGCAGAAGCAGGGGACGGAGGAATATCGCAGCCGGAGTCCAGAGCAATTGGGAAGAAAGCATGATTTGAAGTGTACTCTTGAGGGGCTTGGGGGAATTTTTTGCTTTTTTCACTTTCCACGTGTTTTATGCTTTTTTCACTTCTGCCTAACAAAATGGGAATAATGGGAGGCTTAGTCATCTTTAGCAAGACCATGCTCTGTCCCATGTGCTCTGTGCTAGGAGACTCTGTGTCATCTTTATTTCTTTAACTGGAGCCCAAGGATCCGTTTGGCTTCTGTGTGTTATTTTTGAAACAAGGCCCTAGAGAACCAAGACCTTCTTTTGCAGAAAGTTGGATCACAGCCCATGGGATGGTCCCCTCCTTCGAGGCCACAGAGGTCCCCGTCCTCCAACAGCTAGCCACATCACATCGCTGCCTTTTTCAAAACACTTTGGATTCCCCATGGTCTGCCGTGTACATCATCAACCACTGTGTTTGGCACAAGGCAGTGCCCAAGGCGACCTCCCATGCCCAGCTGCCCCTGTGTGCCCCGTGTCTAGCCCACATACTGTGTTCTCATGGTACACCAGGGTTTCGTAACACCAGGCCTTGCTCACTCCATCTTCCCAATGGAGAAGGCCTTTCCCTCTTCAGACATCTGCCCTTTCTTCCAGACCTAGTCCAGGTGCCTCCTCATGGCAGCCTTCCATGCTTTCCTCAGGCAGAGTCGGCTGCTCTGTCCTGGACATCCCCTGTCCCAGAGAGCTGTGTGCTTACTTCTGTTGCATGAGTATCTCCCCAAGATCTTGACTTCTGGAAGACGGGCCATTTGGCAAGTGTGTAACCGGTCAATAACAGAAAGACAAAATGGTGGTCCCTGTAACAGACAAAGAGAAATTTAGCCTCCAAATGAATGAACAATCCGTATGGGAGGGGGTGCTTTTTTTTCCCCCATATGAAGGATTAATGCACTTGAAACATAGTGGTACCTGCTGGGGGAGGGGGGTCTCTCAACGAGACTTTGCCTAGATCTCAAACCCTGTGTAACTGAGAAATGAACCAGAGAAAGTTCTCCTTAGCTATTTATCTGGGGATTCCTGGGAAATCCTCACCCGTGGAATGAGGTGATCCGGTCCACTTTTCCACCAATGCCTTAAAGAATTCTCCCGCAGAAAATGAGAAATAGCCCCAGTTCTTTTTCTTTGTAATGCCACTGTTAGCTTCCAGAAACATTCATCACAATTCCCTGTTCTCAATGCTGTAATGGCCTGTGAATCATGAGTGGCAGCTAAGAGTTTCTTTCTCATCTCTCCTCCCTACTGGGTCTCCTACTGTTTGTTTTGCCATCTTCCGCAACTGCCTTGGAACAGTGCCTACTGCGCCCCCACAGAACGTGCAGACGGAAGCTGTGAATTCCACAACCATCCAGTTCCTCTGGAACCCTCCGCCTCAGCAGTTCATCAATGGCATCAACCAGGGATACAAGGTACACCGTTCAGCCCTGGGTAGCCGTCCTGGTCTGTCACAGTCTTGTGACCAATGAGAGGGCTGCCCACTTCTTTCTTCGTGGAGAACCCACCGCATAAAGTTACCAAGTGTGTTAGCTTTGGTGGCTGGGTGGGGGTGTCACCATTTATCCAAGGTCTTCTCTGCTCTATGGGTTCAGAAACTCAAATTATTAGTTTTTAAGTGGGTGGTCATACGTAACAGAGCGCCTTCTTTTGAGAAAAGCCATCCATTTTAAAATTAGCAGTGGAAAACCTATCTGGGTTGGTTAGAATCAGTATTTGTGCAAACCACATCTTCCTGCAGAAGAGTCCTCTCCCAGGAGCACCAACTTAGAACAAAGGACGCTCGATGCAAGGGAGTGAGGCTTCTAGCAAATGAAGATATTTACTCCCTCCCCATCTCAACTTCAGGGAGAGTTCTGTTCAGTGAATTCAGGGCACCTACCTGGCCTGAATTAGAGACACAGATTCCCTCTGTCCAACCTCCCTCTGTCCTTAGCTACCAGAATCTATTACCTTCATAAGTGTATTTGGATGCTGTTTTCAAAGGTGTAGTCTGTCTTGCCTTCTAGATCAGCTCCTGGTTGGACTTGGGATCCCGTCCTGATTTTAGCTACAGCATAATCACTAGTGGTCTGCCAAAGCAGGTGAACTCAGGGAAGATCTTTGCGGAGAAAGGACTCCATGTGTTCTGCTTGAATTATTGGTAATTTCAGATTCAAAGAGTATTATTTCCTTAGACACATGGTTCAATTTTTTTTTCTCCCATTTGGAGTCAACTTACAAAAACACTCTTTTTGTTTTCACTAGAAAGGCAGAGGTAGCTAGGAATTGGCCCTGCCTTTTCTTTTCCTTTTCAAATCCCCAGAGGAATCTACACTCAGAAGCTTTGTCTGAAAGAAAATCATATTGATCAACCAAGATGATTTTGCCTCCTTGACTTTCCTGTCAAGTCTTATTGGCAAGACCAGAGCATTCATTCGATGGCTCAGTGTGGGTTTGATCTATACAAATACGCTTTGTGTCCTGCAGCATGTCAACCTTCAAACCTAATTAACCCTGGAAATGTTTGGTGTCAAAGGAATTAAAAGTCATGCTCATACATAATGTTGCCCAAACATTAAAACGACTTCCCTTGGAATGTGTACGTGTACTATATTTCTTTAAAATTGGACTCAACCTCTAAAATTCTTCTCAGAAAATTAGTGTGATAGAAATCATAAATAATTAAGATTCATTCCTATTGAATCAGGGGCTTATCTTTGAGGCAGAGTAGGTGCCTACCCGGAAAAAAAAATCTGTGTTCATGTTTAGTTGATATTTGTGTTTATGTTTCTTTGTACTGATTAAGTCAAAGATGGTGTTGTCTTTATTGCTTAGTGTTAAAAAACATTACACTCTGGAACATCTTTAAGTGAAGGTTTGAGGAGTGTCTATTATTCCAACATGGGTTAAAGTTAGATATTTTGTTTTTACATACATGTATAAAATATATGTATATATACATATTTGTGCTCAGTTATCTGTGAGATATCCTTTCAACTCCAGATTTGTTAGCGGCATTATAAAACATAGGCTTTGTGGAGTTTCTTAGTCATGACTTTGCTTTCTTTGACGATACATTAATTACAAACTAAAAATCCTGATAACAGACTCGAGAGTGAAGATGTGCAGTTCAAAAGCATCTCTTTCTCCACGTGTCCCTCACAGCTCCTTGCGTGGCCAGCTGAGGTCCCTGAGGCCACCACTGTGGTCACCATTGCACCAGATTTCCACGGAGTCCACCACGGGTATATAACGAACCTGAAGAAGTTCACGGCATATTTCACCTCCGTTCTGTGTTTCACCACTCCGGGGGATGGGCCTCCGAGCACGCCTCAGCTCATCTGGACTCACGAAGACAGTGAGTACTGCTCCACCGTGTGTCTTCTCAACAGCCGCAAGTCAGGTGTCAGGGAGGTCCCCACCACCATCCTATCCCACGCCGGGCTGGGGCTGAGGGGGTCATCAGGAACCTCCATGTCCTCAGAGTTTGCAGTCTGCATGCCCGAGGGAGATCAGTCCGTGGGAAGTATGAGTGGCGGGAGGTGGTCCCTGGAACTGGAAGCCAGGCTAGTGGAAAGAGCTCAGAGGGCCAGAGATACAGTCCGGTCTGAGCCATGTGGTCCATCTTCCCTTCTTCTTTTTTTTTTTTTTTTGTTCCAGTATTTTTTTTTAATTTAAATTTTAATTAGTTAACATATAATGTATTATTGGTTTCAGAGGTAGAGGTTGGTGATTCATCAATCTTATACAACACCCAGTGTTCATTATGTCACATGCCCTCCCCTCCTTAATGCCTGTCACCCAGTCAGCCCATCCCCCCACCCCCTCCTCTCTAGCAAACCTTAGTTTGTTTCATATGATCAAGACTCTCCTATGGTTTGTCTCCCTTGCTGATTTCATCTTGTGTTTTTTTTCTTCTCTTCCCCCATGATCCTCTGTTTTGTTTCTTAAATTCCACATACGAGTGAGATCCTATGATAATTGTCTTTCTCTGATTGACTTAGTTAGCTTAGCATAATACCATCTAGTTCCATCCATGTCATTGCAAATGGCAAGGTCTCAGTTTTTTGATGGCTGAGTAGCAGTTCATTGTGTGTGTGTGTGTGTGTATGTGTGTGTACACACCAGATCTTCTTTATCCATTCATTTGTCAATGGACATCTGGACTCTTTCCATAGTTTGGCTATTATAGATATTGCTGCTATGAACACTGGGGTGCAGGTGCCCCTTCAGATCACTCCATTTGTATCTTTGGGGCACATCCTTAGTAGTGCATGCAATTGCTGGGTCATAGGGTAGCTCTATTTTCAACTTTTTGAGAAATCAGTCTGTTCAAGTTGTGAAAAAGTTCAGATGCATATGTTCAACATTCCCTTATTCCTGCCAGGTCTCTGTGGATTGGTCTTCTGCCAGTCTAATGTTTCTACTCTTGTAGGTTACAGACGTCTCATTGTGAGCTGCTTTCAGATTTTCTCTTTGTCTCTGAAATTTGTAAGGCTCACTACTATATGCCAAGGTGTTGACCTATTTTTATTGATTTTGAAGGGGTTCTCTGTGCCTCCTGGACTTGAATGCTTGTTTCCTTCCCCAGATTAGGAAAATTCTCTGCTATAATTTGCTCCAATATATCATCTGCTCTCCTTTCTTCTTCTTCTAGGATCCTAATTATTCTAATATTGTTTCATCTTATGGTATCACTTATCTCTCAAATTCTCCTCTCACGGCAGTAGTTATTTATCTCTCTTTTGCTCAGCTTCTTTATTCTCCATCATTCGGACTTCTATATCACTAATTCTCTCTTCTGCCGCATCTGTCCTAGCAGTTAGAGCTTCCATTTTTTTATTATACCTCATTATGAACCTTTTGATTTTGACTTGACTAGATTTTAGTTCTTTTATTTCTCCAGAAATGGATTCTCTACTGTCTTCTATGCTTTTTTCCAGCCTAACTAGTATCTTTGTAATCATTATTCTGAGCTCTAGTTCCAACATCTTACTTAATGTCCATACTGATTAGGTCCTTGGCAGTCGGTACTGCCTCTTGTTCTCTTTTTTGAGGTGAGTTTTTCCATCTTGTAATTCTGTCCAGAGAAGAATAGATAAACAAGAGAACAAAATACTAAAATGGCAATAATGACCTCAGAAATGTACACTAAACAAATCAGAAGAGACCTGAAACCAAAATAGAGAGAGAGAGAGGAGAATATGATCAAACAGGTGAACAGAACACAGCAATACACTGAGTCCTGTGTGTATTTTGGGGTGTTTGTTATAAAACTATATCCCAAAATTTTAAATACAACTAAATACATAAAATAAAACTAAATACATTGAAAGGATACAATATAAATATAAAAATTAAAATTAAAAAACAGGAAAAGAAGGAATATAAATAGACAGGTGAAGAGAACAGAACAATACACTATATCCTGAGTGTATTTTGGTCTCTTTCTTAGAAGAAAGTACATCCCAAAATTGTAAGGAAAGAAAAACTTTATATATAATATATATATATATATTATATATAAAATTAAGTACAATGAAAGGGCAGGATGTAAGTATAAAAATGAAAATTAAAAATGATTTTTTAAAAAGAGTTGATAAAATAAGAAATTGGTTGAGAAAGGAAAGAAAAAAAAATAAAATTGTCAGACTAAAAAATCGTGGGGAAAAAACCATGAATTCTATGTACTGTTTTCCCTTGGCACTGGAGTTTTATGGTTCTCCTTGACCAATAAACTTGGTCTTGGCTGGATGTTCCTGCTGGTTTCCTGGGGGAGGGCCCTATTGCATTGACTCTCAGGTGTCTTTGCCCCTTGTGAATGGCATCACCATTGCCAGGGACCAGGCTAAGTAGCTTGGGTTTGTTCTATGTGGCTTTTGTTCCCTGAAGCCTTTCCATGCCATTCTTGAGGATGAGAATGAACTGGCAGCCTCCCAGTCTCCAGCCCTGGAGCCAGCAGCTCAGGACCCCACTCCTCAGTGAGACATCAGGGAAAAGCAGTCAGTCCCTCCCATCGCCCTGGTCTCTGGACGCACTCCATGCTCACCTGCCCTGTGACTGAGCGTTTTATCTCAGGCACATGGCCATGCTTTGAGTCTCCACAACCTGCAGACTCCTGTGGCTCCCATCCACACTGCTCCTCCCCGGGAACAGGGGCTGGGGGTCTTGCGGCGGTCCTTTCCCTTACTGGGCCCCTGCTCGGAGTGCGGTCACCCAGCCATGCCACAGTTCCAGTATGAGGTAACCCCGAGCTAAGAGCCCCCCACTCCTGGGCTCACTGACTGCAGGTGGTTTCCCCGCTCTGATGCCTGGGAGCTCTGTTGCAGTCAGGCACCCCAGCGTTCCTGTGACCCCAGGGATCCTGAGACCACACTGTCCTACCTAGGATTCTGCCCCACTTTGCTCCCTGAGTGCCTTTCAGGCAGGGCCATCTCTCACCAGAGCAGACTTCTAAAAGTTCTGATTTTGTGCTTTCCTGCTCTATTGCTTTCCGGTGCCAGTTGATGGAGGCTCCCTCCTACCATGGTTTATCTTCTGATATATTGCCTTGGATCCACTTCTCTGTACCTCCTACCTTGCAGAGTCGCTTTTCTATTTGTAGAACTGCAACTGTTCTTTCTTACATCTCCACTTGTGTTCACAGGTGTTCAGAGTTATTTGATAGCTTTCTAGCTAGATTCCTGGGACCAGACAAAACTAAGACCTCCTACTCCTCCACCATCTTGCGAGATCCCCTTACCTTCTTCTTGAATGCCCTGTCAGGCCTCCCAGCTGCACCTTCCCTGACCCTCCCTGGGACATCTCAACCCAGCAGCCCCTCTGAGCACCTTCACTTGGCACTGTCCCCATCTGCTCACTTCAGACCAGCTCCTTCTCTGTCCTCAGGCCAGCTGACACCTGTGGAAAACATTATCTAGTGAAGCTCTCTGAGAAAATGACCACAGATGTGTGCCAAGATTTGAATATGGGAAGGCTCATTGCAGTTATTTGCAATTGGGAAAAAAAGGAAAAAAAAAACATGCAAGTGTTCCAGAGGGGTGTAATTTTAAAAATTATGGAATGACAGTATACTAAATATTTTGTCATTATTAAAAAGTTTATTGAAGAAATAGTCATAATCTACTGTTAGGTGAAAAAAATAATGTGCAAAACTATAGGAGATCCAAATTTTATAAAAACACACTTATGACACACAGTTGTTAGCTCTACGTGGTATGATCATGCATGTTTTCTACATTCTTGTTTGGATTTTGCCACATATTCTTGTTTCTACAGTGGGTACATACTCTCTTTATATCTTTATATTGAAACTAATATATGCTTAAGAAAAAGTCACCAGGGGCTTCCACTCGTCTGTCTTCCAGCTTCTTCCTGTCCCAGCCATGGGGCTCTGGGTGTGGCCAGCCTCCTGTGCCACCAGGGGCATCATGGCCCAGCCTTGCCCTGCTCCCTCACTTCACTGTATTCACAGAAGGCCTCAGCTTCACTGTATTCACAGAGGCAGCATTTACAGAGGTCAAGGCCATCTGAAATGAGCTTCCTCCCCCTTTGCTCCCATCTCAGGGTCCCTCTGTTTTCACCCCAGTTCCTCTCTCTCGGAGGATAAAGACTGACTAGTTGTCAGCTCATAGATATGCCCAGATCTCCCTCATCCGAAAGTGGCAACTCCATGCTGGCCCCGACCCACCGAGCTCCTGGTGAACTCACTTCCTTCTCAGAGAAGCTAATTCTTAGACCCCTAACCTCTTGCACCCCCGATGACCCGTAGCAGCCGCTCTCACCCCAGCCCTGGACTATGACCTCCTTACCACGAATTCAGTTTTGTCTGCTGCTGCCACTGCATCGAGTGACACAATCTTGTGATTTTTCTTTTCAGCAAGTTGTTGGTACGGTGGATTGATTTTCAAATGTTGAAGTGGCCTTGCACACTTGGAGGAAATCCCCTTGGTCCTAGTGTGTAATTATTGCTCATGTCGTTGGCTTTAGTTTGCTAATACTTTGTGGGTGATGTTTTGCATTTGGGTTTCATGGGAGATACTGGTCTGCAGTTTTATTGTCCTGGACTTTCTGTCTGTCTGGGGTAGTGTCAGGGTAACGCTGGCCTCCTAACGTAGGTTTGGAAGTGTTCCTCTTCTCCTATCTCTCTTTCTTTCTTTTTTTCTTTCTTTCTTTCTTTTCTCTCTTTCTTTCTTTCTTTTTCTGAAACATTTATTTATTTATTTATTTGAGAGAGTGCATGAGTGGGAAGAGGGGCAGAGGGAGAGGGAGAATCCCAAGCAGACTCCCCGCTGGGCACAGAGAGGGCTCAACTCAGAGCTCAGTCTCACAACCCTGACATCATGACCTGAGCTGAAACCAAGAGTCAGATGCTTAACCAACAGAGCCACCCAGGTGCTCCAGCCCCTGTTTGGCTTTCTAGAAGACATTGTGTAAAATTAGTGTCAATCTGTCTTTAAAATGTTTAGTGGCATTTTCCAGTGAAATCCTCTGGGCCTGGCTATTTCTTTTGGGGGTGTGTTTTAATTATAAATTCAGTGTCTCCAGTTGGTATTGTACTATTCATTGTCTGCTTCCTCTTGGTTGAGCATTAACAGTCTGTGATTTTTCGAGGAACCGGTCCTCTAAGTTGTCATGTCTGCGTGTGTAACGCTGCTGGCAGGATTCCCTTCGTATCCTCCCGTGGCTGCAGAATATGTCATCATCTTCCTTGTTCCATCCCTGATATTGCTGATCTCTTTTTCTATTTCTGTCATTATTCCTAGAGATTTGTCAATTTTATTGTTGTTTTTTTTTTTTGAGGAACTTCTTATTTCTTCTTTCAGCTTCTTATTTCATTGAATTTTCTCCACTGTTTTCCAATCTTCAGTTTCATTGATTTCTACTGCTAATATTCCCTTCTTTCTGCTTGCTTTGGGTCTTCCTTTTTTTGGTCTTCCTTTTTTCATTTCTTGAGGTAGGTACTTAAACTATTGATTTGAGGCTTGTCTTCATTTCTTTTATAAACAGTTAATGCCATAAATTTTCCTCTCCACACTGCTTTAGCTGCACCCCACATATTTTGATATATTGTGTTTCATTTTCACTCAATTCTATGTGCTTTTATTCCCTCTGAGACTTCCTATTTGGCCCATGCATTATTTAGAAGCGTGCCATTTAGTTCCTGTGGGTGTGGAGATTTTCCTGTTGTCTTTCTGCTGTGGATTTCTTGCCTGATTCCCATAATGGTCAGAGAGCACACTGTAAAACTTCAATTCCTTTAAGTTTCTGGAAGTTTGCTTTAGCACATGCTCAGTCTTGGTGAATGTTTCATGAGCACTTGAGAAGAATAATATGTATTCTGCTGTGAGATCTGTTTTTCAATTATAAATTTGTATACACTGCACCCAACCAGAGTTTAGGATTAAAGGAGGTTGATCAAGTTCAGCTTTTCCATTTAAATATATATATATATATATGCCTGTCTCATCAAGTCTTATTCCTACTGTGATTGTATTGTAGTTAAATGTTAATTGATCAGTCCATTCATCCGTCTTCCCAACACAGAAACAAGCGTGCACACTTATATTCAGGTTGTCTGTAGACATGTATAAGGCAGCCAGCTGGGTGTTGAAAGGGTTGCAAAGATAAGTGAACAGAGCCTCTGCCTTTAGAGAGTCTCACCTAGTCAGACGTGAGGGATGTGGCTGAGGCCAGTGCCACCGAGAAGGGAGGTCGAGAGACATGGCTGCGGCCGCCCAGTGAAGAGCAGCTAGTCAAGGAGCATCAGGGGGCAGGTAAGTCTTGTAGACAAGGTGGCAACTGAGCTGGTCTTAACAGATGAGCCGAGAAGAGCTGAGGGGGTTCCAGGCGGGAGAAACCGCATCTGTGGCAGCAAGGAGAGAATGCGAGGTTGAGATAACATGAGCGAGGTGTTTGGTGTGGGCGTGGTGCAGCATGTGGGGGTCGGGGAGGGGACAAGCCCCAGAAAACCAGAGTCAGAAGAGTCTCACCTGCTACATTCAGGCACTTGGACGGACCCACAGAAGGTTCCCCCTGAGAGGTGTGCTTTGACTCAATCCGTGTTTCAGAAGTTCTGTCTGCGGGTTTTGTGCAGAGGCTCGGGAGCTCAAGGTGAAGGAAGCCGGGAAGAAGGCATGAGATGAAGAGAACCCACACCCACGCCGTGGAGACAGCGGCGAGGGGGATGGATCCTGAGCACACCTCACAGGGACTTTGGGGGCTCTCTGATAGAGGGGTAGAAGAGATTATCCAGGATGACTCAATGTGCTTTGGTTTATGTGACCACGGGGGCGATGAGGCCACCAAAGTAGGAAACGGGTCTTGGGTGGGTGAAGAAGCTGCACCAACTTGGGGCTCACCTGGTGTGTGGCGACTGCGGGGCGTCTGGACCCCTGTGTCTGAGTGGGTTTGGGAGTCCTGGCAATTCCCAACTGCGATCTTACTTTGCAGGAAAGGGTTAGGGAAGGTAACTGAGTATATGGTCTAACCCCAGGTGGAAATATCTGAAATCCATTCTACCTCAGGGTGTCCGAGCTCTAAGGTCCCCAGCAGGTAAAGCCCCCTGAGCAGATGAAGTCACTGTAGGGATCCAGTGGGCCAAGGTGTGCGACAAGGGGGTGTGGGCCCAGTCGTGTGGGACTGAGGTTGCAGGGGGGCCATGCAGGGGGCCTACATGGAGTCTCGGAGGAGGAAGGAGCCTGGCGTGGACATAGGGTACTTTCTGCACTCATCTGTAGGAAGGCTCAGCCCAGCCCCCTTCTGTGTGTAGATGGGGTGCGGAGGGCAGTGCTGGGGGACAAATGTTGCGAGCACCCCCTTGCACCTCTGCATTACATGGACGTTTTCATCCAGTTCACTTACCAAAGCAGAGGCCGGGGCAACACCTCTGCTCAAGCCACAGCCATGTCCGACTGCGTATCAGACTGCACTTTCCGGAGGACGTTGATTACAAAGACAAAGTGGCAGAAGAAGGTAACTCCTTCCAAAGAAAAGAGAGAAGAGTCCTGGCTGAATTCTTTGCTCAAAGATGGAAGCCCAGTTGTTGCCAGCTAAGCAAGCAGACAGACACTGTGGAGAGACACCCCATTCAGCTCCGTGGCCAGGAAGCAGAACCTTAAGTGAATTTTTGCCCACCATTAGTAGGTAAAAAGAACGATTGGACATTTCTTTCTTGGGAATTGAGAGAACTAGAACTGATGTCCCCTCTTTAGAATTTTTCTAACAGAGTCACCAGTTTTCGGTAGCTGGGGGGCCTGCTGATGCTGTTCAGAGCATGGACTATGTCATGGAAAGGTTGGGGGTCGTGGCTGGCTTGGCCCGGCCCCATGTGCTCTCCAGCTGAGGGCACCTCCCTTGGCTCCGCATCCAACGGGCCTCCTTTTCTGAAGCTCTGATGCGATCAGAACCCGGGGGGGTAAGGGGGTGGTGGAAGAGGCAGACAACACAGTACGGGAGAAACAGAATATAAATTTTAAGGCTAGACATTGCCAGCTGGTTCCAGCAGAGCTAGGGGACAGCAGATTTGGGCAGGAATCCAAGAAGCAGAAACACTGAAAATATAAAAGGAGCAAAAAGCTTTCTTTGCCACTCTGTCGATCGAAAAAAGAACAAGTCCGTTCAAAAATCCGTCAGAATGTCTTTCTGGAAACTCAGACGTGGAGAAAGATGAGTGGGATTTGCCAGCAGTTCTATGTCTCTCCCGCCCCAAGAGTGGCCTTTATCGGGTTTGGAGCTTCGCCATAAAACGTCTTCCGGAAGTTTCACCCAGATGAGTGTGTTTGCTGAGGCTATTTCCATCTTTTTTCTTTTTTTAAAATTAGATGTATCAGGAGGCTTTGTCCAGGTGCCAGGTGAGAAGCCGGTACTGAACCCACTATCTGTGTGAGCCAGGCCCACAGCAGCCAGAATGGGGGGATGCCCCAACTCCACTCTCGGGCAGGACAACCAGCACCCTTGTCTTCATGCTGTCCGATTTGAAGCTTGAAATGCTGCATCGTGGTTTGGTTAAAAAGATCTCTGTGTAGCACATTCAGGGCAGAGCAGGGGAGGCATGAGGCGGGGCAGCTCTGGAGGGGCCAGGGCCGGGGCATGTGCCTCTTCTGTCTGTGCTGAGCTGGTGGGTCCCTTGGCTTCTCTCATTCTCTTCTGTTCCTCCTTTGTCTCTGGTTCTGCCCGTCAAGCCTCCCCTCCTTCCTCCCTGACTCAGTCAAGTGTGGCCTCCAGAGTTGGGCACAGGGAGGGGGAGGCCTAGGGGGGCAGAGTGAACCTCAGCCAGGGGCCCCACCAGCTGCAGGAGATGACCAACTGACCAACCCATGCCCAGGCCCCTCAGCAGGGAAGCCCATCTCTGACCCTTTACCTTGCCCCATCCCCATTCCCTCCCAGACTCTAGCCTCCCGTAAAGCGCTTCCTTCTCTCTCTGCCCCCCACGCGCACCCCCACAGAGCTGGGAAGGAAGCCGCCCTATGAGAGGGCCACACGCAGGGGCTTCAGGTCCTCACTGACCAGGCCTGGCCTTCCTTGCATGCTACAGCTGCAAAGAGGGCGAGGGGTCCGGGCAGGAGGCTGGTCAGGGCCCCTGGCAATGAACGTCCATGACCTTGGACTGCTCACCTCACATTGGGCCTCTTGGACTTTTTCTCTGGGTGCTTTTCAAAGCGGCAGACAGTTCCTCTGAAAAATGACGTGGTATTGGGGTGGTAAGACAGCTAGGAACTAAGAGTAGCAGCTACCTGTCTGGGGACAGGCCTCCAACCCAGCAGCTCCTCATTTTAATGGATGATGTGGAGCCTCTGTCCCCCGCACCATGGAGAACAGCTGTGCTCAAAGAAACTCCTGGCAAAGGAGCGCATGTTGCTGGAGCTTTTGCACAGTGCCCGACCCTGTGGGGCCCCTCATGGGAAGGGGAGTGGAGGTAGGGATCCTGGAGCTCTGGGTTGGGTCTGGGGGCGTCACCCTGCTTCCAGCGGCCCTGGCTGCACAGAGCAGAGACCCCACACCAGCCAGATGCTCGCTGCAAGGCGTGTCCAGGGATACTGGATGCCAGCCGCTGCTTTTCAGAGCCCAGCCAGCCTGCTTGTTCTCATTAGAGTAGATCAAGGAGAAGGAGAATGGGGTGTGTATGAACCTCCTGCTGCCTGTCTGGTTCTCAGCATGGCTGGGATGCAGCTGATAAAACAATTTATGTGCCCGGGATGAATTCTACACCTTGAATTCCCTCCCCTCTTCTTGGTTCTTACTGGCATTTCCTTCAAGTCCGGCCTGCGGGCCCCAGCCTGGGCCCCCGCTTCCCTTCCCTGGTTAGAACTTTCCACACACATTTGACCTAATGAGAAGGGGGCTCTGGTGTTAACAGGTGACTTTATTTTTGATTGCTAGAACCAGGAGCTGTGGGACATCTGAGTTTCACGGAGATCCTGGACACATCCCTCAAGGTCAGCTGGCAGGAGCCCCTGGAGAGAAACGGCATCATCACAGGTTAGTATCCCCATCTCAGAAGAAGGAAGAAGAAGCTTGTCCCAACAAGGGAGACGGGCATCGCTGTACACAGCCCAGCTGGTCGGGGCACAGGCGCCAGCGGCCTCTGCGGGAAGCAGCCCGGTCCACCTGGCTGTTGGCTCAGGGCTCAATCAGCACACCGGGCAACATGCCCCCGGGATCCCACCTGCAGGGGGGCATGGCCCTGGAAAGCCCAGAGTCTTGTCTTAACAAACCTCTCAAGTTTGGCATTTCTTGGCACATCCCCTACACGTACCGCCCCCCACGGTTCTCTTAGCGATGCGGCAAAGTTCGTGCCCAAATCATGACCCACTGGCAGAGGAGGCAGAGGCCTGGAGAGCCCACCTTCAGCACACGTGCCTCGGATGCTAACAGTGTGCAGATGCTGCACTGAGACATTGCCGATCGGGCAGCGGCCAGTCCCTCCCGGCCTGAACTGGGGTCCTGGCTGGCAGAGCTGGGTGTCCTGGCTCTGGCGCCCCTTGTCCTCTGCCCAGCACCCTGGGACCTGAGGTGAGGACAACCAGCCTGCCGGGTATCCGACAGACT
The DNA here is from genome assembly GCA_004024625.1 of Mellivora capensis. Lineage (NCBI taxonomy): Eukaryota > Metazoa > Chordata > Mammalia > Carnivora > Mustelidae > Mellivora > Mellivora capensis. The sequence goes on along the minus strand of PISX010000136.1, from coordinate 254,072 downwards.
CCTCTTGGGCTGCAGGTGTTTCTTGTGGGGCTCTGATGACTTTTTCAAACAGAAGAGCTTTAACCTGATTTTAAATCTTGGCTTGAAAAAAAAAAAATTCTGGGTGGCTTCAGCCTCGGGAAGGTGGGAGCCGCACCTTACCTCCCAGAGCCTTCATTTCTTCATGGGGCTACAGGCACAAGGCACCAGGGTCACGGCCGCCAGGAGCCCCATCCATTTCCTGAGCGTTACTTGAAATGTCGAGCCAGCCGCTCATGTTCCCACAGCTCCGCCACTGGGTCTGGGACACGAGGTCTGTGGCTGGCGCCCTCTGGGACTCTGCCCGCAACACCACCTGTCACATCCAGGGCTTTTGCCTCCGCTCTCTGAGCCTGGACCCTGAGGCTTCAAGGGGACCCAGCTCCTGAGCGAGGCTCATTCATCCTACTTGTGAGTCTGCTAGGACCCTGGGCCACGTTCCTTGTCCCTCACCCAGCCACCCATAGAAGCCTGTGGAAGCCCCCACACACTAGCAGGTGCACAGGAGAGACCAGCAGTGCCGTGTGTACCCCGGGCCCAGTCTCGGGGCTCAGGGCCCCCCTCTGCCACACTGTGTCAGGACAGCAACAGTGGCAGCCCTGGGCACTCTCATGTGCCAGCACCTTAGCCTCACAGGATCCTGTTCAAACAGCCACACAAAGCCCCTCCTACAAACCGTATCTGAGACCGTGGGTGGTGCTGTCCCCGGGTCGCACGGCCAGCAGAGGACCGGGCCAGTGCAGGGATGCGAGTGCACCGGCGCTGGGATTCGAAACATGCTCCTAACCCCAGACCAGAGAAAGTCTCCCAACTTCCTGGGGTCACAGCCTCTCACCAAGTCTCTCAAAGCTCCCAGGGCCAAAAGAAGGCCCGACAGCTGTTTCCGAGGTCAGTTGGTACAAACAACTGATTCATATGCTAACAACTTAACAGCTGTTTGAAATGAACTGAAAGAAAAACATCTGTATTTCCTTCTTCAAGCAGATAGGATGCGTATTCCTAGTGTTCAGGTCAGGCTCTGCCCACCTTCTTGAACGTGGGGTCAGAGTGGACCCCACCACCTTAATTTCCTTCATTTCCCACATCGGTCTTCATGCTGTTTCTGCTTCTGTATCACAGAAACCACCAGAAACTCAGCTTCGCAAAGACAGGATGTGTGCCCAGACAGGTACATAGCACACCCTGACCCTGACCTTGAGAACAGCTCAAGCTGGAGCTCTCTGTCATCCCCTGGGGACATTCCCTGAATGTCTCCCCCCCAACCCCCGGTGATGAGGGAGGTGCCCAGCATCACAGTGTCCCTGCGCTGTTTCTAGGGCTCTGGACAGTGTCTGGGTGCCTGAGGGCAGAGCCTGGGGACTGCGTTCCTCTCCTAAATGCCTCTTTTCTCTCCCATTAGTCAGGAAACCTCTTGGTGCCAGCCCCTCCTGGTTCTTATCCACAGAACACAGCATAGTCACCTGTGCTCAGCCAGAGCCCCCCACAGACCCCAGAGGGCACCTCTGCTCTGAAGCCACCTGTCCCCCAGCTTTTCAGCAGAGTACGTGTGTGGGTCTGGTTTGGCCCCAGAGCTGATGCTGCGACATACCTACAGCCAGCAACAACGGAACTCCAGGGCAGGGGAGAAGCAGCTACGGGAACTGGACCACAGGAGCCAGGATGTGCGTTCTGCCTCCAGCCCAGGATGGCCAGTGTGCATGTACCCATCACAGAGGCCCCTGCTGCAGCCCGGGAGCTGGACGCAGTGGGGGATGGGCAGAGAAGGGGGCCCTTGTAGTTTGACTTTGCTTTAAGCCATCCAGAGGGAAGAAAAAGCAGGCCGGGCAGTGCTAAGGAAAACAAAAGAGCAAAACACCAGAAGCATGTAGAGGGAGGCTGCCCTTGGAAGCAGAGAGTCTCCAGCAGACCTCTCAGGGACTGGGGGTCCTGTGGCTGGAATGAGGCCCACACTCACCATCTGTCTCAGAGCCGGAGCGTCCCCATGGGCTTCACCACAGCCAAGCCGCCGCAGCTACCTGGTGAGGGCTCCCGGGTGGACGTCGGCACATGGGGACTGACTTCCTTCGATACGCGTGGGGCCTTCGTGAACACAGCACACACCTAAGTCCTGGTGTAAAGCTTCAGGGAAGCACCGGGCACACGCCACCCCCGAGCAGGGCCGGTGCTTCCCGGCCGAGTGCTGGTTGCCAATATTCCAATTTATGATCCTCCGTTCTCGCCAGCTAATAGGGCTTAATGAACTCATTTCGTATTTTATTTAAACAAATCCGTGTCGTTACAAGCAGAGCCTATAGACTACGTGGAGCTTGGCCTTCTGATGGCTGCCCACTGGGGTCCTCCTCCCTCCTAGTGGCCACACGTGCCCCGTCTCACTCCATCTGGCCTGTGCTGTCTCCTTTCCTACGTGTACTATGAACTGTGCCCAGGGTCCCAGGAGCTCTGGGGAAAACTGCAGAGGAAGAGGGCCTATGGGAGCTGAACCCAACAACGGTTCTTCCTGCACCTCACTGCTTGTCCCTCCAGCCACCTGCCTGGTGACCCCTGCCCTTGGCCGGGCCTTCACTCTGCTCCCGCAGACAGGTCTGCACTCCCCACGGACGGGGCTCCGGGCAGGCCATGCCAGCAGCACCACACAGTCTATCCCGGGCTCCAGACGGAATATCCCCCCCATGAGTGGAAGAAAAGCCCAGTCTATGGGCAAACCCAGCCTCGGAACACCATGCACTGGGCTGCCAGAGCCTCCTTGTTAATGCAGCTGCTGTTGGAGCCGCTGCGGGGCTGAGGACTGGGGCCGGGCGTGGTCCTCCACATGGGGCCCTCGGTGGTCCAGACACTGGGGAAGCCCTTCCTTATCAGCCACAATGCACAATGAGCAGCCTCCGGCCCAAAAGAGAGGGCAGCCCCGAGCAGGGGTGGCCAGAGGGCCGAGCAAATTGCCCATCGCGTTTATTGTGAATCCCAGCATCTTCCACTCTCCCTGCGTAAACTCTGATTTATGAGGGCCAGGATGCAGACAGACAGCTTGTGATTGGATGTACTGCTCTCCTGTAGAGAATTTACTTCAGATCAACAGAAAATTATTTCTGAAGCTCCTGCGGTCGTTAGTCTCAGTTAGGCAGCATTCAGAGCAGGTAGGACACCCGCCCGCCCAAGGCACCCGGCGCCAGCTGGGGCGGCCCCTCCACCTTCTCTGACCGTTCCCGAGCCACCATGCACCGCCCCTCTACTGAGGAGCAGTGCAGGAACCCGAGCACCCCTCCACCCCCACGTGCCCTGCCATGTCCATTGTGTGTGGCAAGCTGTCCAGGCCGCGCTCTCTTGCCAGCGCGGGGGCCGGTGGGGGGGGGGGGTGCTTTGCTTGTGTCGTTTGGTCTCATCTGCATCCACGATGCCACCCTACCCCCAAGCCTGACGTCACAGACCCCAGCAGCGCTGCCCTCCCAAGGATGCTGGAAGATCCAGGCTTGGAGTCCAGGTTGCCATGACGAGCCGCGTGCTGTGTTTCCGTAAATGTTGATCAAGAACAGCTTCTAAACAAGTTAACTGCGTGGCAGACAAGCTTGGAACATAAAGCCCTCTCTTCCTGTACGTACAGGAAAGACTCCGAGGATCAGATCGTTCAGTGATGTATCAGGAGTAACCACGGAGGTCAGGGGAGGGTGAGGCATGCTCACGCACATCCACGCTTCAGAGGGAAGCCCATGCACGGATGGAGGCTCTGTGGGGAAGCCGGGAGCTCAGGCTGACCCTAGAAACCCCTGCCAGTTTCCAGTAAGCTCGTGAACCCTTCTGCACCTTCATGTTCTCCGTTGCAAATGGGGATGGTGATGTGGAGGTCCTGCTGTGAGGACCAAATGAACTAACGTAGGCGACGTGCTTGGAACGCCAGCAACGTTGGGGACACTCTGGGCGCTTGAAGAACCTGATACTCATTGCCCAGAAGGCTTGATTTGTGATTGTACCATTAAATCCAAAATCCCGAAATACCAAAATGAAAAGAACTGATTGGTCTGGTGCACTGAGGAGGGCGGAGGCTGGACATGGGGTGAGGGGAGTGTGAGGAGGGAGAGTCCGAGGTCTGGAGGGAGCAGGGCAGTGGGCAGTCTGGGGGAGCCCACGGCCAGGGTGGGCTGCGCCGAGCACAGGGGCCTGTGTCGGGACCAGAAGGGAACAGGAGATGCACGTGCAGGGCAGGGGCCATGGCCGGTGCCCCTCTGCTGCTCTCCCGGGTGTCCCCTCAGCCTGCAAGCCTGGTGTCCGCACACGAGTTTCCAGGCTGTGGGACTGCAGACGGGCAGCAGCTTCTAACGTTCGTTTTTTTTTGGGGGGGGGGGATTGTTTTTTGGTTTTTTTCAAAATATTAAAGTCCCGAGATGCTCTCTAAATTCTTGTGTACCTGCAAGCAGAAGTTTCTAACTATATTTATTGCTTTCATCAGAATGAGCTGTAAGACACCTCTTGGTGCTTCAGTATCCCTGAGTTTATTGACTGGAAAGAAGGAGGAGCAAGCGTTTTCAGCAGCTCCCCTTGCCTCTGCACCCACGAGCGCCTTCCATCACTGTCTCCCGCTTGAGGAGATGCTCTGCCAGGCCTCCAACCACATAAACTACCCTCCGCAGGGGCTGCTTCAGGATATCGCTGGGGCGTTCTTCTCTGAGCCTGAAGTCACAGTGGAATCTGGGGCTGGATAAACTGTGGTCATGAGGCCCCACCGGACTGAACAGAGACCAGGGGAGAACCAGATTTCGCCAGGAAAACAGGAGGTTCAGAGAGTGGGGACACAGCAGCACTCAGGCACTCCGGCAGAGAGGGACTTTTTAGAGAAAGCACTTTGCGTGGCAAAGAGCGTCCATCAATCATTTCAGGAGGGAGAAAGTGGCAGTGTTTCCACGAATTAGTGGCAAGCCAGGAGCAGGTTCCTGATTTAGAGTAGTGTGTAATGAAAATATCAGCGTATAAAAATGGAAATATTGATGAAATGCACCCACAGTTTGACATGAGATGACATCAGGCACCACAGGCTGGCAGCCAGCACTCATCTTTCCTCAAGCCAGCTCGGGCACCGAGGGCTGGGCTCCCGCTGTCCGCTGGGTGGCAGGGGCCCGGGGACCCCGTGGATGGCGGAGGGGCCTGGCCGGCAGTCTCGTGTGGGCGGGGCAGCGGGTTCCCGGCCCGGCTTCAGCACACCTGCCAGGCTCTCCTTCCGGTTTGGATCCTCAGCAACAACAGCAGCCCCTGGATGGCCCAGCTAACCCTGTGTTCTCGCTCCCCAGGCTACCAGGTTTCCTGGGAGGTGTACGGTCAGAACGGCTCCCGGCTCACCCACTCCCTCAGTAACACGACTCATGAGTACAAAATCAAAGGACTGTCGTCGCTCACCACCTACACCATCGATGTGGCCGCTGTCACCGCCGCGGGGACTGGCCTGGCCACCTCATCCACCATTTCTTCTGGAGTGCCCCCAGGTCAGTAAAGCCCTGTGACCACGTCTCTAAGGGCATGGTGCTCCGAGATTGCTGGTGCTCTGGGTGGATGGCAACCCTGTACGTGGGCCTGGGGTCCTTCCGAAGAGGGACGTCCGCTTCCTGAGGGGGCGGTGGGGTGGCGAGTGGATCGTGACCCAACGTGGGCCTTGTCCTCCAGTGTCTGCAGTTGGGGTGTGGACTGGGAGGAGTGCCCAGGAAGCGAGCTGGCCCTGAGGTCCTGTCCTCCAGGGAGACCTTCGGTCAGGGTCCACGGACAGGGAGATGCAGGCTTCCTCCCGAGTGAGCAGGAGGAGGCATGGGTATTAAAACAAAGAATAGGGAGCATAAAGCTTTATACACTCAGCGAAACAATGGCGATTTGGTTTGCAATAAGAGAAGGGAGTAAGAAGAGGTGGGAGAGAAGGAGGCAGCAGCCCCCACAGGCTGGGGGAGGGTGCTCCGCTGGTCGATCTGCGGTGTGGGCGCCAGTGATCCCTGCTGTCCTATCCTTTTGGAAATTCAGATTACCTTCCTCAACGTGCAGCACACTCATTTCAGCCTCAGAGCTCTGCACTCAACTCTTTTCTCTCGGATTTTAAGTTTGTGTTCAAAATGAAAGTGTTTTTCCTGGGAATTCACAAATGCAAGGGAATGTGAGGAAGCATTGAGGGGCTCTCGGTTCAGTTCTGCAATTAAAGCTGTGGGCCTCTTGCTCTTTAAAAGATGTCACTTTGCCTCATGCGGGTCAGTCTTTGAAGAAGCTCCCTTTGAAGAAGCAGTCTTTGAAATCAGCACTCCCTCCTAGAGTGGCCTGCGCCTCCAGACCTGCGTTCAGAGCCCGCTATTCTCTTGCATGGGATGCAAAGCACATAAAACACGTACAGTAAAGCAGGAAACCCACGCAGGAACGAGTGTGTCCTCCTCCCAGGGACCGTGTCTGGAGAGAGCCTGACAGCCCTCCGAGTTGTGGGGGAGCACCGAGGAGGAGGCACCGTACTTCCTCCCCGCTGCACAGGGCAAGCTCAGAGGACACTTTCTAGAGGCTCTTAGCCACCTGCCCTGCCCACTGGGGAGCAGCAGTTGCACAGTTCCAAAGCAGCTCCTGGGGGGAGGGTGCGGACCAGAGCATTTGCCTCTGCCGTGAGCCCCTCCGTGCCGAGTACACCGTCATGAGTTCGGGGGATGGAAGCAGTGGAGAGGCTGCTGCTTTCCCAAGAGGTCAGGTCACCCGGAGCTGGGGAAGGACCCCAGGCATCCCCTCACGATGACCATTCCTCTGGAGGACTGTGTTCCACCAGCTGTGCTGGAAGTCCACATCCGTTCGTGTCTAGAGCACCGTGGAGAGAGTCCAGCGAGAGGAGACATACAAAGACAAGAGTCACTTGTCCTTCGATGTCAACATTTTCTGTTTCAGATTCATTACACAAGATGCAAAAAGTCCACTTGCACCAGTACCCAATGGATCACTGAAACAGTTCGATCGTCCCCATGCAAGTCTGGGTTTCCAGCCCCTTGGGACCAGGGACTGGACCAGGAGGCGCCCCTCAGACGCTGTGCACAAAGCATGCCGCCCCTGCCCCCTGCACGGCGTCCCTCTCTCCTTCCTTCCATTCCAGAGTCTTTCCCCAGAATAGCTTGTGTTGTCTGGTATGACAGGAGCCCGCATTTCAGACTGGTGGCATCTTACTTGTGAGTGGGACAGGCTCTTTGGGGATTGGGGGGCAGCCTGGCCGAAGGTCTCTATTCAGTGAGTAGGCTGCAGCCCCAGGTAACCTCCCAGGATAGGAGCCCATCAGAACCCCCCTCTCACCCACTTAGTTGCCAGAGCAACTGAGCTCAGGCAGAGTGGGGAGAGCTCTGCACTTAAACCTGAACGCGGTTGTCTTGGAAACCACACCCGGGGCCTACGGCTCAGGAAGGACCCGCACACCCAGCAGCCCCACACGGCACCTGCTGTCTCCCACCCGCCCCACTCTGCATGCCCAGCATCATGGTCATCACCAAGGGGAGGGTGGACGTTTGGTTGTGTTCTTTTCAGAGCCTGGAAGCATCACATCCTTTCATCCTTTCTTCCTTCAATGAGTATCTGTTAATTACCTGCCATGCACGGAGATGAGTAAGTCCTGACCTTCAGGGCAGATAATCCAGAGATCACATGAATATGTGTCCTCGTCCCACCTCCGAGGTGTGGGGCCTGGCATGGGGCACCCAGAGCATAAGGATCGTGTGGTAGTCATGTCCCCAGGGAAGCACTGTTTCTCATGTGGTTTTGAAAACAAATCCAGGCATTTTGAAACCATTTACTGACTGACATGTTTGGTGCATTTCCTAAACTGTGGGAACTTCCATCTCCATGTCTTTTCTCTCCTTTGTCTCTAGAGCTCCCTGGCGCCCCATCTAATCTGGTCATTTCCAACATCAGCCCCCGCTCAGCCACACTTCAGTTCCGACCGGGCTACGACGGGAAGACCTCCATCTCCAGGTGGATCGTGGAGGGTCAGGTATGCTCTCACAGGAGGGACCGCAGGGTTTCTAGACAGTCATTCATGGCCCTGCGCATGGGAGTCAGGGGACTGATGCATCTACAGAATGGCTGGGTGGAGCACAGTGCCTCCCAGGGCGGGGGCTTGGAGGACGAGAGCAGAGACTGGAGACAATGGGCTGCTGGGGGCAGGTTGTAGAAAGGTGAGAGGGACAGGACATTAGGCTGACGTCTGAATGGACCGTAGAAGGAGTGATAAGAAGGCTTCACATTTGAGCTTTGGTTCCAACTAGGTCCCCAAATTGGAGAGCATAGCTGATTTATTTCTTTTGAATTCCATGTAACAATAAGCTACCAAATGTACAAATAAGATTATTTTTTGGTACAACTTGTCTATCGCGTAAGGGAACGTGTCTGCAATGTGTAGAGAGCGGGTTTGTTCCCAAGCACTATTCCAGGTACACAGAAAGGAGGAATTTCCTTCTTGGGAGAAAGGAACACACATCACAGTCGAGGACCAGCAGAGAGGCTTGAGGACTGGATTCAGGGTGGGGAAGGGTGGGAGGCACTGGGCTCTAGGAGCCCCGGGCGCAGATCCCACAGGGTCCCAGACACGGGGTTCCCCAGGACTGGGGGCGCCACATGAGCCACAGTTCCAGTTCCCACAAGAGCAGGAGATAAAAAGCTGAGGAGACAAACTGGAAGGAGAAAGTGTCACAGCATTTCTCTCCTCCAGTAAAATCTCAGGGACTTTCGTCGCTGTGCTTGTATTCTGTTGTAAGACAACTCGCTCTCGGAAACTGGCCGTAACTCAGGGAACCAAGTCCACATGCATCCACAAAACTTCCATTAAGCAACAATTTCTGAAAACAGATGCAGGAATCTGAAAGTGAGAACCAGCTGGTTGGGGCGCATCGACAGAAGGGCCTGAACAACCCGTTTCCTCGGGAAATAATCAACAGCACATCCCTACCTCACACCGAGGTACAGAGATCCCCAGTGAATGACAACCAAAATGAGAGCACCGAACTTTAAAATGCAGAGAAGAAAATATAGGAGAAAAATCACTTTATCTCATGAAGACCAATTCTAGCTCATCTGGTTAGGTAGTTTAACTTCTTTATACGTATGTAGATACACATGGATGTAATTTTATTTCTATATACACATTTATACATTATCCCCCTCCAGCTTCATTGAGAAATAGTCGACATATATCTGTCACTAAGTTTAAGGTGTACGGCCTGATGGTTTGATTTGGCTTCAGGGTTTTAAAGCACATCTCAGACCGCACGTCGTTTCACCATGAAATTTTCAGGCTGTGTCTCTGAGCTGTGTCCCTGAGCGACCAGTGACGGGTCCAGTCCTTCTTGGGCTTCAACTCCTCCTCCTCCTATCTGTGACTACCCTCCTGCCTATCTCGGCCACTGGCAGGGACTCATGAACAGGCCTGACCCACCCAGATAATCCAGAATAATCTCGCTATTTCAAAGCACTTAACCGTAATCAAATCTACAAAGTCAGGTAACTAGTACTCACGGGTCCTAGGAATTAGGGTGTGGAGTTCCCGGGTGGGGGCATTATTCTGCCTGAAAAGTTGTCTTCGGCCTTGAATCTTGGATCTTTCGGATGAATTCCTAGGAGTGGGATCACTAGATGAGACAATGAATATGTAAATTCTCTAGATGTTACCAGATCCCTTGCTGTAGGTGGAAATATGTTGCATTCCCATCAGCAATATATATGAATTTCTGCCATGCCAAAAAAAAAATAGTCAGATTTATCATTTCTTGCATGCTTTTAGGTTGTCAGTGGCAGAAAGATTTTCCCCACCCTCGAGTTAGGAAGGAATTCGCCTGACTTCTACCACCGCTGTCTTTTTTGCCATTTAGCTCCCCAACCATTTAGAATTCGACCTCATATGTGGAGTGAGGTATGAATCCATTTTTATAATTTTGCAAATAGCTATGTGATTATCCCAAAGCCATTTAATAAAAAGTCCCATTTTTTCCCTCTTCCTGATTTATAATGTTAGATTCCCATAGGCACTTGGGTTTATTTCTGAACTTTTTATTCTGTTCTATTAAACTGGTTACTCGTGCAAAAATGCCACATTTTTTAAATTATAGAGGCTTTAAAATGTGTTTTCGTATCTGGTAAGGTCTTCCTGACCCTCACCACCACACACGCGCGCCCCCTGCCCTTGCCGTGCTTGGGATTTGTCTGGCTACTCTTGTTGACGTCCTAGGATGGTGAGTCTTCTATCCAGGAATATGACATGTATACCCTTGCTATTTGCTTAAATTTACTTTTGTCAGCTGTTTTCTTCTTGGCAAAAGCACTGGGTTATCTCTTCCTACCCTTACTTTATTCTGAAAAATACAGGAAAAGTCAGGGGCCATCGGCATGCCTCAAAAACTGGTAGAAGGAGTGTGGGCTTTGCCTAAAGCAGACCTGTGCCCCCTTTGCCTTGCCCCCTTCTTTTCCTGCTCTGCAATCCTGGGCATATTTCTTAAGTTCTTTGTGAGCCTTAATCTCCTCATCTGTGAAATGGGGTCAGTAGTACTATTTGCAAGATCACCGTGAAGGTTAACTAATGTGTATATAATTTTAGTTACATTTTCTGACATTCTGCTGGCATATAGCATCACAATTGATTTTTAAATATTTTTCTTATTTTAATAAGCTGCCTCTTGGCCTTATGGGATGGGGTCGTAGCCAGAAAACTCTTGAGAATTCTCTTCTTACTTTATTAATTCTACCCTAGTTTTCTACAAAGAAATCCTATTGTCCGTTAATCATGACCACTTTTTCTCTTCTTTTGCAATCCTCTGGTTTTTTTTGTTTGTTTGTTTCTTTTAACATAGTTATTCTGTATTCTTTTTTTTTTAAGATTTTTTTTAATGTTATTTATTTGACAGAGATCACATAGGCAGAGAGGCAGGCGGAGAGAGAGAAAGGAGGAAGCAAGCTCCCCGCTGAGCAGGGAGCCCAATGCGGGGCTCGATCCCAGGACCCTGAGATCATGACCTGAGTCGAAGGCAGAGGCTTACCCACTGAGCCACCCAGGCGCCCCAGTTATTCTGTATTCTTGATGGGAGGGTGAGGTCCTCTAGTAGCGTATTGAACAGGAACAGTGACAGAACAGTGGTTGTTTCATTACTAACTTTTGAGAAATTCTGTTAAGGCTTTATCATCAATTATGACGTTTACAACATTTATGGTATTTTTTTGTCTTTATACCTAGCCTATATCAGGTTAAGACAACTCTTTTCTAATCCTGATTGCTAGGAGTCGTGGGGTCTTTGTTTGTTTTAGGAATTTAAAAAAAATCATTGATGTTTATTTTTATCAAAGTATTACTTTGTGTCTGTTGAGTCGTTCATGGTTTTTCTTCCATCATCTGTTGGTAAGATGATGTATGTTGATACTCCAGGTCTAGCCATTGCAGTGTTCCTGGGATAAACAGAGCTTGATCATGCTGGCTCTTTTGTTTGCTTTAGTTAGGAGCTGAAATTGTTGTTTTCATATTTGTAAGTGAACTTGGACTTTTCTGGTTGTTGGTTTGGCTTTTAAGATCAATAGTTTATTTTCTCATTAGTTTTCATAAGCAAAGATTTGATTGCCCTCCAGGCAGGGTAAGAGGTGGGGCTGCTGACACAGAACTTGGACACAGACCAGGAGACTCAAGGGCATCTTCTGAAAACGCTCTGGGTTTCCCAATCCTGGCTGAGCTTTAGCGAGTGGGATGGGGTGGAACATTGTTCTGTGGGTGAGAACTTCCAGGTGGCACAGTGGATTAAAGAGCCACGGTCCCTGTTGTGCTGGTCCCACTGTAGGGACTCTGGGTACTGGGTCTCTGAGCGGGACATAAGGATCTGGCGTCTCCATGTCTCCTCCCGTGGGTTTAAAGGCTCCAGTTCCACAGGGGAGCACGGTATGGGCAGGCTCCGTGCCTTTCCCCAGGGCTCATGCTCCCCCGGGCCTGCGTCAGAGTGTCCCGGGTGGTGAAGGTCCTCAGTGCGGTGCCTGCAGTGAGTGACACAGACTCCCCAGGTGTGTGTCCCAGGCTGCTGTGCTCACCACGACTCAGCTTGCAATCAGTGGTTAAAGGTTCTAGCGGGAGTTTGAGATTTCCCTGAAGTTCATGTTTGCCTTTCACCTTGAAAGTACTTCAAAATTACTGAAAAGTCATAAGAATACTACAGAAAGCTCCCTTCACTCAGAGACCCCGTGCAAGCTGGGTCAGTTTCCTGTGCCACTGGGGTTGTCCCAGCTCTCCAGTCTCCTTCAACCTGGATTAGTTCCCCGGCCAGTCCTTGATTTTGTGGGTGATTAATGATTTTGAGGGTGATAGGCCATTCGTTTCCTGGAAGACCCCTCAATTTGATTTGTACATTTCTTTATGAGTAGAGCCAGGTCATCCATTTTTGGTCAGAATGTCACAGAAGTGATATTGGGCTCTTCCCTCTGCATCCTGTTGGGCTGAATAAGACATGGATGGGCCCTGTGACTAGTGGAGTTAATTTTGCTCACATGATTAAAATGGCGTCTGCCAGGTAGAGCTGCTTTCCTCTGTTTCACAGTTTGTAAGTCTTCCGTGGGGAGGTACTTTGAGACTCTTGAAAATCTCATTCGCCTTCCCACTCACATCCACTAGTTTTGTCATCCACTGAAATTTCTTGCCTGAAGTAATTAGTACAATGAGAGCGCCAAATAGTAACCTTTCTAATTCATTCATTTCTTCTGTGTTTATTGTTTGGACTTTACTGCAGGAGACAGTTTTTCTCTTCCCATTGATTTATTCATTTATTTGTTGATATCAGTGTAGATGCATGGGTCCCTATCTTACTTAACAGATTCTAATCCACTGCTCTCATTATTTCTGTTGGTGCTCTGACCCTCCTGCCTTTGGCCCTTGCACCTGGTTTTTGTGTTCTCCTCACGTGCCTCCATTACTCTAAGCACACCCTTGCCTTCAGGCACAACGAAGTACTCTAGGCTCCTCTTCTTCTTGCTGCTCTGTTTTCCCATTTCTCCTAGGACCCTTGGGTCCTTTCAGTGGAGAGCGGTATTTAGAAACCAAAATCTGGCCACTAGGTGTGCTCACTGCCCCTGGATGTCCAGGCCTCCTCCAGTGCATGGAGCTAGGAAATACACACTCTCAGGCACACACACATCTCCACCTCGGTCTATTTCTGTATCTGTCTACATACTCTGACAATCACTAGTTCACGCCAGCACCTCCAAATACACTCCAGTAGCACCTGTTTGTGCAAGCTACCCCTTTCCACATTCACACTAGCCTTTCTTTGGCTCCCACTCACCTCGGTTATTTATTGGTATGCCAAATCCCCCTGTATGTGGGCAGTCCCCCCAACCTGAGTGGGCTGCCACCTGCTTGGACACCTTTGCATGGGCCCCGACCCCACCTTCCCCCACCAGCTGCCCTAAAAATTGTACCATACAATTTGAAGTCACCAAAATCTTAAGTTAATCATTATGTCTTAATTCTGAGCCAGTCACACTTGTGATTATGTCCCTATTTCAAGTCCACTATGTTTCTCTCTGTGCCCAGAGGCTGTGATTATTATGAGCACCTTCTCCCACAGGCGGTGCTCACTTAGATTTCACAGCGGGTTTGGCTGCAGCTTCACTCCCACTCACATCGGTCTTGAGAGACATCCCTTGCTCCCCAGTGCTGAGGCAGGCATCTGAGAAGATATCCGTCATGCCTACCCAGCACTACTCTGTCTTTGAGACAGGAGGCTATGCTTAAAGTTTATCTTGTCTGCCATATTGCTCAAACTGGAAGTCCCTTATAGCTATTCTTTCCAAAGCATTTTAAAATTAACTCAGCAAGCCTAAAAATTCTGGTAGTGATGCAGATAGTTGAAAATCCAAAGAGAATTTTTCATCCTGAAGCTCATTATCTGGATGATTTGTGTTTAAATGTTCCTAGAGAGTAAACAGTCATCTATAACCAGAAGCTCTGTTCTAAAGCCCAGAAGGTAAGGATTATAGACTTTTCCCAGGCTCCTTTGGACAGAGTCATGCCCAAGAAGAAGACAGAAGACAAGCCATAGGCATTTCACCACGTGGTACGCTGGGAGCCCCCAGCTGGTTCTGTCACAGAGCTGGTGCAGCCTTCTCCAGTGACTGCTGGGCCACATGAAAAATGCCCTTTTCCTCAGACTTCTGGACTGACTCCTTCAATAGACTACAACCCTGGTTTCTGTTGTCCTAGTCCATTCAGTTTGGGTTGAACATGTTGGACCTGTTTTCAATCATATTAGTTATCCCAGGGAAATTTCATGATGATGTGGCAAAGGTTAGGATGAATATCTATTTTTTTTTTCCTTTTGGCTGAACCAATCCTGCTTTTTTTTGCGGGGGGGGGGGGGGCAACCTGTTCCTACTGATCTCAAAGACATATTGCAGAGAGTATGCTTTTAAAAATTAGCAAAGGGTGTTTCTTTAAATGCCTTAGCAGACACTCCGCTGCTACTTCTTTACAAAGTCCTGGTGGAATGTACCCCAACCCACCCATGTCGCCTGCCAGTGCTCACCGGCCCTCATCCAGGGGAGGAGCAGGTCTGCAGCCCCTCTTCCTACTCCTACTGCCAGGACTCTGGCTGTGAGATCTTTCGGGAAACCCCATCCTGCCCCCTCCTGGGCATTTGCCACCATCCATGGATCACCATCTGACTCATCTACCAGGAAAGGCCACAGACAAGTTCCCTGAGGCTACCTGGTGCCCAGATGAAGCACTCAGTGACATGAGGGCAAATGAACATTGAGGGCCTTGAACATGAGGGCCTTGAACCACTGAACCTTGAACCCCAGCTCTGCCACATCCCAGCTGCACAACCACAAGCAAGCCACCCAGCTCAGGCTCTTGGGCTGTGAAGCAGGGATAGTCATACCTCCTCTGAGGGCTTGCGAGAGAATTAGAACACTCAGTCATATTTCTGATCTAAGATGAACACACCTTTGCTTTCTCTAGGCATGAGGTTCTGTACAAATGAAATCCGCTCTGGGCCACAGTAGCCGTGTCCCCGACCTCCATGTATATGATTCACCCGTGTCGAGTTCCCTCTGTGAAACCTCCCTTCAGCTTACCAGCTACTTCCCTGGGAACATCTTGGTGGGTTCCATGGTCAAGTCAGGCTCCAACTTTCCTAAACTCAGAGCAACAGGGCCCTGGAGACTGTCAGTGGGGTAGGCAAAGCCTCTGGAATATTCCTCACCTAATTCTCTTTGTATGGATGCAAGCTTAACCCAGGCTTGGGTTTCTTGGGTTTCTATGCCATAAGATTCCAGCATTCTCTTGCCCTGCGCCTGGCCACAGGCCAGAGTTCAGAGAGGAGTAAGAGGCCAGAGCACCAGGGCTGGTGAGGAGTTGGCCATCTGACGACTCGTCACACTGAAAGCAGCGGGTGATTTCAGAGTGAGCCCGGGGTGCCAGCAAAATGCGGGAAGAAGGCACCGCCCTGGTTTGGGGGTTGGTGGAGGCCCAGGAAGAAGACAATGCCTGCACCCCATCTCCAGGGGCCGTGAACATCAGTCAGGACAGGCAATGGCCGAGTGGCCTTGTAGGTGTGAGGATTTGGCTCCTACCAAACACTTCGTGACAGGATACTGGTATTTTCTTCCCTTTGATCTACTTCTCAATCACATCATCTTTGCAGAAAAGTTTCCTTTAAATTCTGTCTGCTTTGAAAGCACACAAGGAAGGTTGTATCACACTTGGTGTTCTCTCCAGTGAATTATGGAAGAAAAGACCCTAATCCTTGAAGGAGCGCGTTGCCAGGCCCTATAGTAAGCCGATGCTCAGATGTAGGTTAAAGTTCTAGAAAGCAGCTTTTATAGGCATTTCTTGCTTTAATTGGTAACCTCTGACTGTAGGTGAGCAAAACCTGTCCTCCTGCATTTTTATGGTGCACATAGACAGGGAGAATGCAAATGTTTTATGTTTTCATTTGCCGCTCCTGTTTGCCTTCTCGGTCCCTCCATAAACCCCTGCCGTCTGCAGCCGTTCACTGTGCTCTAACAGCTGAAATAACATCGAGTCTCCTCCAAAGGCTGCTTCGAGCAGGTTTCCTGTAATGAAGGTACTAGTGGTACAGATAAAACTATTTCCATTCCAAAAACGGGAAGGGGAAGAAAAGCCCGCTTACTGCTTGTTTGTGCATAATAGCACCATTTTCTTAAAAGGACCTGTTTCAGAGAGCGTCATGGGCTAATAAAATAAAGTGCCAGTCTGCCGACTGCAGTCTCCGTGACTACAGAGCAGTGGGGATGGAGCAAGTCAGGGCACCCCAGATGCCCAGGGTGGCCCCCCGTCCACAGCGTTCCTGGAGGAAGTGGAGGTGCCAAGCGACGTTCTCTACTTCCCAGGGCACTGACTGGATCGAGGGCTGATGAATAGATGGCCGGGCTTTGTTCTCTTTCCTGGGTGTTGGACGCCCACCTGTGAGGGTGGCCTCTCGAAGTGAACTTCTCCCGGTGGTGAGCTGCGGGGCAGATGTCCAGGTGGACCAGTGTATCTCATTTCTCTTCTTCCAAGTAGAAGCCCATACAGCCTGGGTGTTTCCCTTCATGCCCAGGTTGCCAGGGCTTTAAAGCCAAGTGTGAAGCCTGAGAATTCTAGAACTGTGGCTATCCTCCTCTGCTCCCTTCAGCTAGATTTGTCTCCATTCTGCACTTTCGTCCACTCCCTGTGGCCCAGTCCTATGCCAACCTGGAGCCTCGGGGAAAAGCAGCCATGCCTCTGATGGATAGGGAGACACTCATGTCCCAGCCTTCCAGCGGGAAGCAAACAGCTTCCGAAGAGGCTGAAGTTATGAAGACCTTGCGTTTGAAAGTAGCACATTCAGCTCCCCTAAACTGTTGCTTGAAACCGTCCACTTGCCTGTATACTATTTTCAGTGATTTCTTGCCCTTTAAGAATCCACCAGAGTATTAAAGAGCAAATTTGTAAATCTGGAGGCCAAGAGATCGGAGTTTTCTTGAAATAAGATACTCATGGCGGAAGCTTTGCCCTTGACCTTTGCAGGATGGGTGGGACCGGCGAGGACCCCTGTGGTCCATTTAGCCCCAGCATGGCTGGAAAGGGACAGGCTGAGCAGCAAAGCACAGAGCCAAAAAGCAGCCCCGAGGGACATTTGTGCAGAGCTGGCCTTGAGGCCACTGGGTGTGGGAGGGTCCATGGGCTCCCAGCGGCTGGCAGAGGGTGAAGACCACACGCACTGGGACGTGCAGTGGGAAGAACAGGGCAATGAAAGCTCTAGCATGGGGCTCACACATATCAAGCATTTAATAAACAGAACCTCATGATAAAAATAATAAAGTCAAGGCACGCGTTTGAGGAAAGGCTGTTTTCTTGGGGAGGCTGTAGGGCCACACCCAGAAACACCTGGAAAGTCAAGCCAGTTCAGGGCAGGAGCTGCTCTAGCTCAGAGAGCCAAGGACGGCTGAGTGTCCCCGTGATGGTAGGCCATGACCCTTGGGAAGAGGCCCAGGCTCCCGGGGCCGGATGCCAGCCGGGCTTGAGCACCCAGAGTGTCAGCTGAGAGTCAAGCTGGTGGTAATTAGAACTCACTCGTGCAGAACCCAAATCCCACAGCTTGAAAAATGTCAAGTCCAGCTCTCCCTGGAATGTCCAGGGCTGTGCATGGCAGGGGGCATTCCCAGCAGCACTCCAGGCTTGGAGGCTTCACCTGGCCTGGAGGGCGTGGGCCAGCCTGGGCCCCCAGCTCGCTGACGTCCCACCTGCTCAGGAGGCAGATGAGCCAGGAAGGCTGGGAGCTCTCAAGCGTCTCCTCCCAGTCACAGAAAGGCTCTTCACTGGCCACAGAGTCCCCTTGGAACGTAAGCCTGGTGAGACCGGGACCTCATCTGTCCTGGGCTGGGCACTCCCCTCCGGCCCAGAACAGGGCCTGCAACGTGGAAGAAGGGGGCCCAGAGAAGCCTGTTGCCTGTGGGTCACGACGCAAACTCTAGGAACAGAGTTTCCCATGCTTTCAATACGTTTCTTTTCCTTATTTATCAGTCCACCTGCTCCTGTCACCGCTGACATTAGAAAGGCTTTCCAGTGTGTTCTGTCTCCTGCAGCGACAGAGGCCAGACATTTTTTTGCCTCATCACTTCGAGATCTGCAGGTGGGAACTTCTGATCACTAATTCTCTCTCCCCTTTCCCTCATCGTGGAGGGAGGTTAGGGCTGTCGGTGGCCCTCTTCATCACTATCTGTCAGCATGTCAACTATCATGAGCTCTGACTATGGAATTGCTTTGTCGTAATCGGAAGAGAAAGAGTGACTTTATTTCTGAATAGCCTGTTGAGAATGCAAAGGAGGCCTGTCACCCACTCTCTGGCTCCTTCAGCGATGACTCTGTCACCTAGATAAGAGAGACAACACCTCTGCCCAAGTGTCTGGGCGCCGCGGTGAGAGGCAGCGGCAGTGTCCACGCTCGGGTTTTTCAAAATATTTAGTGTTGGCTTGATTGTGCTTAATAACACCCTGACAATGACTCTTCTCTTTTATTTCTTGACCAGTGTGGGAAATCTATAGAAGATGAACGGTTTGAACTGGCCTTCTTGTTTATTAGTCTATCAGATCCTTCTGTGTCCTCTTACAGGACTTCTAAAAATACCGCAGAGCCGAAAATACCATAGGGCCAGGGTCATTTTTAGGAAATGGAGGTCGACGTGTAGCTAAGTCACAACTGTTAAACCGAATTAAGTGTCATAAGAGAAATATTCTATTCTTTTTGAGGACCGCTCAGCATCTCTCATCCCAATTCTCGTGTTGGATTTTTAGGTTCACCCGCGTTTCGTTTTTCCGGTCGTCGGGTTTTGCATCTGTTCCGCTCAGTCACCCATTCACCCTGCAAACATTTCGTAAGCACCTGCAGTGTTACAGGTCTGGGGGCTCGTGCCCAGTGCCAGATTATAAAGAGCTCCAGAGCCTCCCAGGCTGGGCAACGTGGGAGGGACGGCTGACCTGGGGTCTGGCCAATACAGATGACACCTGCTGCTGGGAGGAGCCCGACAGCAAGCGGAGGCCTGGCCGGAGTGGCCAAGGAAGGCTCCTGTGGATGCGAGGTTGCCGCGAAGTGAGGTAGAGTGAGCAGGCCTTAGGCAGGGAGGAGGGCGCTGGAGGAGCCAGGAGCACGGTGGCATGAAAGGTAGAGTCACCATGTTGCATGTGTCCTACTGTTGTAGAACCTAGACTCTGTTTTTATTCAGGCGGGGTGAGGCCAATAGGTCAGGAGATGACTCACTGCGAATAGAGTCCTACTCACAGTTTGCAGAGGAGGGTGTGTGGGATTTCACACGGGGAGGCAGCAGGGCCAGTCAGCAGGCAGAGGAAGGCCACACCATGGGCGAGAGCCTTCTCGCAGGTTCCCCGTGAAGGAGCGGGCGAGGCAGGGTCAGCAGACTCAGGATGGCTAGTTGGAGTAATTCCAGTGGCTCTAGGGCATAATGGCTATTTGTGTGGTCCCCGGCCCTGGGGGACTGGATGGGGGGATGGTAGCCCAAAGCTCTAGAGTCCCAGGGAGGAGGGTTGCCGTGTGGGCTCTGTGTCGGTGGTCTACATTTGCAAAGTGCATCACAGGCGAGCTGTGGTCTGAGTCCTCCGGGGCCAACAGAACTCCAGACATCAGGGACACTGGAAGCGTGGCGGGTGTATCTGCAGGGGAAGGCGGGGTGGCTGCGGAGTGGGTGTGTGAGCAGGAGGGACGGGAGACAGGAAGGCAAGCTGGAGCTCATAGGAATGGCCTGATTAGTTTCTGCCCAAGAGTGTTCTTGGGAAAGCAACCCCCGGGGTATCACAGCACAGTGCCATGCATCCGGGTGTCCCCTGCCCTTCACACCTCCCGTCCTGTCAGAGTCTCCTGGTGACATTTAGGGGATGTCATTGCTATCCTCACTTCACAGGCAAGGCCGAGGTCCTGGCATCACAAAGCAGGCAGCAGGTAGCAGGCGGTTCTCCTGGCCCCGTGCCTGTCCTGCCATTCCCCTCGGGCCCCACTCCAAGCACAACGGGGCCGAAGTCCTTGCTGGCATTTCGGCATCTTGGGAAGCAGCACAGGGAGGCGTGGGCATTTCCTGTTTGTCCTTGAGATGGGTTGGATCTGGTGGGAGAGAAGGGACAGACGCAGAGAAGGCCACTTGCACTTCAGAGATAAGCAGGAGCAGGAGCTGGGGACAGCAGCTCATCATCCCCACGGCAGCTGGGACACTACGGGAGGAAGGGGCCCCCAGCCTTGAGGCAGCCATGCTCACAACCCAGGCTCCCCGACAGGGATTGTCAGGAGTGCACGGAGGGCCTATGGGAGAAACCTCTTCGCGGGAGGGAAGCACTTCATGGAAAAATTATCCCTAGAATGATTTCTTGGATAGGGATGCATTCGGGGACTGTGTGTAAAGTAGGGGAGACCTGGAGAGCCCAGGGGAGGTGAGACAGGAAGGACTGGGTAACAGGGGGCACAGGTGAGGCCGGGGACAGTCTGGAGTGCAGGGCAGCAGGGAAGACCTTGCCCCCATGCCCAATCCGCCTTTATGGCCACAGCAGCCGAGGCTCACAGCATTCTCGGGCCTGTACCTGAGGGACACAAGCAGGTGTGCTGTGCAGTGTGACTGGCGGGGAGGGGGCTCCTTCCCGGAGGTGCAAGTCAGGGCGCCGTCAGACTGGCAGCTTTCCAACAGCCAGTCAGCGAGGCAGATCACCAGGCCAGTGACTCACCAGGCCAGCGACTGCCCTGTGGATCCTACAGGCAGTGGTCAGTGGCCTGGACCTTCGGTCTTTTATAAGCAAGTCTCTCTTCTGTGTTTAACTCACTGAGCGAGACTATCAAAGTCATTCAAACAACAGGTCAGGGGCTTCTAAACCAGGGTCGCATCACTGGAGTCAGACCGCTGTGAGAGGCAGTGGGGGCCACCAGCATGGTGCAGAATGGGGGCATCAAGATGGGGCTCCAGGTTTTCCATCCTTGATGGCAGAGGGCTGTGGTATCGTGACCAGATGGCAGGAACCCGGACAGGGGTGCATCCTTGCAGGCCTGTGGGGTCCAAGGCACTCACCCAGAGATGGCCAGAACTTATCTAGTCCACCTGGCGGTCAGTAGGAGTCTGACCACATACAAGGGTCCGAGCCATCCACAGAGGGACAGCAAACGCCAGAAGGAAGGAGAGTGATGCCGAGGGAGACAGAGGAGGAGGGCCAGAACAGACCCGCAGGGAGATTTCATTTTGGGGTCACTGGAGGCAAAGGAGAGGAAATAGCTGGGAAGCCAGAGGAGGCCAGGAGAACCCAATGTTCTTGATGCCCCACATGGTAGAAGACCCAGCCGTCATTTCCCAATCCTCCTGAGTCTGAAGATGGAGAGGATGTTAAACAATTAGGAAAGAATAAATAAGTAACCAGCAGGCCCGGCTGTGAACGGGAGAGAGGCCTGGGGAACACGGCTCTGGTTGTTGCAAAGGACAAACGCTCCTTGGTCAGGTGTGCGGACCATCCCCCCATGACTGTGAGGCCTTTTGGAGAACTGGCCTTGCTAAGGCCTCAGCCCCTTCCTGGTTGTGCATGACCTGCCAGCGGCACCATGCGGAGAGGCCCCCGGCTGTCCCCCGTCCTCACTGGGGGGCTTCATTTGGCAGGGGCGCTGGGGACAGCACTCAGAACAAGAGGGGACTCGGGAAGTGTGGAAGTTGCTTGACTCGCAAGTTTTCCTGCTGACACCAGAGTTTCAGCCAGCAGGGTGCACTTGGCTTGGCAGGGTTCCATGGAATGAATTCTTGGAGAGTCTTTTTTCCCTCTCCTAGCTCTGGATGAAAGGAGAGCTGTCTCCTCCCGCCTGCCCGGCTCCGTCCTCCCTCCTCTCCCAGCACAGATGCGGGTTCCTGTGCTCCCTCTCCGTCTGCTGCGGCTACATTTCATGCAATGAGGTTAATGACCGTCCTCTGAGTAGCCATTCACCTCATAGCCACCGGGGCCTCGGGGCCTCAGCGGGGTGTTGGAGGTCCTGCCCCGGGGAAGGCTGGCTTCCCCACGACTCCTTGGAGGCCCCGCTGACAGCAGAGGCTTTCCTAGGACAGACAAATCCAGCTCTGGTGGAAAAACCTATTTGGCAAGGGCAGGGGGTGGTCTGGGACCCCCCCCCCCGCCAGGTATTAAATGAGTACCTGTGTCCAAAAGAGCCCACCCTCCCAGCCAAGCAGATGTGCCTGTTGGAGCCCTCAGGGAGGAACGTGGGCAGGGCAGCAAGTCCTGGGGCTTTAAGAAGGACAGCAGCTTCCTAATGGGTCCTAACGACCATCCCCTGATGCGCAGCATTTGAAATGTGTAGCATTTCTGCTTTTGTATTAAGTATTGTAAAGTGCTGTTTGTTAGCTTTAAAAGAAGCAGCAGAAGAAAAGACCCGTCAAAATCCCAGCTTCCCCATGGAGCTCTGATTTGTTTCATCTTTAAAGAGCTCTGCCACACTGTATGTCCAGTGCATCATTAGTGAACAGCCAGTTACTTCTGGAACACTCCATCATGACGGTTTTGAAATCTAACTAGAGAGCCAAAGGAGCCCAGCAAGTGTTAAAAAGACTTCTATTTCTCACTAAGAAGAATTCTGGTTGCTTTAGATCAAAATGTAAACCTTTTATTATAGAAATGTAAGCACCCCATCCCCCCTTCAGAGGTCCATAAGTAAAATTACATTTTCGTTAATCATCTGCTTTTGGAGTTCAATGCAGGACAACCCATTTTCAATATCGGTTTTGGAAACCATGCACGTGTTCCCTCATGTTCCTTCGTCTATGGAGCCAACAGCCCGGGCCGGAATCCTGGGGGAGATGCCAGGGCTATGGCGAGGAGTAAAACCCTGAACATGCCTGGGGGCTCTCACGCGGACAAAAGGGAGAACACACGTGGCAAGACACCTCGGAAGCAAGGCAGAGGGAGTGCTGCATGTCCTGTGGGTGAAATGCTGGAGGGGGGGCTGGCAAACTTTTCTTGTAAAGGGCCAGGCAGTTAATACTTCAGGTCTTTGGTCAGATTGGTCTCTGTGACAACCACATGGCTCTGCCACAGGAGCATGGAAATAGCCATTGGTGGGCGGTACACAAACCAACGAGTGTGGCCATGTTCCAATAAAACTTTATTTACAACAACAGGAGGTGGGCCAGATTTGGCCCTCAGCCATAGTGCACTGACTCCTAAGGCTCATCTGTCTTAAGAACTATAACTGTTCATCTTACTGTTTATGATTCGGCCGGGCTCTGTGAAGTTCAATGCAACCGTAGAGGAGATGGAAAGCTGCACGCCCAGAAGTTATGATCGCCATGCTCTTGTAGCTGGCCTTACTTCTGACTTGGCCACCTTGTCGCAGCGACCTCATTCACGGACCCCACGTACTTTGAATCTGGTATTGTCTGAACCATTTCTAGACCCTTGCTGGTTCCCTCATCTGTGCACAAAAGGAATCCTGGACACGCACCATGTGTTTGTAGGAGAGTCGTGTCTTTAAGGGACTGTAACAGGTGGGAGGAGCGCTGTGTGTCAGGGACAAGGAAGATGCCCTGACAGCGCAGAGGTAGCAGCTGGGGGTGGGGGGAGGCAGAGCTGGGGGGGACGGGGTGTGGGTCACAGAAGCTTCCCAGGGGCCCAGGTGCTCTGTGGATTCTGGAGGAGTTCACCAGCCACCAGGACAGGAGCAGGAGGGGGAGGCACCCTCCAGAGAGATGGCAGAACGTTTGCGAGGTGCAGGTGTTTAAGGCTGAGTGATGCCTCCCCAGAATGATAGACTGGCTTTGCAGGGAGAAGTGGCAGGAAGAGCCCGGAAGCTGTGCGGAGCCACCTGGCCTCACCGCTCACTCGGCACACGTTCAAATCCAGGTTTTTTAGAAAAGGAGACAGAGTGCTCCGTGAGAAGGCAGGAAATGTGACCTTGGGGGTCCCTAGCCATCGATGCCAGCCTTACTGCTGGAGGTGGAACAGCAGCCCTGCCCTCAGCCAGCGGCCACCTTCTCAGGAGGAGGAGGCTGGGACTGGTGGAGGTGAGCAGGACCCTGGTGCTCCAGAAGGAGAGCCCTCCCTGCTCAGCGGCCCTCCACTGGGGGACCCCCTTTCCTGGGGAGGCTAAGTAGGAGTCCTCATCCAATGACCCCCATCCCACGTCCTCGCGGTGGACCTGTGGGCCAGCTTGGCCCAACATCCAAACGAGCCTGCTGCTTCATCCTGTCCTCCCTTTGCAAACCCCCGCCTCTAGCCCAGGAAGAAGGCCTTGCCAGTTCTCCACCCATCTTTACAGGCACATGAGTGGAACAGGCTTGGGACCCAGTGCAGCTGACTGCTGCTGACCCCGTTGAGGCCGCATTCCGAGCCCTGTCAACCATGGCAGCTGTGTGGCCAGGAGCAGGCCATGGAGGGGGAGGGGTGATGGCCACGGTGTCAGGGCAGCCACCCGGCTGGCAGATGGATGCTTCTAGGCCAGGGAGGCAACTAGGCAGGTGGAATGTCAACAGCCAGGGTCCAAGGCCAAGCACTTGCCACCACCAGCCCTGCTGTTTCTTAGCCTGGGGACATCCCTCTGCCCCAGGAGCTCAAACAAAGCAACTGCAATTGGAGGGGTGAGGCTAGGGCACCTGGAGAGAGGATGGGAGGGGAGTGGCTTTGAGGAAGCAAGAGAGAGCTCCACGGTTGGGCTGGGGATTTGGCCAAAAAGCGGCACCGAGCACGCAGGTTTCCCTCACATGCAGGCAGACACGTAAAGACATGAAGGCACCAGGCAGCACGGGCACTGCAGTGCCCAATGGCCATGAGCAGGTACCCATGGCCGGCGCTCGCCTCCATCCCTGTGTCCCGAGTACACCGCTCGCTCGCGCCCTCTCGGCCTGGGATCTGGTGGTAAATAAAAACTCTTGAACAGATTGCCCTGAAACTGAAGTTGGCTCTTCTTCCTTTTTTCTTTCTTTCTCCCTCCCCCCACCCCAACTTGTCTTCCAAGAAGGAGTACAGGCGCTCTGGTTCAGTCTCCCAGGGATCCCTTTCACTCAGAGGAGCTCCCTGTCACCTGGGACTCAGAAACCACCAGCTCCTCCCGTGAGGCCCTGTCCGCAGGGCCCGCCGCCCAGTACCGGGCAGCTGAATTGTTAGCATTTTGGCTTTACGGCCTTCATAAATCTAGTTCGTGTCTAGAGCGGCAATAGCTGAGCAGAGAACGTGGTCCCAGCCCTCCCGCCCTCCCCACCTCCCTGCCCCGCTGCTGAGGGTTCAGAAGGCGTTTGTGAGCTGTGCAGAGCCGAGACTGGCCCTCTGCCCTTCATCCCACAGACACGCACTGCGTCTCCTGCGGGATGAACACTGAGCCACACGCAGGGCTCCCTCGTGAACATTCGTGTGCTGCCCTAACGTCACACCCGCAGGGGGACTCACCTCCATCTGTCCAGCAGCGTTGCATGGACCCAGGCCATGATCAGTGCTGGCCGGTCTTCCCCTGACATCCCACTTCACAGGCATGGTGGAGGCGGCAGGTGGCCACCGTGGGCCCTGGGGGCATGCAGTGCTGTCTGGGGCTGGCCTGGCCCTCCTGTTATCCAAGACATGCTTCCGTGCCATCTGGACTGAGCCTCAATCTATGTCTGTTTTCTCCCTCTTTCATTTCTGTATCTCTGAAGTGAGGGTCTGTGGGCTCCGGTGGGGGTCCCAGGGCTGAGGACTGGAGGAGGCTGGCTGCCTTGTCCCCCTGTCACCAGCCAGTGGTGGAAACTGCTTTGTTTCTGATTTCACTGCCCCCTTCAACTGCCTCACTGCTTTCTGTCTCCCGGCTGCTCAGGGACTCTGATCTCTAGGTATTTTCTACCAAATGGTTCTGGCCAGTCGTCCCACGTTTTAACACTTCTTTTTTAAATTTATTTAATTTATTTATTTGACAGAGAGTGCACAAGCAGAGAAGCCCAATGTTGGGCTCAATCCCAGGACCCTGGGATCAGGACTTGGGCTCAAGGCAGATGCTTAACCCACTGAGCCACCCCGTCCCGTTTGCTGTGTGCCACATGCTCTGCCCTGAGCTGGGCACAGAGCCAACGCTGAGTGCAGACCCTCTGCAACCCCCACGTCTACCTGGTTTCGGGTTCATCACCCCGAAGGGAAATGCTGTACCATTAAACAGTGACTCCTAGATCCCTCCTCCTTCAGCCTCTGGCACCTGCCATCTGCAGTCTGACTCTGGATTTACCTATTCTGTGAATTTTATGAAGTGGAATCATATAAACGTGGACTTTAGGGTCTGGCTTCTTTCACTTAGCCTCGTGTTTTCAAGGTTTGCCCAAGACGTAGGCTGTAGGTGCTTGCGTCCCACTGACTAGGACTCCCCGATGTGGACACACCTCGGTGTCTCTCTGTGCCTCCCGCGACCAGCCTCCATGAGGCCTTCCCCTGTAGCTGCTGTGAAGAGAGCGGCCAGGAACAGAAGCACTGGCGTGCTCCCTAGAGGACCAGCTTCTGGGTCATCCCAGCATCCACCTGGGCATGGAATCACTGGCCCACAGGGTCATCCTCAGTCTAACTTTTTGAAGAACTGCCAGACTGTGTCCGTGCTTTCTGTTCAGGCTGTTCCGAGCTTCGAGTTTGCATTTAGCTTTCTGGAGGAGGTGGGCCGCCCAGCTCTTTATCTGCTTGGCCTCCTCCATGCCCTTCTGAACCCTTCCCCAGTTTTCCAAGACTTTAAATTCTTAAGCCATCCTCCAGCCACCTGGCCACTTGCCGAATGATCTCTCCGCAGACTTAATGAGCACATTTCTGCACTTTCATCTGACATATTTACGGAGTATTAAAAGCAGAGAGGCCTGGGCTGACCCACCTCACCCCCACTAGTTTGGCCTGAAAACCCCTCTGCGCTCCCAGCCTTCCCTCCACACATGTCCGCCGGGTCCCCCAGAGCCACATCGCCTGCACAAGGCCAAGTGTGCCTGGCATGGGGATGCAGAAACCTGCATGGGAAAATTAGTGTTTTCCTGGCTGGTATGAAGTCATGTTGTCTCCCTTCACGGCTCTCTTGACTTGGCCTGCTGGTCTGCCTCCCAGGGCAGGGCCCAGTCCTTCTCTGTGCAAGGCCTGCGCTGGTTCTTTGGTGTGTGTTTGGGACAGAAATGGGCGAGGTAGGAACAGGGAGAGATGGAGTCCCCTTGGTCAGTGTATGGTGGAAATGGCTCTGGACCCTAAGTGGGATCCTGGCCAACTCTTCTCTCTGGGCCTCTCTTTGAGTCCTCACCTGTCAACCAGGAGGAAGCACAGGATGGCATGGGAGGTCCTCTCCCATGGTGGATTAGCCCTGGGGGGGGGGGGGGGGCTGTTCCCAGAGACTTCATCCTCTAGGTTCTAACCTTGGCGGGAATAGCAGGAGCCATATCTCCAGGGCTTAGTTGAGGGTGTGTGTGCAAGATCCAGTTCTCTGCCCATGTGGGGAACATGCATGGGTCTGCCCAGCCTGACACACACCAGGCAGCCACATGTCTTGTACATGGCAGTCTCCATGCCCCAGCTCGTCCATCCCATCTGAGCACCATCTTTCCCATAGGTTGGAGCCATCGGTGATGAGGAGGAGTGGGTCAGCCTCTATGAGGAGGAGAATGAGCCCGACGCCCAGATGTTGGAGATCCCAAACCTCACGCCTTACACTCATTACAGGTGAGAGCAGCAGGTGATAAGCCACCACAGGAGGAAGGCTAGCAATGCCAACAGCTGGCTTCAGCCCAGAAGAGCAAAACCCGATTCCATGCATATAACTGAGACATTTCCAAGAGGTATTAACAGTCCACTGAACCTTAGGAGCAAGATGCATGGCTGAGTACTATTCCCAGTGCAGGCACGATGCTGGCTCCACAGCACTCTGGCCATCAGCGCCAGCTGCAATGGCTCACTCTTCCATTGGACTCAATATCAAGAGCCACAGGCAGCCGAGAGGTGGGGCTTTTCCCCACAAACTCCACAACCACTTGGGACTATTGACATGCGTGCGTAAACAAAGCAGTCTTCCGTGTAACGTCCTCTGCTTCCCCCTCCTGGGACACAGGAGTGGCGGGGCTCCCTAATCAAGCACTTAACACACCGTGTAACCTTTTGCTTCTTGATCCTGAAACCTATCCAGGCAGTAAATCCTTGGCTTTAACAAAGGGTAGCGTGATCACAAGCCGTTAGAGACGTTATAACTTCCCGTAAGATCATTGACCGAGATGAAATTTCCAGTTATCACCAGATGTTGGGTTTGATAATGTCATTGTTCATAAGATCGGGGAGTAAAAGACTAAGAATGACTAATTCAGAGAGTAAAAGGTGACATTACATCTTCATGAAGAACATTTTCTTTTGGTATAATACCGACATTAGAGCTTTTTAAAACAATGCCTGATAAGAGCTGCTGTTCAGCCTCTGTTCCTTGTGACATCCTCCCTGAGATTAGAGCAGATGGATCAAGGCCTCGTACACTTAGAGAAAAAAACATTTCTCAAACAGTGAGCTGTGGGGGCTCCAAGCTTACCCTGTGAAGCTGGTACCAGCTGTATCATCATGGCCAAGGTCAGAAACTGTGATTGGAGACCCCCATCCTCTGCCAGCCCCTGTGGTGAATGCACATGTGCGCTCAGGGCATGTTTCCTGGGGAGAAGTTCACTCCAAGTAATTGTACAAATAAATAGAGGAGAGAGAACCAAACGCATTAACCGAGGCTCTAAAGCACGTCCACCCCACCCTCATTCTGTAGATAAGGAAATGGGGGCAAGTCTGATTTGCCTCAGGTCTCCGTTACCAATGGGGTCCGAGTCCTGGGGTGTGGGTTCTGGGGCCAGTGCTCCTCCCCCGAGCCAACAGAAAATGGGGTACAGGCACCTGTGCTCATTGAAATGACACCAGACTCTCAAGGCCATCATTGGGCTCCTCGCCCTCTGATCCCTGGCCTTACCCTAAACACAAGTCAACCAATGGCATCTGATGACAGATTTCTGGCCATGTAACAGATTTCTGGCCATGTAAGCAAAGTTATGCTTTGCTTGGGAATTTAAAATCTTTGCGTTGGAACAAATTTACCATTCTTTGGAGACTCTAGTGGGAAGGGCCAAATACGCAGTTTGCGTTTTTCATGAAACCCGGTGGAAAGAGGGCGTCCTCGGGACAGCCTTCATGAAGCAGACGCACAGCAGAACATCCTGAGAAGGTGGTGGGTTTTTGTTCTATCTGTCTTTCCTGCAGAATAACTCTGTCCGCGGCTTTCCATCTAGGTTTCGCATGAGGCAGGTGAACGTCGTCGGTGCCAGCCCCTTCAGCCAGTCATCCCGGGTCATCCAGACCCTGCAGGCACCCCCTGACGTGGCCCCCACCAGCGTCACCGTGCGAACAGCCAGTGAGACCAGCCTACGGCTCCGCTGGGTGGTGAGTTGGGGGCCGGAAGTTGGCTGCAGGGACAGTCGCCTGGAGTGTCCAGGTCTGCACGTGAAGCCAGAGCTTAGCGGTGTCTCAGTCATGGCTTTGTCCTAGTCAGAGCTAATCTCTCTGTTAAACCAAAAAGTATTGCATTTCACAGTTGGTGTTGGGTCGCAGACCAGCCCAGGCGATCCTGTTAATGAGTAGCATTACTCACTGGCTTCTTGGACTGGAGGAGTAGTCTCTGGGGGAGGGAAGCCAGTGATGCCGCAAGGCCGGACCTGTAAGTCCTTAAGCTGGGTGAGCATGGAGCCAACATTCGGTGTTTGTGGAAGAGGCGGCATGACATTTATTCAGAACCTTTCCCCCACAAAACTAAGCCAAAATGTATTAAAAGAAATTATGCCCAGCCCGAGTTACTGACAGGATTTCATTTAATTAACAGAAGAAGAGTTCCAGGGAACAACGTGGTAGAGGTTCTAAGACTATTCCCCCCAGAAAGTATTTTCCATGGACTTGGCCTGCTAAGACTGGCGGACACTTGGGGACCTTGACGGGGTGGTTCTGAGATGTTGGCTCACCACGTGTCTCATTTGCTTCCAGCCGCTGCCTGATTCCCAGTACAACGGGAACCCTGAGTCGGTGGGCTACAGGATTAAGTACTGGCGCCCCGACCTTCAGGCCCTGGCGCTGGCGCAAGTCATCCACGACCGGCTGGAAAGGGAGTTCACCATCGAGGGGCTGGAGGAGTGGACGGAGTACGAGCTCCAGGTGCAGGCATTCAACGCCATTGGGGCCGGGCCCTGGAGTGAGGCAGTTCGGGGCCGCACTCGGGAGTCAGGTGAGGCAGAGGCTCAGCCCCGACCTGGGTCTCCCTGGAGATGGGACTCCATGTCCCCTGTCCCCACGTCACATCTCAGTGACTCTGCCCCACCGTGTCTATGTTGATACTTTCCTAACCCAGTAATTAGGTCAACGTCAGGGGGAATTTCAGGAAAACGTCATTAGAGTCCAAGCCACTAATTTGAAATTAATCATGGGTCTTACCGGGGGCTGGATTCATGGTATTATTTTTAAATTTAGGTATGACTTTCACCCTTAATGATAGTAAGCAAGGGTGTATAGTGATTCTGAGGGAGATCTTTATAACACAAGGCACTCCGGACCTCCTCTTGACAAAGTAGTGTGTGGGAGGGGCTAAGACCATCTACCCGGCACTAACAAGTAGGCCCTCGAAGGTTCGATTGCCTTTGACACAGTAGAGCTTCATTTCAAAATCATGACTGAGTAGGACGGGGCTCCTGTTTGCCAGGGGGCTCTCTTCCTCATAATTCAGGGACCTACGCTCTGCTGTGCTATTGGCCCAATCCTTGTCTGGGCCCAGCTACCCGAGGAAGAAGAAGGAGCAAAGAGCAGGCACCCCTGGCCCCTAACACCATCCAGAAATGGCATGCACCCCTCTGCACAGAGCCACCAGGCTCGGGGTTACTGTTGGTGCCCAGGGAGGAAAGGAAAAGTACTAAGTACTTCAGGTCACCACTCAGTAGTCTGGGCTGCAGTCTGGTAAGAACCAGTGAGTTCCCCTGATCTGCCAGGCTTTGTAGGCTAACCTGTGGTTTGGGGGACCCCTGCTAGCCTGGTTTGAGTTAGTGGAGTGACAAAGAGGGCTCTAGTCATGTTTAAAGATGCACAGTGACACAGACCAGTTCTTTCCACCTGGTCTGAAATGGCGAGGTTGTCTCCTGAAGAGAAGGAAACATACCGCTCCCCTTCCAAGAGGACTGATATTTGAAGAGGGGTTTGCCGGAGTAGCTGGGGCTGCCTCAGATGCCTTCCTGGCTTTCTTTCAGGCTGTAGATTTTATTACATTAGAAAGAAAAGATCGAGACACTACATTCAGCTTGTGGCTCTGTGTTCACATGGATTTCTAAAAAGCTCTATTCAGTCTCTGAGTCTTTGTGACAAAGAGGAGGACTTGAAACATTCTAAGGGGACTGTTCTAACCCCAGCAATAGGCAGAGCAAGAAAACATTAAAAAAAAAAACTTTGCTGTAAGTAACTAGAAAATTATGGACAAAATATCATTGAGATTTAGAATGTATTGATGTCCTCATAAGAAAACCAGAGGAAATCCCCAGAAGTCAGAGGCAGACAGGGACTGAACCCAGAAGTGCTGAGCTGGTCCTGTGGCCACCCCGGGGGGTTGGCCTGGGAGGTGGACATCTATCCTGGGATCTTCAAGACTCGCAACCAAGAATAGAAGATTCAGCCTCAAGTTTGCACAAGGTGGGGAGTTAGAATCAAAGCCTTTCCACACAGACGAGGTTCCTGAATGCTGTACCGTCATTGAAAGGAGACTGAAAATCTCCGCCCAGGGACAGGAAGTAGACAGGGAGTTCACCTGTCTACCCAGACTCTGAATAGGAAAAAAAATGTAACTCTAAGTCCTGTGCCCAACTCAGGTTTGAGTTTTGAATTTACTCTGTCCAGTCCAGAAACTCCTAGAAAATAAATGAATGGAAAACTTGGTTCCAGATACCAAAAGCACCAGCCACAAAAGAAAAACTGAGACTTCACTAACACGAAAATCTTTGTGCTTCAAAGAACACCATAAAGTAAAAAAACAACAATTAAAAGCAGTCCCCCAATCATTGAAGGTATTTGCAAATCATTCATCTGATAAAGGACCCATATCCAGGATGTACATAAAAAAAAACTCTTGCAACTCCACAATGAAAAGACAACCCAGTTAAAAACTGGACGAAGGATCTGAACAGACATTGCTCCAAAGAAGACATACAGATGGTCAGGTAATCACATGAAAAAATGTTCAACATTATTCACTGCCAGGGAAATGAAAACCAAAACCACAACGAGATTCTAGTTCACACTCCTAAGGTGGCTAAAATAAAATTTAAAAAACAAGCTGGACAATAACAGGTGTTAAGTGTTATTACGATAATTATGGTTCAGAGATTGTACACTTTCTACATCATTGGAAGGCCATGAAGACCATCATCACTGACTGGAAAATCTTCCTACCCCAGGGAAACAGTGATCCACACCTCCTGAAAGACTATGTATTATACCCCAATAAATAATTTCACTTTCCTCCAAAAACAAAATAATTTTTTTGAGAGACAAAAAATGAAAAAGGAAGAAGAAAGAAACATGGTTCTAGGCCAGACTTTCTGGGCAACCAAAGTAGGAAACATCTCTGGAGAGATACTGCCACAGCCAACTTGTCCCAAAGAAAAACCCGCTTTTAAAGATAAAGTCACAACTTTCAAACACACAAGGAAATACTCTGGTATGAGTAAGAGTAAGATATTTTTTGTTTTAGGAAAGAAGGAAGAAAGGAAAGGAGGTAGGGAGGAAACAGGGCCTTGATTGCTTTAAAATGCATAATAGTGTAAAAGAGAATAAGTAATAAGTATAAAATTATTTGTATAAGTTATTTACTCATTTATATAAGTTTAAAATTATTAAAGACTTCCAGGTGTAAAATGAATAAGTTCTGAGTAATCTTATGTATAGCATCGTCATTATAGTTAATAATATTGCATTATATACTTGAAAGTTGCCAGGAGAGTAGATCTTAAATGTTCTCACTATAAGAAAGGGACAATAATTTTGTGACTGATGGATTTGTTAGCCAATGTTATGGTGGTAGTCTCTTTGCACTACATAAGTGTTTCAGATCAACATGTTTTACACATTAATCTTACACAATGTGGTGTATCAATTATATCCTGATAAGAACTGGAATAAATATAAAATAAGGCTGTAGTCTTAAATTATGAAAAGAACGCATTAAAACATTAGGTAAAGATTCAGATGCCACTTTGAAAGCACTCTTTAAGAAAACAAATAGGACACAGCCACTGAAAATAAAATGCTACCATTAGGTGAAAAGCAGTTTAGACACTGCTAAAGAGAGAATTACCAAACCGGAAGCTAGATATGAATAAATAACTTAAAATATAGCACAAAGACACAGAGGCTGAAAACAGCACAGAGAGATTAAAAGACATAAAGAATAGAATGAGAAGGCCCAACATATAACTAATAAGACTCAGAGGGGAAGGAGGGAGGAGATGAGAATGAGAAAATATAGACAGATAATAGCCAAGAAGCTTGAGAACTGATGCTTTATCAGACTGAAGAAAAGTGAATCCTGCTCAGAATAAATAAAATAAATCCACACCAAAACACATTATGCTGCAACTGTAGAGCATGAAAACAAACAAACAAAAAAAATCTTGAAAACACTTGGAGGGAAGGCATCTTACCTACAGAAGACAAGACAATTTGAAGCCAACTTCTCAAGAACAGTAGAGGCCAGAGGACAATGGAACAATGGAATCATAATGGAATGAGAATAATCTTGAAGGAGCTGAGGGAAAATAACTGTTAACCTCAAATGTTACACGCAGCTAAATTACTGTTCAAGGATTTTGTTCCGGAAACTGTAAGATAAATAACACATAAGGTTGAATAAAATGTAATAAAAATGGAAAATAATACTGTTTTGTTAGGTTTCCAAAGAACACTCTCAAAAGACAAACCCATGGCAAAATTGCTAAGATGAGACTATATTTTTGTAGAAATCTGTTCAGCTGCTGCAAAACTCCCTTTACAGTGGTCAGAATGCTGAGGAGATCACTCTAGGCGTCAGCTCACCCCAGATGCTTGCTTCTAGCTCTGTTCCCTTCAGACAATCTTGTTGTCGCCTCCTACCCGATAACTCTGAGGAGACTCTCTTGAATGATATTGTTTGTTTTTGTAGACATTTCTGTGTTTTAGTTAATATCAAGATGCGGCTTTGGTATCAAAAAAAAGGCACGATGAGTTTGTTTTTGTCTTGGTTGACAGAAACAACACAGACATAGTTTTGCACAGCTAAAGGACAATCATAGGCTGGAACTAGGCCCCCAGAACTAACTCATCGATTTCATCATTTGCTTGTTGAGAAAGTTTCTGGTCTCGAAGTTGTCTTTGCAATGTAAGTTCTGCTTTATGCTCACATGTTCTTTCTTATTTTGAGGGTTCTGGCTTACAGAAAAAAATTTTTTTTGGCTTTTAGTGGGATGTTTGTTCAATTAGAAGAGTTTTGGTTCTGCAGATGTTTTCATCACAAATTGAATAATAGGGTTATTGATCTTCATTTTAAGATGAGACTTCAGACATTTGTAGTGCTGGAAAAGTGGGCTCCTCAGGACCCCTCTTGGGCTGATCTCTCCACCAAGAGTACTGGTGCTCAGACATTGGTCCCCCCACCCTAGGGCCTTCTCTGGCACCCCTTCCAATGTTGCTGGTCCTTTGGGGCTTCAGCACCTCCACCTTTGAACAGTGCTTCTAGAGCCTCCTACTGGGGCAGCCCTTCACCTCTGACAAGCAGGCCCCTCCACATTGCAGCAACGTTGATGTCTTACCTTCCCTGGTCCAGCAGAGGAATCACCCCTTCCTAGAACAGATCCTGCCAGGCACCCCTCAGCCCGTGGCGGGGGGGTAGGAGAGGGTGCAGGGGTTGCGAGGCCCAGGGGTAGAGTGCAGCTGATGGGGAGGCAAGGAAGGGAGGGAGCCAATGGGGAGAATAGAACTGCAGATGCATGTCTTGTGGAGATGGCCACACAGGGGTGCTCTCATACAGCATAGTCATGGCCGAACGGAAAGCTGGTGTGGGGAGCACAGAGCAGAACATCTGGAACCACACTGAAATGACGGTTTCCCATTTTGAAGTATGCTCTAACTAGCTCCGTGACATCCTCTGATTTATTATGATATAAGGATAAATGAGGCCCTAAACATCAAAAGACTGAGCCGTGAGGAATCCTGGAGAGAGAGCGAATGAAGAAAAGAGAAGCGTTTTAATCAGGATTGTTCTTCATGAAAGAGCACTGTCCCCAGATGCAAGATGGCAGGTTGGAAAGGGAATCAAATCTACCTCGAAACAGATAATGGATAAGATTTTTCTTTTCTTACCAAATCTTAAAAACACAGATACTTTGTAACTAAATGGAAGATTGAATCCTGGTGGTATCTGAATCCACTGACATTGAATCCCAAGCGTGGCCTTTTTCTGTGGCTCCATCCTTGGACACCCAGCCAAGCTCTTGGTGCCACATCTGGTCATTCCACTCACCGGCTAGCCTTCCTTCTCTGGGGCAGTGGATGCCCTTCAGGACACGGATGCACATGTTAACCACACCCTAGAAAATCAGTGTGATCTGTAGATCCGTGGTGAGGACTCAGCACTCGCCCTGTCACACATGGGCCCGCAGGAAACCATTACGGATTGGAGAGGCGGACGCGTTGTGTTGCTATGACAACAGTCTCTCTCTCTTACAGGCAGGGGCGATTCTTAGAACCAAGCACTGCTGTCGTGGGCACGCAGCCCCTTTGGAGTTCTCATCCTACTCTAAATAGAGTCTGATAAATTGTCAGCTTGCCTGTTCTTTGAGTGGTCATGACTCAGTTCACAGTTGAATCAAGGTAGCCAAGTATCCCTTGTTTCTTGAACACAATAAGCATATGTGTGAGCAATGTCCTGAGGTGACTGCCATGGCAGGAGCCCCCTCAGGCACAGAGAACATGCATGAGCCCTGCAGGAGCGGCCACCAGAAATCACAGGGGACACAGGGAAGCGTGTCCCTTAGAGGGCTGAGGAAGCTTGAAATTATAAATATTCTTTTTTGTGAAACTTAGCTGCTCAGATAAATTACTCCTGTTTTGTTGAATGACTGAAAAACCATTGGAATGACTCCTGACTGACATATTTGGGAGGAAAAAGTGTATCCAGCAGGTATGAGTTGACTGACATTGTCTCTCTCTAAAAGTATGAGGAAGATCCCTAAACCCTTATGCCAACAGACACCAACATGTGACTCTTCCGTTCTGGGGACACGCTGACTGGCCTCCACCAGCAGCCAGTCTAACGCCTGTGTTCTGAAGTTGGTTGATGTGGTGAGTAGGGGGGACAGGCCTGCTGCTGGGCCATGGAGGCCGGGAAGCCACCGGGCTTGGGGCTGGAGCCAAGGTCTTTGCCGCCGGGAGGCTTCCATGACTCCAGTGTCTGGGGACCAGAAGGTGCCAAACCCTGCCCACCACCACCCCAGGTTCCATGTTCCCTCAGCTACGTGCCTTCTCGGGCTTTCCTTGGTCTTCTCCCCTCGGCCTCTGTCTGTAGGAGCCACTGGCTGTGGTGGTGACCTGGCCAACTTGGAAGATAAGGTGACAGCACCTCGATGACCTACGTGACTCCTGGTGCTTTTATCTTGAAGACAGTATTAGTTTCCCAGGCCACCGTAACAAAGCACCCCAGACCGAGGGCTTAACACAGCACAGATTTACTCTCTTGCCATTCTGAAGGCCAGAAGTCGGCCATGAAGGCGTCAGCTGGGCCCCACTCCTCTGCAGACCCTGGGGAAGGCTCTGCTCCAGGACCCTGTCCCCGCTTCTGCTGGCTTCTGGGCTCGTGGCCACGTCCCTCCAGACTTGCCACAGCGGCCTCCCTGCGTGCATGTCCGTCTCTTCCTGGGATGCCCTCAGAAGGACACCGGTCATGCTGGATTAGCTGCCCTTCACCAGTACGGCCTCATGTAACTAATGACATCTGCAGTGACCCTAGTTCCAAATAAGTCCCATTCTGACCTACCAGGGCTTAAGAGTTCAGTGTATGGAGGTCAGCGGGGAGGGGGACACAGTTCAACCCATAATGAAGACCAAGTCACTTCAGTGAAGAAAATCCATGAATCAGACGTCAGAAAGCAGCGTTGTGCGAACCCTCATTATTGTGTGTGTTCAGAGCAAATGACTGAGCTGCCTGCAGTCGCTTTGCTAGGAGGACAGAGTACTTGTGGGAAGGAAGGGAGGGAGGGAGGGAAGGAGAGTGGGTGGGTCTGTGGATGGAGAGCCCCTGTGAGCGGAGCATCCCTGCTTCTGAGGTGCACTTGAGGGCACGCCCCATTCTGTTCCCAGAGTCACGGTGGCCCTGCAGAGAAGGGAATGGACACTGCAAGGGCTGGGGGCTTGGCAGCCTTTCACTCACCCTCCTTCCATAGGGAAAGGAGGTTATGGGGTCATTGTCTCACTTTCTTCAGAACAGAGAGCCACGGATTGCCTCCTCATTACAAAGTCGAGTGCTGGGGATGAGCACAGGGGAGAAAGAGGGTAGGTTCAAGGACAGGTGGGGTGCACTTGGCCATTTCACAGATGGGACAGTCAAGGTCCAGAGGAGCAAAGCAGCTTCCCCAGGTCCCATGGCTCGGGATTCTTGTCCAGCTGCTCTCGCTCCACAGCCTGTGAGCTTGTTCCTTCCCTTTGAACACCTCAGTGCCTCTCAGCTTCAGGTGGTTTTGTCACTTATTAGGGATGTGGGTAGGTGACTGCTCGGAGCCTCCATTCCTTCCTCTGCAGAGTGATCCCTCCCACGTTGAATGCCAAGTCCTATCCCGTATTACTCTCCATGAAACCCACTGGACTTGCAGGGTTTCATCTCCTGTTCAACCACGGAGGCTCTGGAAGGTGGTGGGAGGTGTGACCTTCAGGCCACAGCCAACAGCTGCCTTGTGCTCAGTGCCTGTCCGTGAACACTGCATCCCCTGACTTTGCTGGAGAACTCTGGGATCCCTCTTTTCCGTTTGAATAAAGTTTAAATGGGTTCACAAGGAAATTCTCAAAGCAAATTGAGATGATCTGGAATATAAAGCCTTGCTTTTAAAGCTTGACTCTTGTCCTTACACACTTTCTATCCGAACCATTGCAAACACAGAAGACAAACTTTTTTCAGTGACATACCTAAACAGAAGAGAATAAAATCATCCTACACATACACAGGTCAAGAATTGCATAGCTCATGTCCACAGGCCCATCTCGTGAAAAAGCCCTCACTGAAATGTACGGGGAGGGGGGTCCTCCAGCCTTGGTCTCTCCATCTACAGAATGGGGCTAATAACCCCTGCCTCCCGGGGCTCTTGTGGCTCTTAGAGATGACAGTGGGTCCGAGACCCTAGGATGGGACGTGCACTCAGTGCCTAGGAAATCTTCCCTCCCCTCCTCTTCATGCAGACCATGCTGTCCCCTCCACACCAGCACCTCTGCCCCCTCTCGAAATACCACGTTCGGAGAGATCACTGAACTGGTGTGTGAGAGTGAGAATTTCCCATCTGAGATCAAAGTCTTCAGGTCCCACAAGTTAATATAAAAACAGACCAAGCAGATTTTCTTGCTGGGTGGATTCAGGTAAGATTGAGCTTCTAAGTACCCCGGATTTGTGGAATTTGCTGCTAATATTAAAGAGATTTACATTTCTGTTATACCCCTGCAGGCTTAATCTGATCACTCCAAAATGCTCAGAATTCATGCTCTTTCAAGGACAACTTGATTGGGTAAAAATTGGACCTTTATTTACAGAAGCCTTTGGACTTTGGGTACCAATCTGTTTTACTCGCCTTTGCAGTTCCTTCAGCCGCTCCTGAAAACGTGTCCGCTGAGGCCGTCAGCTCCACCCAGATTTTACTGACATGGGCTTCGGTGCCTGAACAGGACCAGAATGGGCTCATACTGGGCTACAAGGTATGCCGGAGGTAACCGTCCCATGCTTAGGCCGTGCAGGTGCGCCCGCGTGTCACTCCCCTAGACCAAGGAGCACACAGGGACGTCCAGACCTGCAGCACGAGCCTGTGTTGTGATGTTCACATCTCTTGTCTCCTCTAAACTTCATTCCCATCTGGGGATGAGGCCCGGGTACGACCTCCTAACATAGGCACAGACAAGGCACGGATGGGAGCCGGCTGTGGTAAACTCGAGCCTCTGCTTCCAGGCTTGTACAACAGGAGTGCCTGCGGTGGCTGGCTCTGAATCTGGCCTGAGATGCAAGGGGGCTCAATTTTGTAAGAAGCGCTTTGCTCCTAGCGCATGCCGAGTCAGTGCGAGCTACCTGCTCACACACGGGCACGCCAGCATCCTGGGCAGTTCCGGGCAATGGCGGGCACAGGAGGGGGCGTGCGCCTTCCTGCTTCTCCAGGAGCCCTTGCTGGGCTACTTCAGTCCTACTTGCACTTACCCACGTGTGCTTGTGTTCCATCCCCTCCCCTGAGCAGGGGGATGGATTTTCCTGGACGTGCCCAGCAGCTCCCCTCCACCCTGGTCTGTTACACCCCACCCCACACGGCCTCTGGGCATGAGGACTCCCCGCTTTCCTGGTTTCCACCCCTAGTCTCTGGTTCTCCCCACCTGTTCCCCTGGGCATTCAGGCTGCCTCGGGCCCTGCTGGACGTGGTGCTGCTACTGGGCAGGTGCAGTGACCTGGGTCCCGGAGAAGAGAGCTTGCCCGGTGGCGTTCAGGCTCCTCCCTGAGGACTGCCATCTTCCATGGCCTTCTGGGCCC
The DNA here is from genome assembly GCA_004024625.1 of Mellivora capensis. Lineage (NCBI taxonomy): Eukaryota > Metazoa > Chordata > Mammalia > Carnivora > Mustelidae > Mellivora > Mellivora capensis. The sequence goes on along the minus strand of PISX010000136.1, from coordinate 214,303 downwards.
CCGACTGAGGGACCCGCTCAGGAAGGGTGAGCTGTGAATGAGGACTTAGGAAACCAGAGGGAGCCGGCAGGGCCATGGAGCGGCGCCTCCCGGGATGCTGTGTCTGTGCGTGGGGCCCGGGATTCTGGGACTTACAGCAGCTGTCCTGAGGCAGGAGCCCGATTTCCCAAGAAGCTGGGAAACCAAGGGGGGCGGGGCGCTGGCTCCTTCTGTAGGAGGCACACTGTCTGCGTTTGTGACGGAGGCCTCGTCCTAGTGGCCGCGGTTGGTGTGGCTACTGTCATGTGCCTCGGATCTTGTCGATCATGGCTCAGGAGCAGCCCGCCCAGCCGCGGCCTGGGTCATGACTCCAGCTCCTCTCCCACCCCGGAGTCCGTCTTCCCTCCAAAACACCAGCGGATGGAAACTAGACCTGCAAGCCTGGAACACAGCTGCTGTGGAGGAGAATCGCAGTCAGCTGGTCCTGGCCGTGTGCTTGAGGGACCCCCTCCTGGCATCCACAGCCCCATGACCGCACACTTGTACGCTGTGGTTCCAGATCCTGTTCCGGGCCAAAGACCTGGACCCCGAGCCCCGCAGTCACGTCGTGCGAGGGAACCACACGCAGTCGGCGCTGCTGGCCGGGCTCCGCAAGTTCGTGCTGTACGAGCTGCAGGTGCTGGCGTTTACCCGCATCGGCAACGGCGTCCCGAGCTTGCCCCTCGTCCTAGAGCGGACCAAGGACGACGGTACAGTAACAGCATGCCCCAACAGCCCCAGCGACCCGAGTGCTGGTCATTTGTAACTTAATTTTCAAACCACTTCCACCACCCAACTCCCCCCCCCACTTTTCTCAGTTGAGAAAAACAAAACGGGATTGTTTTTCAGTCACTGAGCGTTTATATGGCTAATTTCAGCCCAGAGTGAATTTTTACAGCCTAATTATGAACCTCTGCGAATTTCAGTCATAAATTGAGAGAGGCCTCACAGTAAATGCCGGGTTGGGCGGGGGCCGTAAAACGTCCAGCCGCTCAGGCTGGCGGCATCCGCACAGCTCGGGTTAGGAGCCCCACCCCCAGCCTGGGTGCCTCTGTTTCCCTGGTGCCAGCCGCTCCTGCGGTCCGCACACCAAGAGGTCCCTAGAAGTTCGTGCCCCAAGTGCAGTGGGCTCTATAGGCTCCGCGGGCTCCAGAATCCCCGCACCCATGCTTCCAGGCTGGGATAACAAGCACCTTTTGACAGCTCTGTTTTTATGGAAGTCTAAATCATCAGCACATATGTTTTTCCACTTTGCAGATGTCAAACACTTAAAGGTTATCTCTTTTTACATTTTTATTGTTACAGGCTGTAGCAAATAGTCGGGGAGGGGGTGGTATATATTCTAGGGGGAAATACAGCTCTCCCCGCAACCCCACACACACACACCTTAGGAATTAGAAGCTTCTCGCAGAAATGCAACAACTCGGTTTCCTGGTACACGTCTGCCGAGGTCATTCCGTTAGCCCCATTCCGTTATTCCAGTCATTCCGTTAGTTGTTTGTGCTTTCCTGGGAGATGGCAGCAGTGCTGGGCTTGAGTCGAGGAGAGGAAGGAGTCTGCACACCATCCTGTCCTGGATGCAGAGCCCTGGGTGGGGGGGGCGCTGGGGTCTGATGGGGGGCAGTGGCCTCAAGGATGTTGGCAGAGCTCTGCGAACCCATGGCAGCCTGGGTTACAGGTACAGAAAGCACAAGGGGCCTCCAACCTTGGCCAGTCACAACTGCCTCCTTCTAAAGTAGAGGCTGGAAGTCACAGAATGCTTTTCCTTCTTCTCCCACAGTGCGATTGGAAGCATGCCTTCCACTCCCTCATTTCAGTGTGATCCCAGTGATGGGGCTTGGGAATGGGGCAGGGGACAGAGGCCACATAAGCCTGCTGTTGAAAGTCTCATATTTTACAGCTGGTCCTGGCTTCTGAACCCATACCCTCCTTACATTTATGTTACCAAACACAGGGGTCACAGATTTATTTAAACCACAGGTTTAAAATTTTAAATACTGTTCTCCACTTAATAGTGAGAGGCAGAATTCAGTAGCCCCGGAATGACTGTCACACCCATAATCCTATCTCTGTGTTCGTTGTTCTGAGCCCCTTGCCTCTTATCTGGGAATCTGTTCAGTTCCAACTAGAAGTTCTGGTACTGGCCACTCACCTCCCCCTTTAAGTAAATATATTTACGAGGGCCGTGACACTGGTAGGCAATGGCGCCACGCCACACAGAATTATTATACACATTTGTGCATATCAACTTCTAATTTTCTAAGATGGTGCATAGGGGAATAATCATTCATTGTAAACATGGGGAGGAACTTTAGGCCATTGGATTTATCTAACTCCTGATACTGGTGTCAAGCCCCCAAAAGGATTCAGCCCACACTTGCAGAATCTTGACCTTGGGCCTGACACACTTGCAGCCTCACACCCCTTGCACTCACGGGCTCCCAGCATGGTCTGTGAGCACCGCTTCTGGAAGCTGGAAAAGCAGCTGAGCTGGGTTCTAAATGAGGTGTTTTCTCAACACCATTATGGGGCCACATGGAGCCAACTAGATTCCAAAAGTCATTCGTGGTCTTGGAGCATCTGGTCCATGAACAGAGTCACCCGTAGTCGCAAACACTCGGCCAGCCCACAGAGCCCTATGTAACGTTGTAACCTCATCACGTCCCCCTGTAGCCGCATATCGACACCTGGCTCACAGGTTTCCTCTCCTCCCTCCAGCCCCGGGCCCACCAGTAAGGCTCGTGTTCCCAGAAGTGAGACTCACATCCGTGCGGATTGTGTGGCAGCCGCCGGAAGAGCCCAACGGCATTGTTCTGGGTAAGGAAGCGGCCGTGATTAAAGAGATCATAGCTCAAAGGAAAAGAGTAATTACAAATTGATTTCATCTGTTTTTATTACACGTCAAAGAGGTTGAACCAAAAAAAAAAAAATCTTGCTTGCCGCCACCCGGCACTTTCTGTACAAAGGAAAGCAGGACCCTCCTCTGTCCTCTAGCTGTGTGCTGAGGTTCCTTTGCAGGTTGAAATTTACATTTTGTTGGCCTAGAACATCTTCCATTTGTTCGAGGTTTGCAACAAAACCATCTGTCTTTGGCCCTTCCTTCAGCTCTGAAATAACCAGGCTATTTCCACGGGCATCTGGGAAGCAGCAGCCTCATTTCTCATGGGAGCCAGAGACCCGGGCTTCGCTCCCCAGTTCCGGGAAACATCCCTGGCCGCTGGGCCCTCACCTCATCCTTTTAAGAAGTTTCCAGAGTGAATTGTGTGCCTTGGGTCCCCGGGAAATTGTTTACTTTTAACGTTTTGTCCAGGGAGGCCTCTCTGATAGCATTGATGAAAAGCCTTAATTTTTCTTAGTTCCCCAAAGGCAGCAAGTTATTTTTTTTTTAATCAGTTCCCTCATTTAGTCACCCTTTTGGCATGACAAATTCAGGACCTCTCCCATGCACTGTGTCGCATGCATGCTGGGCCGTAAGGAGTGAAGAAGAGGGGCGTCCTTGGGATGTGAGTGGCTCCCGGCCCCACCAGGGAGAGGCACTAGAACAATGCAAAGTGATAGCTGACCAATGACCATTCACGAGATGCCCCACGAGCAAGTCCCCGGGGCTGAGGGGCTCACCACCGACGGAAGGCAGCTTTGGGGCTGGATCTTGCTGGAGAGTGGCCTCTGGAGTCCTGGAGGAAGGGAAGAGGGTCACCCACTCACCAGATGGAATGCCTTGTGCTTGTGGCAATATAGACAGACCCCAGCCTGGAGACATGTGCTGGGGCGGGCTGGGGACGGCTGGGGATGGTCGGGCCGGGCATGCAGGGAGTGCCCAGGGGCCCAGATGTGTGACATCAGGCATCTAATGGCCAGGACCCCAGGCTGGGTCTACTCTCCAGACCCAGGCCAGCATCCAACAGGGTGTTTCCCCAGTCCAGACTCACAGCAGACCCCCACGTGTGTTTGCTTATGCACTGGGTGGTTGCAGGAAGATTATAAACCTTGCACTTACAAACAGGTAGTAAAAATCACCACTCACACCTGCCAGCTTCTGACATTAGGATTCTAAGATTTGGTTTGAAAAGGGGTTTTACTTCATTAAAAAACACTTTTTTTTAAAAGAATCTGTGCTGAGGGCAGTAGGGAGTCATCCCAGGACTTTGAGCAGCAAAGTGACATAATCAGGTTTGTCTTTTAGGTAATAACTACACAGAGAGGCAAATGTTTTTTGAGTTCTTGCTTCATGAACACAGGGAGGATGGAGCCTGGGGCGTGCCGACATCGTCTGCTGCAAGGCTGGGGCCCTGCTCAGTCTGTCCCTTCCTGGTGCCATTCCTGGGGTTGCTGGGTGGAATACTTAGCTAAGAGTATTTCTGAATTGGGTGACCTTCAGAACTACAGGTTCTTGGTATCTTAATACCACAACGAGGCACGGAAGAAGCTGCTGGTAGAATGTGTGTTTTGGGTCCCGCCAGATGAGACGGGATTGCAGACCCCTGTTAGGCCCCGCGCCTTATGCTCCAGACCTGGGGCAGGAGATGGTCCACAGAGTGCATGGCTGGGCCACAGGCCTCCCAGAGCCCCCTCAGCACCGCGCCCGGCTGCTGTCTCTCCTGGATGGAACTGGGCTAAATGTCTGATGACCCAGGGGGCAGCCCCAGCTTTCCACGAGACAGGAAACCTGGAGCACAAAATGTGAATTCTGACCTATCACAGTACCCAGAGTCTCCAAGAAGTAGAGTCTCCCCAGCCTGCCAAGGAGGGAGGCCCGTCCCCACCCCACCCCAGGCCTGGCAGCCCCTGCCCACCCCTGCAAAGCTCCCACTGTGGCCTCTGCCCTCCACCCAGGCCAGCTCTGTACTGTACTTGCGGGTCCTTTGCCCTTCTGTGCCTCTAACATCACATTTGATGTCATCTCCGTCTGCAAGCTCCCTCCGCGCCTGTCCCTGCCTGGTCATGCCCACTGTCATCACACAAGTCTCGCTGTCCAGAGGTAAAATCTTTTCACTTACCTCAAAGGGCATCTCTAACGTTTGTACGTCTGATTGAAAAAGCACTGTGAACAGAGAATTCACACCACAATGGGATGGCATTTACATCATTCAGATGTGGAGCCCTAGAAGGTCAGATATGACCCAGGAAAGACAGGGATGTAGGCAAACACACACACACACTCATATACTCCCGGAGAATGATCTGGAATGTCTGGGCGAGGGGAGCACGTCTGTCCCTGAATCCCAGAGGCCCTTCCAGTCTGGTCATAAGCCGGAGTTCTCACACCTGTACCCAAGGAGACACGCTCGGGACACTGCTGCCATGTCGTGTTTGATGACAGGACACCCGAGTGTCCATCAGTCAGGCAACAGGAAGGTGTGTTGTGGACTCTTCCCGCAGCAGTGAAAGGAATGACCAAGGCCTCCGTGAGTCACAAGCCTCTCACAAGCCTGTTCGGGGGGAGAATACACCCAGCGGGAGAAGGTTCCTGTACATGTAAACCTCTGTGAGCGTGATTATCACCATTTACAGGTCCACACGGTCAGTGCACGTGTGAACTCACGGGCAGGAATGCACCCCGAGTTGAGAGGGGAGGTTGCCTCTGAAGAAGAGGGCCTGGTGGGGCCACAGGACGGCCTCAACTTCTCCTGTCTCATCTTCTCTCTTACATGAAAAAAAAAGTCCAATTTGGCAAAATGTCTGGATTTATTCAAGTTGGTACGATGAACACTTGTTCATGTACCAACATGGAACACAGGTGTTCCATCTGTATTATTCCCAGTATTTTCTGTATATTGGGAAGATTTATAATAAAAAAGGACAATCATAAGATAAAAATAACACATTCGCTCTAAACTTTGAAAAAACAGAAAATTCAGACATTTAACAGGAAAAAATGAGAATCCACAATCCCACTGCCCAAAAAATAATGTTAATATTTTTTCTGATCATTTTTCTAAAATTTTTTTTTTAAAGATGACTTTTTTTTTTTTTCAAGATTTTTTATTTATTTATTTATTTGTCAGAGAGAGAGAGAGCGAGAGCACAGGCAGACAGAGTGGCAGGCAGAGGGAGAGGAAGAAGCAGGCTCCCCGCCGAGCAAGGAGCCCGATGTGGGACTCGATCCCAGGACGCCAGGATCATGACCTGAGCCAAAGGCAGCCGCTTAACCAACTGAGCCACCCAGGTGTCCCCATTTTTCTAAAATTTTAAGTACACAGTATTTCCTACTCAGAGGGGAGCCTCTCCATTGTATTACAGGTGTGCTTAGCGGCAGTGACCCGCATGCGTCCCTCCTGCCACGTCAACCACGGCCAACCATCCAGGACCCCCAGGGGATTTTGTGTTTATCTCTTCTTCAGTTTTCTATAAGATATTCCTAGAGTTAAACTTAAGCTTAAAAATCTAATATTATGGTTGCCTGTTTTTAGATTTCATTCCAACTCTTGTCACGTGTTTGTGACTTTGCTCTTCTCTTCCCACGTCATGAATCTTTCCTATGTAGACACCCTCACTGTCCGTGTCTGCACACACCCGACCGGGATGTGTGCAGCATCTGCAGCGCCCTGGCGCTCACCCCGGGTGCACGTGCAGAGGGGCCCCCAGCCCCAGACGAGCGCGCCCAGCCTCGCGGGTCTGTTGGCTGTTCCCATCCCTGGGCTGCCCTGGGCTTCATCTCAATTCTTATTGTTCCTGTTTCCTTTGCAGTCTGATTTCTCCTCTCACTTGCTGGTTCAACCATGCACTTAGGTTTTTGTTTCTTGATACCATATTTATTAGTTTGGGATGTCTTTTTTTTTTTTTAAGATTGTATTTATTTACTTGACAGACAGAGATCCCAAGAAGGCAGAGAGGCAGCCAGAGAGAGAGGGGGAAGCAAGCTCCCTACTGAGCAGAGAGCCCGATATGGGGCTCGATCCCAGGACCCTGAGATCATGACCTGAGCCGAAGGCAGAGGCTTAACCCACTGAGCCACTCAGGTGCCCCTATTAGTTTGGGATGTCTTAACAGTAAGGTTTTTCAGGACATCTGGTTTACCACATGCCGAAAGCAGACTCTTCTCTGTATACTTAAGTACTACTTGGACATCCAAGGTGCGAACATATTCATCCCAAAAATGTAATGTTGAAATACAAATACATTATAATTAAAATTTTAAAAAAATATATGGGTCATGTCCCAAATTGTGCAGTGAGAAATAATAATGTGACTGACATCCTTAGAGGTAAATTTTTTTTTTAAGATTTTATTTGTTTGACAGAGAGACAGATCACAAGTAGGCAGAGAGGCAGGCAGAGAGAGAGGGAAGCAGGCTCCCCGCTGAGCAGAGAGCCCAATGTGGGACTCGATCCCAGGACCCTGGGATCATGACCTGAGCCGAAGGCAGAGGCTTTAACCCACTGAGCCACCCAGGTGCCCCCTTAGAGGTGAATCTTTACAGCATTTCTGATGATCTCCTCAGGATACAGGCCTGGAAGCAGACTAACTGGGAGAAGGTGCTAGAACATTTCCAGAGTTCTTCCCCTACATGTCACACTCTCCCTCTAGAAATGCTACATAATAAACTCATGAATCCTGGGTGGCCTCCTCTACTCTCCCCTGGGCTTGAAGCACCACACTCTGGACAGGCCAATGGCAATGTGGGCAAGGTTGCAGACTTGGCAGCCCAGGCCAATGAATTTAGGCCCGGGACTGAGGCTTTCTGTGCCTCAGTTTCCCTATCCCTCAAATGGGAATAACACATTCCCTCGTAGTGTTGACTGAGTTGTGCATGAGAACCTTAGGACAACCCCTGGCACGTTGTAAGCATTCAACGAACGTTTGCTCGAATCCATGGCTATTTGGTATTTCATTATGTCTCCTGGACTGGAGAATTCTTTCTTGTCCCCCAAGTCTTCGCCCGGTGCCCGCATCTAGCTGGCCATCCCAAGCAGAGGTTTCACACGGACAAGACGGGGAGAAGAACCAGGAAGGGCAGAGGTTGGATTCAGGCTATAAGGGACATTCAAAAGTTTGGATTTTGATCTGTAGTCCCTGCGGGTGCCAGGTGGGGGGGGGGGCACCACTAAAAACCAGGTAAAGAGAGGGCAGCATTTAATACTTCATGCATTCTCTCCATGGCAAAGCCAAAAAAAAGGTAAAATAGCGCTCTGTCTACCCATAATGCAGAAAAACACCACGTCTGAGCTTCTTCTGTGGTAATGGCCTTTAGTTGTAGCGGTAACAAATGTTGTCTGGGCAACCCGTCACCTGGATATTATTACAGCCAGCACATCAAATTGCAGATGCCGTAGGAAGGATGAGAAAACAGTGCCTGAGGATTCAGATCAGTGTTCGTGGGAGAGTAAGGGAAACATCTTTTTCACAAGACTAGCTTCCCACCCAGAGACCTCGAATCAGTGCTCCCGCTCGGGGCGCGTGTATGAACTCCTCCCCAGCCCGGGCTTCAGTAATCTATATCAAAACATGCTCTTGCATTTCCAAAAAAGAGTAACAGCATGAAACAGCACCAGGCACCTGCAGGGAAAAACACTTGCTTATTTGCGTAAATATTTTACTGTGGAGAGCTTTTAGCATTTAGAGCCTGCCTTTGGGGGACGCGGCAGGAGCCCCCTGAGCACAGTCACCCTCCCTCCCTCGCTGGCGACGCCGCACTCCCTTAAATGCCGCCAAGCTAACATGCGGCATGTGCTCTTTAAACCCATGCGGGGCTGCCCGCACACACAGCAGAGCCTCCCCCCACCTCCACCTGCCTACCGAGGGCCTAACATTTACCCTCAGCTTATTAGGGAAGGGGGTGCCAAGACTCTGCTGAGAGTTAGGATCGCAAGGGACTGTAATCCCTGTTTTTAAATACAGAGTTTTGATCCACTGTTGCATTTGTCTGCCCCCAGCCCTCACGAGGATAAGCCATAGAGCCAACAAGCCACACGGTGCCTGGGCTGGGCCTTCCAGGGGCCATTCTATGGCCGTGGGCTCTCCCAACAAGTCGTGGGTGCTGGCAGGGCCATCGCCGCTCACACCCACCCACTGGGGCTCCCGAGGGGGTCAGCAGCACCGTGCCCCATGGGAGGCCTTGGCTTCGGGCCCCCAAGCATCGGGCCCTAGGGACACACCACAAAACAGGCGACTCTCAGATGGGGGCATTTCGCTCACCCAGGATGCACGCAACTCAGGAGAGGCCTCCCACCCCCCAACGGGCCGTACACAGCTCCCCTGGAGGGCTCCAGGTGCGGTCCACAGTCACCCCATCTGAGGAGGCAGCTGAGACCCACCCTCCCAGGAGCTACACACACTCCCCAGGAGGCTCCCAGCACAGAAGCATCTTAGAACCTCCTCCTGCATCTCCCGAAGCAGAAGGTTCTAGAACTGATGTTGGGCTTGAAACACACACCCTTTCCCGATTCTGATTTTCTAGATGCGCGTTTTTTTCCATCTTCTGGGCGTGTTCAGAGCCCTCGTAGTTTCCATCTTCGCCTTGGATCAATGCGGCTCACACTTGGCCTTGCCCCCCTGAATGCCTGTGTGATGATAATTCACCCATAACCTTACAAATCAGACTTCACTCAGGCTGTGTTTCCCTCCTGGTGTTGATTCGGCTTGCCCATTCTTTCCTAACACCCAGCGCAGCCTTCTGCCCTTGCGCCACGGACACCCAGCACACTTATGTCCCTGATGGCACTCGAGCTGTAATTACGTAACTGGCCTTTTCCACCACGACACTATCTCCCGTGATTCCCGACAAATGCAAGAACGGGTACTCAGCTGCTTCCTTCTGCCACTTATGCACAGGAAAAGCTCTCCTCTCCTGCCCGTTGAGGCTGTGGCATTTTAAGGACGTTTGAGGTGCCCCGTCTTTATGTTCACCAGGCCACAGAATGAGAACTGGGGGACATCACCCTGACTGGAGGGCGGATAAGAGGAACGGACATAACCCCAGGTTGAGGGACTTTCTCCCAGTGGCTTGTGTAGGAGCTGGAACAAAGGCAGAGGGGACAAGCCAGGTTTCCCGCAGTTGCAGAGGGGCGACGCTGGGCCTTGCTGTTCCATGTGTTGCTTGAATCAACGCCGTGGCTGCAGGAAGTGGGCCTTGTGGGCTCCATGCTTCGGTGGCGGAGGAGCCCAGGACAAGCTGGCCACAAACACCTCCTTCCCGCTCTGTGCTGGTAGCGCCTCGGGGGGTAGGTCTGCGCGGTGCAATATTCCAACCAATCCAAACTCACACTCCTGAAGGACAAGAATGACGCTTTCCAGATGTGGTGAGAAGACACGAAAGAAAAGCCTGCACCTGGAGTAAAATTAGTTTTGTTTCCGTTTCATAAGTGTAGAAAAATGATAACAAGCAGCCCCTAAGACAGGAACAGCGACCTCGAGGTGGTGGCAGGTGCCATCCACGCCATCGGCCCTCAGGGCCCCAGCACCGCCCCCCACAACCTGGCCCACTGCGTCCCCGGCCCAGCAGGGTACTGTGCCCAAGGGCACTCTCTGCCCTGGGGCCGGGCTCCTGGGGAAGCTGCCTGCCAGCAGTGCAGGCCCATGACAGCTGGGGGCTGGAGGGTCACCGCTGTAGCCCCTGCCAAGGGGCAGAGCTTTGGGGGCCCAGCAGGGCAACTGCTTCCTTGCGCCATCTGTGAGATTCCTCTGTCTCCTGGGCTCGCCTCCCTAGAAAACTCTTCACCCTGGGCTGTCTTGGAGCCGACTGGGCCCCTCGGGACTCAGGCAACAACATCCACAGAACAGAAAGTGTCTGGTGTGAGCAGAGCCCCCTGGCTCTCTAGCCCCTGCCCTCCCTGCTAGCCGACTCCGTTCTCTCAGGGCCAGTGTGACCAACAGTGACCCACAGCAGCCCATGGGATATGACCTTCAAATGGGCCTGGACTTCGGGCCACCTCCCATCCTGGCACACGCTCTACCCCTCCTTGGTGCTCTGGGCTCTGGTGGCTAGGGCTCTGGCATTGGGATGGGCGGGGTGGGGGGCCACTCCTATTGGGTTGTTGTGTTCCTTCCACACCTAGTGGCAGCTCGAACTCCAAACCCTGCTGTAGGGGCCCCGGACCCACCGCCCTGACCCTATTCCTGGTGCAGGTACCCCAAGCCTCCTCCAGACAACCCCGGTTTTTCTGTCTGCTTTCTGAAGGAACTCATCCTTTCCAGAGGAACCCTGGCCTCAGAGTTCCTGCCTCTCTGCTGTGCTGGCATCAACCCCTGGGCACTAGGATGTGCCCCTCAATCCCCCATTCCCAGATGCCTTGCCATCCCTCAAAATCTCTTTGCAAATGTCCTGTGGAGTGACCAGATTATTTTCCACTTGTCTCTCTTTTCTTCAGATCATCATAATTCTGCCATTCTAGAGCAGGAAGGAGCTGGGGAAGCAGCAGCCCCCACCCCCGGGGCAGAATGGGACTCCCACGCTGCTCTAATAAGTGGGAGGTGCTAATAAGTGGGGGCGAGTTTTTGCTTGATTCACAGTGTAGGGCTGAGAGCTTCTCCCTCTTCCCTTTTGACTCTTACAGCTGGTCAAAGAATTAAGCTGACATAAGATGAACAGGAGAAAACTTTAATTTTGTGTGTACAGGAGCCCCAAAGATCAGAGGCTCAAAAGTGACCAAAGCAGGCTGTTTTTTAATGTCTTTGAGTCAAAGAAATAGTGAATTGGTGAGGAATTGGCAAGACCAGGGGTTTGGGCTTGGGGGGTTCGACTGGTGAACAGGGTTCTACAGCCACCTTGGCCCTAAACTGCCCTGGGCAGGCGACAGGGCTGCTTTCTTCCCCCTGGTGCAGCCAGGGGGACTGAGGTCCTGCATTCAGGGGGACACTGGAGGGTCTGAGCGTCCCTCCGGCGCTGGCCGTTTCTTAACTAACTTTAATCCAAAATAATCAATGGCGAAAATGGCATATTTGGAGGTAGCCTACACTAACTCTGCTTCAGGGACTGGAAATGAAAAGCTGGGAGTCGTGCCAGGGTTGGGGTTGAAGCCTGGCCTCGGACCTCCGGCAGTGGAGTACGGAGTCTCCTTGCTCCCTCGGGCACAGGCACGTGTCCTCATACCGTGAAAACACCTTCTCAGCTCCTCCCACTCAGAAATCCCATGTGTCCGTCCATGGGGCCCAAGCCCCAGACCCACATACATCAGCCGGCTTCCGGCGCAAAGCAAGTCTCTGTCTCTTTGAGGAGGGCTGGTGTCTCTTCATCACAAGGAACGATATTCAGATGGCCGAACTCGCTGACACCAGGTCCCGCGTCATTCTTGAGGTTTTAAAAATGTTGTTTGCTCATGTTCCTCTAGGTAACGTCTGTGTCTGTCAGTGTGGCCTCTGGGCTTCATTGCAAAGGTCAGTTTGTCTTTGCAAAATATCTTGCCTTGCTTTCTTTCTCTAGTCGAGGAAGATGTGTATGTTAATTTAACTGGTCAGTCATTAACGTGCTTTTTGTTCTGGACCCAGACGACCCTCCTCCACATGCTTGGGGTGGGCGGGGAAGGGGTCGCCACCACGGCCTCTGGCTGACACCAGTCCTATGTGAGGCTCGCTTCAGCCCCTGTGTATGGACCACATCCCCATGCAGGCAACATGGACTTGGGACAGCGGCTGCCTTCCCCGCAAGCTGTGATCTGTCCCATGCGCCGCTTTAAATCGGCTGAGTGGGCATCACTAGTCCCCCCCCGCCCCCAGCCTCGCCGCAAATCCTGACAACATAAAAATAATAACACGACTCATAACAGCCGGAGAGAGGCTTCCTGAGGTCAGAAGTGCTTGAAGAGCGTTGATTTACATAACTTTCATAGCAGCGGGTGAGTGTCAGAGCCGAAGTTCACAGTTAATAGCTCAGATAACAGAGCTAAATGCACAGACCAGCAGGGAAAGAAAAGCAATACTGTAAGCAATCAGCCGTGTGTGACTGACAAGCCGAGGGAGGAAGTACGCCGACGGCACCCCAATCCCAGGGTCGAGTCCGTGGGTGCTGTAGGAAGATTTAGGGACTGAGTACCTTGTGGAAATCATGACCGTCAGAGGCGAGGACGTCGTGACACTCGGGCATGGGGAGGAGAAGGGCCACAAACAGATGTCGAGACTTGCGAAGGGCCAGACCTGTGGCCGAGTGAATGCCGACCCAGGGATGCTACCGAGGAGAGCTCAGCACGGGGCGGGATGCGGGACCAGCTCCTGCACACTCAGGCAAGGACGAGCGCGTCTCCACGGAGGCCTCAGCGACCCTGTGCTCTCCGATGCTCCCCAGAAAGACACCCAAGAAGCCAGCAGAGCCGACCTGGCAGGCTGGGGCCTGGGCAGGAAGAGATGTCTTTGAGCTCATTCCTTACACTCCCGTGTTATTTGTGAGCCGTGTGAGTGTAATACAATTCAAGAGTAATGATGAAACATTGCAAACACTTTAATGCCTTCATTAAGAAAAAAAAATCAGCTTAAGACTAGGAATTTTCCAAGATGAATGCCAACGCGAATTCCGGGACAGGAAACCCCGTTCCGGCCAGAAGGCCAGGGACGGAGTCTGGGCCCCGGAGCACAGGCCGCTGTCGGGCAATGCACATGGAAGGCCTGCCCTCAGCATCGGCTCTTTGCCCAGCTCAGTGCAGAGCGCACAGCACACAGCAAACTGGACAGGCGTGGTGGGGCCGGGGTGTCCCTCCCACATCTTGGTCCATCCCACCCTCCAACGGGACCGAGCGGGAGTCTGACCCATGTCTGTCTGGGTCCTGTCCCTGGCTGCCGCTGCCTCGCACTCACTGCCCTTCCCCAGAGCTGCCAGACCCAGCAGGTGCGTGGATGAGGCCCAGAGGTCTGGGGATGAAACTCCCTGGAGGCCACGTGACCAAGAACATCCAGAGCGGCAGGCAGAGGAGCTGGTGGGGACGCCGAGTCCTGCAGCCACAGAGGGTGGGGAACTGCCTACAGTCCTTCCTTTGTGATCACTTTACAACCTGGAGTGAGTGTGCTTGATGCTCAGCTGGGGCTGGGGCCCAGTGCCCCTTCCCTCCCCTCCCCTCCCCTCCACTGGCGATCGGCCCCCTCCCTCCAGGCCAATCCATCCCACACGGCCCCCTCACTTGGCCTAACATGCGGAGACCCGGGGGACACAGCAGAGAACTCCCAGAGCCTGGATCGCACTCCAGGCAGGTGTGCTTTCAGAGCACGTGCTGGTCGCGCCCCACGTGCTGTCGTCCCTCAGACATACTCTGGTGTGCTGCGATGCATGGTCTCCAGTAGCCAGGATTCGGCAAGGGGACTCTCCCTTTGCTGGAGGACGGGGGCAGATGTTTTCTCTTCACAGGAACAGTATGACTCAGTAGGAAGTGGAACTGACTCAGGGCTCCCAGTCCAGCTCTGCTGGTGACTTCCTGTGTGACCTCAGGCAGACCACTTACCCTCTCTTTGCTTCGTGGCCACATGAGGATACATAGGTTTCCTGTCGTGGCTGTCGTGAGGGCTCAGGGAGCCAGGAGGTCAGCAGGAGAGCCCCTTATGGTGGCTACAGTGACCGTGGTGTCCTCACCCTCAGGAGGCGAGGTGTCCAGGACTCTCCAAAGGCTTGGGACCAGCGTCCCAAGGCACCCGAGCCCCAGACACCCCCACCTACAATGGGGCAAGGAAAAGAAAGGTGGGAGGAGGGTTCAGAGAAGCTCGGCTCGGCTTCTCTGGGCTGTAGGTCATCAGTCCCTCAATGGTAAAGGACAGTCATCTAGTAGGACACCCTGACCAGAGGCTAGAGGGCAGCCGGTCATCCTCGGGAGGAGAAGGAACCACAGGGTCCTGCAAACAGCAGGCCTGTGAGTGGCTGTTGTTGTGGACCAGGCAGGGTGTGCCTGACCCCTGGTCTGCGTGGCAATGGCGGTGACCAACAGTGGTCAGTGGCTTGATGCTGAGTGCATGGAACCATCCCCCCCAGACTCACAGCCGGCCGGGAGGGGCTTCTCGTGTTGTCGGACGGATGACAAAGTACGGGAGCTGGGAAGACACCCGTAGGCTCGGGCGCCAACAGAGCCAAAGAAGGTGCGAGAAGGACAGCGAAGGAGTGGAGGCGTCTCACCTGGAGAGGCAGTGGGCAGCGTGAAGTTCCTGGGGCTTGGTCACTGGGCAACCGTCCCACCCCCGGGAAGCCAGCAGAGCCTGAGCTGGTGGAGGACAGAGTCCAGCTCTGCTAGCCGCATCCGCTGCCCCGGGAGGTCCTTGTGTCACCGGAGCAGACTGGCTGTCATCCGTGTTGTTGGAGGCCACCGTGCCCCACCAGCTCTGGTGTTAATCAGGGCAGAGCACAGCTGTCAGCGCCGGCGAGGAGGCCACGCGTGCTGGATCCCAGGCTGGGCTGACAGTCGGCGCTGCTTCTTCAGACGTGGGCAGAGAGGCTCTCGGTACAGCCTGGTTGGGTGGCTTGGTTGTTAGGAACATCTGACCACCCATAATCCCTTGATAATCAAGGAACTTTAGGAGCCTTTCAGAGCCACAGAAGCCCCCCAGAACAGAAAACATGCATCCCACTGCCTCGTCCACAGGAGGGGAATTACATGGAGGGGAGCCCCCCAACTCAGGGGCCATGCTGGGGTTTCCTGGGTGTGGGCACAGAGGAGGGGCTGACAGCAGGAAACAGAGCTCCCAAAGCTGGGATCTGCGGGCAGATAGGGAGGATGACCAAGAGGAAGGACATGTAACCATGGGAGAAGGGCGCCCTTGGAGGACCGTTCTAGAAGGAGGCACTGCCCTTGGCCCTGTGAGGGGAAGAGCAGGCGGCGGGAGGAGCGAGGAAGGACAGAAAAAGCGGGAGCACCGGGCCTGCTCCTCAGGAGCACCAGCTGGTTCCCGCTACGTCCTCTGGGCTCCAGCAGCTGTGGGGGAAGATGAAACTGTTGCCACATCTTGGGGGCAGGAAGGATGAAGGGGAATGAGGGTCATGGGGCCCAGCGTTCCAAGGCTCCATCTGTCACTGAGACTTTTCCCCTTCTCAGATGCCGGTGGAGGAGGAAGGACGTCGGGGAAACAAAGCAAAGTGGGGGGGTGGCAGGAATGTGGGGCCTGTAGGGGGGTTGACATGACTGACATGTGGCCCTCCTGCCCCACCCGCAGGGTACCAGATTGCCTACCGCCTGGCCAGCAGCAGCCCCAACACGTTCACCACAGTGGAGGTGGGCGCCACCGTGAGGCAATTCACTGCCACCAAGCTGGCCCCGGAGTCTGCTTATATCTTCAGGCTGTCGGCCAAGACGAGGCAGGGCTGGGGGGAGCCGCTGGAGGCCACTGTCATCACCACTGAGAAGAGAGGTAAGACCCAGGGGCCCACATCCACTGTCAGGGGGTTCCAGGGAGGAGAGCTGGGCCCGAACGGGAGTCACGATCTTGCTGGGCCACAGCTTCCCAGGGCAGGCCCTGCACCGTAGCATGTCTACACAGGCGGACATTTACCAGACAGGCAGGAGTGTCCCTCTCAGCTCTCAGAGAGGTTGTGTAACTGGCCCAGAGCGGGTCTGAGTCACCACATTTGAGGGCAGCTCCCCGAAGCCAGGCACCAGGTCTCTGATATTCCAATCCATGTGCCCCGCCAAGCAGGTACTCAAAAAACACATCTCCTACTGAGCAGTCCTGGGGAAATCTGTCTTCATGGACACCACTTCTGTTCCAAGCTCTGGCAAGGTGCTTGTTGTATGTTGTCTTGGTTTATCCTCACCAGAGCCTGGCAAAGGAAACGCTGTGAGCCCCCGTTCTGCAGAGGAAGTGGGGCCCAGACAGAGTCAACTATTTGCCAGGGACACAGCTGTGGGACAGTGATGTGGACACCCTCCCTAGGCCGCATCTTCCCACAGCAGTCTTCTGTGAGTTCCCATCTCAGCGAGCCCCTGACATGCCCTCCAGCCTCACTCTGGCAGGCTCCCTCCCCAGGGCCTCAGCAGGCTCCCTCCCCAGGGCCACCCCAACTCTAGTCCCAGACGTCTCAGGGAAGAGGACGACAGGAAGGCACTTGCTCAGAGAAATGACCTGTCCTACCTCCCATCTGGGAGTCCCGAAGCACCAGGCTCTGGAGCTGTGTGACTTCAGGCAAGGCCCTTCCCCTGTCTGTGCCCTGGCACCTACCCAGTGGCCTCTTGGGAAGTACCGAGGTCCAGAATGGTCTGCAGACCTCCGGGGGCAGAGCTGGTGTAGCGCCCGCGCTCAGAGGGTGATCCCATGTCCCTGCCGCCTGTGCGATTGCTCTAGGACACAATCTAGAGAAGACAGTCTAAGGGAGGCATGAGTTGAACTGGAGTACTTGAGAAATAATCCAAAGGCCTATCTGAAACCTATGAAAGGTAGAAGGTGAAGGAGGCTATCGGGCATTGAGCCCTTGCCATGTTCTGGCCATGTTCTGGCCACACTCCAGGTAATGCAGCCCACTTCTCTCTCTAATTCCCACATAAGCAGGCCAAGCAGGTGGGGAAGCTGATGCCCCACAAGATGGAAGGGCCCACCAAGGTCCGGCGGCCGCTCGGTGGCCACCCCAGCTAGAACACCCAGCTGACCCTTCCAATGGCCAACCGAGGGATGCTGGCGTCACCTGTCTGTGGCTTTGGATCTTCCAGGGGCCCCATCTTCGGGGGGAAGACCAAACCTTTCAGCCCACTGTGAGTCTCCCGACCCCAACCACTGAGCCTCAGTCCCCCAAGGATGATGACAACTGCACAGCCCCTCTAATGACAACGGTTACCTTTACTGTTAACTGGAGGACGGAAGCGTGGGAGTCACCGGAGATGCCGGAGCATGAAGCCGATGGAGAGACAGTGTGCACACTCGGGGCCCTGGCTATCAGCACAGACGCTGTCTAACCTATGGCCCCGGCACAGGGTGGCAGCTGGGGGTGGGGGCTGGCTAGACAGAGGACAGGCAGCAGGAGAACCCCTTCCTGCCCAGGTTGTCATGCTCCTCCTTGTCTAGGTCATGCTCGGAGTCCTGAGTGCCTCTCACAAAGGCTCCTGCCTTCTTTCTCAGAGTGGATGCAGCCCCAGAAGGGAATCCAGCACTTTCTAAGGCACAGGGAAAGACAAAAGTTTGCTAATAGTTTGATGTGACTTAAATCCAGATGGAAGCATAAACAGGCGTGCCCTTCAGGAGGCATCCCCGGTCCACGGCGGGTCTGCTACTGATGGGACTGGGGGGACGTACACCCACACCCCAGCCTGCGCCCTGACCTGTGCCCCAATCACCCGCACCAGGCTGCCGGGGGCCCATAGGGCTTAGGGGCATTCTGCCAGGGCCCACTGACCGCCCCCAGCAGAGCTTTGCCCATTGCCAGATGCCCAGGAATGACAAGGGGATGCAGGCCTGTTGCTCCGGGCAAGGAGAACCGGGCAGCCCGAGCGTGTGCTCCCAGAGGAGCACAGACCACGTCAGGGGGAAGGGCTCCCCCCACTGTCAGCACAGAGCCAGCCAGCCATCGCTGCTTTATTACCCACCACACATTCTCAACAGGATCGATAATCTTCATGATAAACAATTAAACAATTATTCCTGCCTCTGTGGACTTTCTCTGCTGCAATCGATGGGGTGAGGAGACGCGTGACGGAAACGATCCAAGCTCAGGAGCCAGGTCCCGGCCCCGTGCCCTGCACCCCCAGTCACCAGTGCTTTGGGCACAGAGCAGCGGTGACAGTCCCCGGGGGAGCTGAGTGGGACTCTGTCCGTGTTTCGGCCTCGGGGTGGCTTCCAGGAAAAGGACATCAACAGGACAGATGCCCTGAGCCCAAGACTGGAGGGAGAGCGTGTCTCTCAGAGACTCCCCTAGGGACGTGTGGTCGTTGGGGAGCACGTGTGGGCTCACCCTCCCGTCTGTCTATCTGTCTGCTGTCTGAGAGAGAGCAGCGCTCCGGGAGCAAGCCAGGGTCTCCAATCAGATCCCACTGGGGCGGGTCCGAGTCAGCCATGGACCCGGAGTCTGCTCCCTCTCCTCAGCCCTTTCGGCCCTTGCTCACAGGGGGCCTTCCGGGAGCAGCAGCCTCTCACGTGTCCCCGCTCTGTTCTCTCTCGGTTGCAGAGCGGCCAGCGCCCCCCAGAGAGCTCCTGGTGCCACAGGCCGAAGTGACTGCACGCAGCCTCCGGCTCCAGTGGGTCCCGGGCAGCGACGGGGCCTCCCCCATCCGCTACTTCACCGTGCAGGTGCGAGAGCTGCCCGGGGGCGAGTGGCAGACCTACTCCTCGTCTGTCAGCCATGAGGCCACAGCCTGTGCTGTCGAAAGGTACCCAGGGGCAGGCGGGCCCTCCGCGGGGAGTGGAGCAGGGAGTCTGGGGGCCAGAGACGCACCCGGACAGCTCCCCTCTCTTCTCTAGTGCACGCTCCCTGTACCAGGGACCAGGACTCCCCCTCCTGGAGCCCCTCCGGCCAGTGCCCCGGGGTCCATCCTTCCAGGCCCAGCCCTGTGCAGGTGGCGGGCACGCCCCAGGCCCCAGGGAGAGAAGAGGCACAGATCACAGGGCCGGGGAACCTGGAAGTGTGGGCTCCAGCCCCCGAGCCCCTGAGAGGCAGAAGTGGGGGGTGTGTGGAAGGGGTGCCACAGGCTGAGACTCGGACCTTCTCTTTGTGCTCTCTCTCCTAGTTGGCAAGGCCGGTGGCTCCCACGCCCGCTGTCATCCATTAGTGATGGTTGCTCAGGGAAATGGGAGGGGTGTCCCCACTGCACCCTGAGAACCCAGCATTTATCCAGTTACTGAGGGATCCACCAGGCAAAGGCGGAGGGGAGCGGTACTGACCACCGCAGCTCGCTCTTGGCGCCTACGGCCTCATTTGGGCCCCTTCTCATGTTCCCACGCCCCTCTACAGTAAGAGATGAGGGTACCCCCTCTCTGGGGTGAGGGACCAGGGCTACATAACCGTCTAGACAAGGGTTCTCAGCAGTGACCTTAGGCCTTGCATCCCGACCTGGGGGGCCTGGGCTGCACAGGCTCACTCCACCCTGCAGAAGTCCCCTGGGTCTCTCCGGTGGGCAGGCCCGTCCAAGGAGCTGGCCAGCATCTTCCCTGTCCTTCTCTGGCCCTGACGGTGGTCACTTTCCATGAAGCTCACATCAGGCTATGCAGGGACCACAAAGGAGCGTGGCCTGTGGGCTCCAAGGATTCTAGTACCCCAGCCAGCCCTGCTCACAGGGATGGGGGAGAAGGCCTAGACCCCATTTCCCAGGCTCCCCAATGTTCCTCTCACCTTTCAGTCAGAACACCATGTACTCGTTGCCCCCTATTCTGGGCCCTGTGCTGGGAAATTGCACCCACATTTCTCATTGAACCCACGTGATGGCCCGGTGGGGGGCCACCCTGCTGTTCCTCTCAGCTCTGGGAGCCCAAGATCTGCCTCCGGAACGGACGGCAGCGACCAGGCCTCCATCTCAGAAGGCCACGCAAAGCAGTCCCGCTCTGTCCTCCCAGCTTTCTGCCAGCGCCCCTTGTACCCTTTAAATAGCAGCTACACCACCCAAGAGGCCCCGCTCTTGGCCCTTCAGAGATCTCCGCTGGCTGCCCCCTCACCCCAGAACCCAGAAAACCCACTCCCGGCACAACCCCGAGCCTCGGGGGGCATGGCCCAGTGTGCCCAGGTGGCTTCATGAACCACACTCGGCCGCACTCTCCTCTGAAAGAGAGGAGAAAACTAAACTCCAGTGGCCTCATCTGTCCCGGGAACTCCTGAGATCAGACAAGTGTGTGCAGGGGACTTCCCGTTGGAAGTTTGCCAAGTGACAGTCTGATCTGGTGTGGGACACGCTGTGGTCAGTCCCCTCCAGGCCCCCGCGCCCGTCAGCAGACACACACCAAGGGCCAGGTTCCCGGGAAAGTCACCTGCTGGGCTTCCTACTCAGGTGAGGGTTTGCCCTGCGTGCCCCCCCAGACAGCTCGGGGTCCTGGAATGCAGGGGGCCAGAAATGGGCCTCATGCTGGGAACTCTGCTTCCTGCTCTCTACGCACCCTCCCCTTGACCTGAGACCGGGGTGGACTCTTCCCGCCATCTGACATGGGTACCTCACCCCTGCTGTGTGCCCCAGGGCGGGGGTGGCGGGGGCGGGGGAGGACGGAGGAGCTGCCACTGGCCTCATATTCCGAAAGCGCTGGCAAACAGTGAGGTGCTAAACACAAACGATCAATGATGCGTCTGACACGTTTCCTAAATGTAACGCGCTAAGTGAGCATAAGCGCTGAATTCAAGGACGGGGGTCCTTTCCCACACCCAGCATGTGCCACACGCCATGCTGATTGTTACCTGCGTCCTCTCATTCACCCCTCCTGAATCCCACCCCCGTTCGTCCCTCCCTCCCTCCTTCCCTCCTTTCTCCCTCCCTTCCTCCCTCCCTTCCCCCCTCCCTTCCCCCCTCCCTTCCCCCCTCCCTTTCTCCCTTCCCTCACAGATACTCACTGAGCACGTCCTGGGTGCTAGGCCTTGTTCTTTGTGCTCGGGGCATAGCAATGAAAGAGGCCACCTCAGTCTGTGTCCCTGTGGGGAAGGCAGACTGTTGTCAAGGAAGCAAACGGTTCCTTACAAATCATGGTGGGGCTGGTGAAGGGATGGACAGGCCTAGAGGACAGCGCTCAGGGCACGGGCTCTTCCTGAAGCCATGTGAGGTGTGGCCAGAGGGTCCTGATGGGAAGAACAGCCAGGATTCAGTGAGCACTGCGTGTGTCAGTCTCTTCTAAGCGCTTCTCCACGCCATCCACACAACCATCTCAGACCCCGTGCTCCGGTCGGCCCAGGTGAGGCGCCTGCGGCTCATCGACCTGCCCAAGGTGATGTGGGGGTCAGTGTGGGGGCAGTTTGATTCCAGAGTGCTCGCTCCTAGCAACCGCCCTGGGCTGCCTTTTAATCTGAGGAGAAGCTAATGCAAATGTGGGGCCTCAGGTGGTTGAGGCAGGAACCAAAGGAGAAAACCATGCGGTTGTCCCAAGAATTAGATAAAATAGCTCCTAGAAAGCTAGGAACAGATGGGAAGTTATTTGTTTTAACTTGATAAAGGATAGCTCCCCCAGAAGCTGCGAGCAAAGATCATTGTTAAGGGTGGAACTTTGAAAGCGCCCCCAGGACAGCCAGGGCCAAGGCAAGGTCACCTGGCACGGCTTCTTCAGCTGGAACTGGGGCACAGAGAGGCCAGGAGACAGGCCTGTGGTCACGGACCAGCCGTGGCACAGAGAGCTGGCGTGGTGGAGGGCTGGAGGGAAGAGCCAACAGAGAACCTTCGGGGGACCGACAGAGAACCAGTGCAATCCCGTCTGAGGCGGGAGGGCATGTGAAAACACAGAGGAAGTTTCTTCAAATCCTGTGTCCACAGATGGTCATCAGTCTTTGAAAACGCAGAATCCTTCCTCTAGGCCAAGAATTCCCCAGACCCCACTTGCAAGCCTGTTGGGAATGGGGCTGCTATTGGCTAGCTCGGGGGGCATGGGAGCCCCCTGGTCTCCTAGAGGACCCCTCAGAGCTTCTGGTGTTCCACTGTGCTCGGTTTGAAACCCCTGAGTTTCCAGATTGGCCTGGGAGGGGGACAGAGGACCGGCTTAGAGGCATTGAGGGTCTGCCCACCGGTAGCTGGGGAAGCAGGCAGAGTCCAGAGCCACCCGGGCTCTCCTGGTCCGGGGGATGGACACGGGCAGAGCTTTGCCCCAAACAGGGCAGCGGTCCACGGGCCAGGGGTGGCTGTTCTCCTCATCGGCTCCTTCGGAAGTCACAGCAACGACAGCCGGAGGAGCCGGCCAGCCAGGGACCCAAGGAAGACCGCAGCTCATCTGCTTAGAAGACTGTCCAGTGTCTGTGTGGTACAGAGCTCAGCTCAGACCGTCCACACGGACCAGGTCGATGGAGGGAGGCAGGCGGGCCTGCGCGGTGGCCGCGAGCAGTGCACCCAGACTATTAGGGCCCCTCAAATCCCTGTCAGCAGGCAGGCGGGGTCGTTTGCCGTTTCCAAAGGGCAGTTGACCTTACCTCGGTCTTGGACGAGGGCTCAAGACGGATCTTCCTCCAGTCCTGCCCAAGCCAGGGACAAGGGACTTTAATGGGGCCAGACCTCGGTTTTCTCATCCCTGCAATGGGAATCACACTGCCTGGCGGGGCCCTCTGCGGGGACAAGGGGCAGGCGGGCCTCCACGAAGGTGCGCCTGTGGGCGGGCGAGGAAGTGGCGAGGCGGGCCCTGGTTTCCCGCTCTGAATTGTGCTGTGGTAATTAGCTCCTCCTGAGAAATTCTCGAGTCCCTCAGAGAGCGGTGATTTGCTTTGCAGGAGAGGCTCTAATTACAGGAAGAACCGGGCATAAAACAGCCACCCTCGGGCCAGGACGTTCAGCCGCTGGGGGCAGGTGGGGAGGATAGTGCCAGCTGCCTGAGCATCCCTCCCAGGCAGGAGCAGGACGGATTCCTGGTCTCCGAGCCGAGGGCCTCTTCCTCTGGGCTGCCTGCTCCCTATGGCCAGAGCATGGGGCAGGACAGGGAAGGGCTCAGGCCCTTACGGCTCATCTGTGTTTCAGGCTGAGACCCTTCACTTCCTACAAGCTGCGCCTGAAAGCCACCAATGACATCGGCGACAGTGACTTCAGCACGGAGACAGACGCGGTGACCACACTGCAGGACGGTGAGCCAGCTGGGACCCAGGCGGGGGTGCAGACACGGTCCCCTGGCCAGCTGCCGCCTTTGGACCCCGAGACAGGGGCTCCCAGGGAGAGAGGCCCCGCTTTCATCCCGAGCCAGGAAGGGGTCGCCCAGGGGAGGGAGGGTGATGACTGGCAAGCAGGAGGATTCAATAGCAGCAGACCGCTCGGAGCTCCATATAGCCTGTGGTCGTGAAGCCGACTTCAAGGACTGGCGAGTGGAATGGAGGTTCCTTTGATTGGCTTCCAAACCCCTACAATCCATTAGCATCCTAGAAATTGAATAATTTACAGGTTCATTAAAAATAAATGTGGAAGGGTAGCTGAGTTTTGAGCGGTTTCCCCATTTTTCTCATTCACGAACCGCTCCACAGTTTTGCCCTTTGACAGAAGCCCAGGGAAGTGAAGGAGCTGAGATGCCCTGAGAGCTCCAGATGGTTCTTACCTGCCCTCCTCGACCTCAGAGGAGCAGGCCCAAAGATCCTTGTGAGTTCGGGCTCCGATCCTGCCAGGCCTGCTGGCAGGCTGACTTCTAGGGCGGGAAGGTCACTCTTGCCTTGCAGATGCTGGGGTTTGGATCCCGGACTGCAGGCCTCAGCCCTCAGCTCCCCCAACAGCACAGGGGACTCACTCCCCATGTTGCCATGTTTCTCCTTTCTAAGCCGGGAGCCTGCCTTCACCAACATGAGGCCTCGGGCGAGCCGGCGACCAGCAGGAGGGGTTCAGGGGGACCCTTCCAGTTTCTTGGCCTCACGCGGAGATCATGCACACCCAGGGTGCCCGCTGCCGCTGGGACAGGCCCTTCAAGAAACCCTGTGGTTGTCTTTGTGGCTCGTCTTCTCGTCTTACATTTAACACAGCTGGGGTCCTATTTGGGAGAAGCACTGATGCTTAAAAGAAAGAGGGAAATGCAGCAAGCTGATTTTGTTGGCAAGTCTTTGAGGAAATCGCGGGCCAGTGAGGAAGAGATCACAGACTCCTTTCGCCCTTACACAGCTCAGCCTCCTGCTGAATTGGCCTGTTGGGGGAAAAAAAAGCATTTGAGGGCCTCTCCAGGTTCCCAAAGGCCTGTCTGCATCCTTTGTTACTGAAATCCTGTCTTTGGCTGCACTGACCCTGTCTTCTTCCTCACCCGAGATCTGTAGTCCTCTTGCGTTGACTGTATTGTGTTTGGGCTGTATTGTCTCCAGAACAACAGATCTGCTGGCATGGACAGACTCCGGGGCTGAGGGAGCCCTGAGCTGGGTGTGTGGATGGCTCCCTGATAAACATTTCCTTGTTGTGGTGGTTGGAGTGCGAGAACCCCTCAATCCAGTGTGAAATCCCGGAAAGCTGGGTAAGGGTCCAGCATGGACCTCAGGCCAGCAGGAGGCCAGAGAGCACAGGGTAGGGGGCTCCCCAGAAGGCAGGGGGACTGTAGGTGAGGCTGATGGCCCAGGTGCTGGGTGCCCAAGCAGGTGTGGAGGAGACTCAGAGCCGGTGACCGAGAGGCCGAGTCTCGGATGGTCAGGTGGGTGCAGGGTGGGGACAACAGCCTCAGTCATTCCACTCAGTGACTCTTGGTGAGCATCTGATACGCGGTCTCGGGACCTTACAGTGAGCAGCCGTGAAAAAGCCAACCTAGCATGCCAGCCAGGACCGCACAGGTTCAGTGGGAGTGGAGGTAGGGAAGGCGTGTCTGAGGAGGGGCGCGGGACGTTAGAATGGGGTGGGACTGTAGTTCCCAGCATGGAGGGCACAGCCATGGCCAAGGGCAGAGCCAAACTGACCGTCTCCCTCCAGAGAGCAGAGCCAAGCTGTCACCATCGCTGCCCCCAAAACAGCGGCCGTCCCTGCACCCCAGAAGTCAGCCTCCCTCCCTTAGTGTCTGAGACTAAGAGCACTCAGGCCTGGATTGGCCCTTTGTCCCATTCAGAGCCTCTCTGATTTAAGTACTTCCAACAAATGATCCCTCTCCTCTAGGGAGAACCCCTGAGAAGATGGGGGACAGCAGGAAGGCTCCCCAGGCAGGGCTCCCAAAGATAGCCAAGCACCTTTGTATGTCCTGTGTGGGTCTGCTGGGGGGCAGGGGGCGGGAGGGACCAAAGCAGGACATTATCTTGTCACCTCCATCAGGATCCAGTCCCTTTGATCTGGGCAGGAGCCGGCTCCGCAGGCTGAGGACATCCACAGGGAAGGGAGGGAGGCGGAGGCAGGGATGCGGGCTTGCCGGCTTCCCCAGCACCCCCCCTCCCCTGCCCCACCAGCCGGTCCCTGGCCCTGCCTCCTCGACAGAACCAGGAGGGAGCTGGCTCCGGAACAGCAGCCAAGTACAAGCAGAACCAGCTAATCCTCGCTTTCTCCTTTCTTGGATTCCAGTTCCGGGAGAGCCTCCAAGTTTCATCTCAGTGACGCCGCACACCACCTCCTCTGTCCTGATCCAGTGGCGGGTAAGGCCCGGGAAGGGCAGGGTGTTTCCTGAACCTGCGTCCGAGGCTGGAACCTGCCCGCCGCTGGACCCCGTGTCTGAGGGTCGGTGGCAGGTCACGGGACTCCGCGTAGTTTGCATGTGCACTGCGGACCCCCTGAGCCGCGCTGTGGGAAGGAGCCTGAGCGCAGCTCCCTGGGAGGGCCAGCAGGACGGCAGGGCTGGTGCGGGGCATCTGGGCTGAATGTCCCAGGCATTTGGGGAATGACGGCCCAGCAGGCCTCCGTGATACACACAGAACTAGGTGGCATCGGATAGGGCAGTGATACCATAGGCTGGGGAGTGATCTTTTCTACAGGAATGATGCGCTAACAGATGAAATACCCACGGGGTTCCGTGCATCCTCCCTACGTGCCCGGTGTTAATCCTCAGTGAACAGTCCCGTCAAGGCACCTTATCCTAGACAATCGAGTAACGTTGGGGGCCATGAACAGTAACATGACCTCAAAAGGACACTCTACTCTCTCTTGGCCGCATTTCCAATTTGGATACTTTCGTCAACAGCAACGTGCATGGAAGACAAAAATAAGAGAGGGGAGAACTGCGAGGAGGGCTGCCCCGGACCTGGGCAAGCCCAGCGAGGGTGCTCACGAGTCTGTGGAGAGGGCTCAACCAGGCCAGGGGTAGGGTTCAGCAGCCGGTCTGGACCCAGGCCGGACAGAACCAGCACAGCAATGGGCAGGGCCAAGGGCAGCAATGAGAATGTTGTGGGGGCTCTGGGCATCCAGGGAAGTTCCTGCACCCAGAATGGGGCGGCCTTCCGGAGGAGGGCAGTGCCTAGAGCCAGGGCTGTGTGGTCGGAGCGGGGAGCAGGTGCGCTGGTCTGTGTCCACTGTGGCCACACTGGGCTGGTGGTCTGTGGAGGGGTCCTTGCAGTCGAGCTGCTTCTGTTGATGAGATTATCCAGGAGAGGGCCGACATCACATCCAGACCAGGTGGGTGGGAGGGGACAGTTCGAGGTCAGGAGATGTAGGGGCCCAGGTAATGTTGAAACTTAGAGCAAACTGTGGCTTGGACGTGGCCTTAGAGAGGCAGAGGCTGTGCCCAGCCAGGGGCAGAGGCTGGCAAGAGGGGAGGTCCTTGGAAAGGGATGAACCAGAGGGCATGGGTGGGCAAACCACCCACGTTTGTGTTGGGAAACCCAGAGGAGGCCCTCGGGGGGCCTGTCCTACAGGGACTGCCTCCAGGGGCCTTGTAGGCCGGGGCAGAGCATGCCAGAGACTCCTCCAGGCTAGAACTGGTGCCCAGCAAGGAGCAAAGGGGGAGCGAAGTCAGGAGCCCCCCTGGCCTCCCAGGGCTGCTAACGGAGCGGGGTGCTGGGCAGGAACTCAGGGCAGGAAGACAGGGTTGGGATGCGTGTGTCAGCCATGAGGGGGCTCGCGGAATTCTCGGGGTGGCTCCTAACTGCTCAAGGTTCCTGCTGTCTTCCCTGGTGGGGCAGCTCGGTGGCAGCGGTGGCTGTTAGTCCACTCGCGTGCAGTTTGACCCCGAGCAAGGAGCACAGGTGGAAACTCCACGGGGGTCAAACGAACAGACTTGCCACGGCTGCTCTGGGAGGGATGAGAGCCAGACGTACATAGCCCGGGCTCTGAGCCACACACAGAATCTCCAGGTACTGATGGAGTGGCTGTGGGCCCCTCCTTCACTCCACTGCCGAGTGACATGTCTCGGAAGTGAGGGAACCCTTACAGGTGATCAGGACACAGTTCCAGATGTCTTCCAGTGAACGTGGAAACTCACTGCCTGGCGTTCTGTCTTTTGCAGCCTCACCAGAGCGTGGGGAAAGGATGGGGCTGGCTCCCCCACTGCCTCTGGGCGGCCTCATCCCCTGAGCTTGTCTCGGGGCCCCACTGGCTCTAGGTCCGTGGACCCCAGTTTACCAGTGGATGACATGACCCCAGCAGGCCTCTTTGGCTCCTGCTCTTTCTCTGTAAAAATAGGAGGTCGAAGGTGACCTCCAGGGTCTCTGAGGCAAGGCCCATCAGGTCTCACACCCCTGACTTCCATTAGGGCCTTTGGTGAGAGGTGGGAGATGTTCAAAGTGTGAATTCAAGGTCCCAAGAGCTTCTGTTTCCCACCCTCTACTAACTTAACCGACCCAAAGGATGGTTTTCTCTACTATGCTAAATTTTACCAGAAATTTAGCATTTTCTTCGTACATGTGGCAATTGGCTGGCCGGTAACTAGGTAAGCTCCTTTCCTATAAAAGCAGCTTGGAGGCTTGGGATGGACCATCACCTCCACACGGTGGCTGTCATCCCCCACCGTCCCGGCCCCCACGCCCGAGGGGGGCTCCGAGCCCCATGGTTGTGGTTGGACAGCTCTGTGAATGGCGGAGAGCTGTACCAAAGGAACTTGGCATGCGTGTCCATCAGCTGTCCCCGTTCAGAGCCCAACAGAACAAACTAATTGCAAGGAGCCCAGAGCAGGAGGTGGTCAATATGATGTATTGTAGAAATAAATGCTTGTCAACTGCCAGGCAGTTGAAGTATAATTAAAATTATGAGTAATTTACTAAATCAGCACGAACAGAACAAAGAGACTATGTTTAAATATAGATTTGCATTCCAAATGAAATGTTTCACCTGTAAACCCCTTTTTTTCCAGTAATTTGTTTAAAAATGAGAACACCACCTGTAATTTCAAGGCTGCTGACCCACTTAAACGTCTGCTCTGTAGAAACTTGTCAGGTCTGATTTTTCCTGGTAGGATAATCAATCCCTGCCTTTCAAGGGGTCCAGCGCAGTTTGAAATCTGAGGATTTGAGCGTGTGTTCTAGACAGTGGCGGCACTGTGTTCACACCAAGTGCCGCTCGTAATGGACACCAGCCTTTCTGAGTTGCTCACAACATTGAAGCTGGCTGCTCAGAAACTTCCAGTGGCACATACGGTCTGTCACTCAAGTAGAGTTCCCCCCGCTGGAGTAGCTAGAGACTTCCCTAAGTGGATTTTCAGGCCATTTTTTTAGCAAAACAAAATAAATAAATAAATAAAATAAAAAACTTCTTAGCAATAGATCACATCATGCACGTTGGCCCCAGCAGAGCGTGGACCCAGTGCTATGACAGGCGCCTTCCATAGAGGACTGTGACCACCACCGGGACAGAGGGGAGAGGGCCGCGGGGCTCTTCAGGACACATTTGGGGTTTGTTCTTTCTCTCACACAGGCTCCATCCCCTGCAGAGGACCAGCTCCTGTGTAGGGTCTGAGCACCCAGAGGGGGACAAGCCAGACTCCAGGCCTTGTAGAGCTTCTGTTCACTGGGCAGAGCCCTAGGATGCGTTACTGGGAAGACAGCGGAGGGAGAGCTAGGAGGAGGCTTCTGACTGTGTTTTGCAGGATGAAAGTCCCCCCCCCCTCCCATGTCCCCAGGTAAGAGGCAAAGATGGGCATCACCCACAGCTAGGCAAAGGCTTAGGGTTGTGACAGCCCCTGGGACTCAGCACCAGGCGTCAAGGGAAGGCACGTCAGAACCAGGTTTTCTAAGGCTTCCTGTGCTACAGCATCTCCTTGACAGAGGACCAGTCAAGGATGAAACCAACCTGAGATGGGGTGATCTTGGATGTCAGCAAAGCAAGCTCACAACCACAAGCCCTAAGTGAGTGCCCCCCATGACCAAAGCTTGCCATGGGTGCTGCAGGGAAACAGCAAGGAAAAGATATAGCCCTGGACTTACGCCCAGTCAGCATGGAGGCAGAATCGGCAGGTGCAGTGTGGTCAGGACCGAGGGCTGTAGAGCAGGTCTGTGGCTGAAAGGGAACCTTCTGTCCAGAGTCACAGAAGGCGCTAGACCCCATCGGGCCAGATTTCCACCGCTATGAGCACAGGGCTGAGCCTGGGTAGGTGAGCCACCAGCCCAAGCCCATACTGCAAGGAGCCAGGACTCGAATCCAGAGCCTGAACATGGCCCATGGCTTCTAGAACTCTCCATGTGTCACACAGAGCTGCCCTACTGATACGTCCCAGGGGGTCCAGAGTCTCACGAATGACAGATGTGTTTTCTCCAAACTCTAGAAATAGAAGGTGTGGTAAACCCAATTCCAAATCCCATGTTGGCAGGCCCTAGAGTTGCCATGGAGCCTACCCTTCCTGTGCCCAGGACCTACCGCAGACTTCACGAGGCTGCCCCCAGGCTACGTGGCCACCCATGCCCCTCCCCGAGCCCAGAGGGCAGCACTGGGGTGTGTCCCACTGTGTCACGGGTAGCAGCTGTGCCTGTCGGACGCACGCAGGTGTGGCCTCTTCTCCTTACGCCTTGAAAGCACCCTCTCCTCCTTCACCAGAAGTGTCCATGAGCCCAGGATCTATGGCCTCAGCCCTTCCCCCCCATCCTCCAGCCCCAGGATGTGCGTGGACACACACACCCTGCATGAGGTGTTTGCTGCCTGTTGCCTCTTCCACATGGAAGATATGCACCAGACAGGGTCTGGGGGAGGGGCACAGAGCTTCCATGCCCTCCACCCTGCGTGTTCACGGACTCAGGAGCTCTCCGAACCCCATCCTCTAGGGCTGTTGCGGATGCTTCATTGCACAGGCTTGACTGATGAAAGCACCGACCATTGGCCATTGATTGAAACTCCAGCCCCTCTCCTGTCCCCAGAAGTCAGGGATGGGACCGAAAGTCCCAACCCTCTGATCACAAGGTTGGTTCTCCTGGTGACCAGCCCATATTCTCATTCACATGACAAGTGACAGCTTTGTCACTCTGGACAAAGACACGTGTATGAGGAACATATTTGGCTCATCTGAATGACGAAATAGATACTCTTCTCTGAAGTCACGGTATTGCAGCGCATCGCCCGTCTCTGCTTCCGGCTCCCATGAAGCTCTCCCAGGGCTGTGCCCAAGGGGCTCTCCCAAGGACCTTCGGATCTTCTCATTGTCTTGGTATTTGTCACATGATGGCTAGACCCTAAATTGCTTCTCCAAATATGCTCTGCCTTCATGTTCAGCAACTAATAACGTGGAACACGAGCTCCCTGTGTGAATTAGCGATTATGATACCTTGCTTGTGTTCATCCGTCCAAAGTTTGCCATTACATTTGCAAGAAGCTGTGCTGTTCGTGACCTTCAGGCTTGAAGGTAGTCCTCTTGTCTTTGGGTGTCACTGAAAAGACTCGTAGATACTTTGTTTTGGGGTTTGGCGGGGGTTGGGAGGTTTAGCTTTTATTTGTAGGACTAGGGACTCTATATGCAAACATTTATGGCGGGTCGATTTCTAGACGTGTAGTTGCTGGATTAAAAGGCAAGTGCATTGAAAACCTTGATAAGTAAAACCAAATTACCCTCCGAAAAAGCAACCAGTCATTGGATGAGAGCCCTCCCTACTGCAGTGTGACCTCCTCATAACTGCAAGGTCTGAAAACCCCGTGTCCATGTAAGGTGGCCGCCACACGTACCGGGGGTAGGACACCTGCGTATCTTCATGGAGGGCACAGCTGAACCGCACAGGGGTTTTCCTACAACAAAGCTGTGGCCTCTACTATGAGACCAGGACAGCGTTTACGAAGGTGCTGGTGACACCCCATACACAGCAGCCATGGGGGTGTCACAGGGAATTCGATGTCCATCTCTGTCCCTGGACAAGCTTCACGACTCTACTGTAGCCAGGGGTTCTGGGCGTGCCCTTTGCCCATCTGTCTGGTCACAGCTTGGATGGTTCTTATCCTTATTTGCTGAGTGTTCCAGAGGACACACGGGACCCAGAGCCCCCGGCCCCCCAGGCCAGCTCTCTGGCTACTGCAGCCCTCCCAAGATTCATTAATCAACAGTAACTGACAGGAGGGAGAATGTGGGCTGGACACCTCGGTGCGCTTCGGTGCACAACCCCGTGTGGGTTAAATTCTGAGCCTCAGGGCCCGTCTCCTGCCATTCACAGCCCACAGGGTGTCCGAACATTGAATGAGCACCTACCCTACCCCAGGCCCTTCGTACACCAGCTGTCATGGGAGGGGCCGCGGGGGTTCCGGCTTAGGTCTGAGTCGGGGCAAGAGTGGGGGTGACCTGGCGTGTAGAGCAGTCACTAGACCCCCCTGTGAATCTGCCACGAGCCTGGGTGGCCGTCAGGGACAGGATGGGGCCAGCTGGTGGGTGACTCAGAACCAGCCCATGTGCATAGCTCCTCAGAGTCCTGGCTTCACCAGGCAACGGCAGCTTCTCCGCCCACCTGTGACCTGGGCTGGAGTCCCCTGCCTTAACCTGGGGCTCCTTCAGGTATGGACTGCACATGGGATAAGATGCTCAGTGCCCACGTCCCAGCACCAGGAAACCCAGGCTCTCAGAGCCCAATCCTCTACCTGGGGGTCTCAGAGCCCAATCCTCTACGTGGGGGTCCCCTGTGCCCTTCTTCATGAATGTGGCACCTGCCTTTTTGTGCATAAACAACCAAGGACAACCTGTTTGACTTAGTGAGTTCTCCAGCGCAGCTGGCTGATTCAGCTTGAAGCGGAGGCTGCTAGGCCCTGCCAGCAGGCTGACCGTGGCTGTATTTGCAGCCTCCAAGGGATGAGAGCCTGAACGGCCTTCTTCAGGGTTACCGGATCTACTACCGGGAGCTGGAGTCCGAGGCATCCTCAGCCACCGTGTCCAAGACGCTCAAAACCCCTTCCGCTCTACGGGCTGAGCTTGCAGGTGAGACACCTACCCCGTCCCGGCACAGGTGCTGCACCATGCACCCAGGAGAGGGACCCTTGTGCATGTTAGCTCTATGCAAGGCCTGGTGGGAAATGCCCTGGACGGCCAGGAGAGATGCGACTCTCCTCCAGGGGGCATGACCACTGGGGTGGACAGGTCTGTGGCAGCCCAGGTGTCCATGGAGAGTGGTGGCCCACGGAGAGCCCCTGGGCTTTGGGAGCTTACTCCCAGTGTGGAGATCAGGGGAGGCTTCCCGGGGGAGGAGCCGTTTGAGAAAGGTTGTCAGGGAAAAGAGATTTCACTGAGGACACAAGGAGAGGTACAACTCACAAAGGCCTGGCAAAGGTAAGTGCTTAGGAGGTGAGAAGAGCCAAGGGGCTCCTGGATGGGGCCTTCTGGTGGGCCAGCCAGGAGCACCTGCCTGCCTGGGGCTGGTGGGGGATGTTAGGGAGGGAGGAAAGGAGCCAGGCCCTCCCAGGACACCATGTCACTGCCCCATCTGGGGGAGACTGGACCGAGGCTGGCCATAGCCTACTGCTCTGATGAGGTCCATTTGGGGGGCCCCCCAGCCTCATTTTGTGCACAGCCTTCTCACCCTGAGCCAATCCACCTGCTCCCCCTGGCTTGGGCTATGACTTGGATCCAACAGCAGTTAAGGCAGCTTCTAGAACTTCTGGAAAGGGCATTTTCCTGTCTCAGAA
The DNA here is from genome assembly GCA_004024625.1 of Mellivora capensis. Classification (NCBI taxonomy): domain Eukaryota; kingdom Metazoa; phylum Chordata; class Mammalia; order Carnivora; family Mustelidae; genus Mellivora; species Mellivora capensis. Next base: position 180,923 of record PISX010000136.1, on the reverse strand, counting down.
GGGGGTCAGAGAGTGTCCCCCAAACAGCGTCACAGAAGATTTTTCTTACCATGTAACATCCTTGTGTCACATCAGAATGTGCGACTCCAGGACTGCATCCCTGATGTGTCCACCTCCCACCACAGCGCAGGCTGTGCCTTGGGCCTGCTGGGGTCACGGGGCAGCAGACAGGCAGTGGCTGGGCCCAGCCGATCCCAGGAGTGGGATCAACCAGTGGCTCATTTGCCTCCCATACTCTTGGCCACACTCCCGCATCCCCGCCCCGTAGGCATCCCTTGCCAGTGGCTGGATAATACCTTCCTGGGCTTTGTAGCAAAATCAAAACCACAAAATAAAAGAACCCAGGGTGCAACTGGGTCCATTTACCTGCACAGGTGCCCTCAGTCTGTGGCTTGCTCGTCCCCGTTCGAGCAGGGCTCTCATCTGACCACAGGCAGGCTAACAACCGTGCCTGCTGCAGGGTGTCTGGAAAAGTTGCTGCCCTGGGAGAAACCCATTTCCTGGCTCCTCAAGTGGCATTTGCACTGTCGTGCCAGAGACTCATCTGATCCCTGTCGCGGGCCAGGGGCCCTGGCTATCTCAGGAAGCCGAGCGGGGACCCCCAGGTTGCTAACGGGAAGTGTGGAGGCGGCAGTGTGGACGGGCCGAGGCTTCCGAGCGCAGCGCCAGCCCGCCCACCGTGTCTGCAGACATCGTTTGCAGTAACTGTGCCCTGCCTGCTAACTGCCTTTCTGCTTTGCTTACCCCTAATAGCCCAAAGCAGCTTCAAGACCGTGAACAGCAGCTCCACGTTAACGACATATGAATTAACACGTAAGTGCACGCCGCCTTCAGCAGGAGGCACCGTGACCTTGGGGCAGGCCGGGGCCAGTGCCAACTGGCCTCTCAGTGGACCAAGTGAGAAGCAGCCTGGATTGATGGCTCTAGTTTCTGGAATTCCCCCTCTCTAGTGCTGCTTCTCAACACACCAAAACCATCAGGGAGACGGGAAAGGACACTTCCAGAAGCAGAAACTGGGAAGGCGTTTGACAGCTAGTCTTTGAGTTTAGGGGAGTCAGACAGTGCCAGAGATCCTGTCTGCTTCCCTTTGACATTTTCCTTTTACTCTTTATTGAATTGCAGTAAAATATACGCAAAATATACCATTGTAACCATTTCTGAACGTGCAGTTCGGGAGCATTAAGCACGTTCACACTGCTGTGCAGCCATCACCTCTCACCTCTGGGGCCTATCCCTCTCCCCGGGCTGAGCCTCCGTCCCCATGAAACACCCACCTTTCTGTCTCTGTGTCGGAGTCCTCCAAGACTGCAGCAGTGCTTCCCCTGCTGTCTGGCTTCTTCCCCTTCCAGCTTCAGCCCTGCTGGGGCACAGTTGGGATGCCCCATGTCTTCAAGGCTGAGTAGCGCCCCACTGTGTGCACTCACCTGGTTCGGTTGCCCGTTCAGCACCCCTTCCCTCTGGCTGCCACCTTGCTTGCTCTCACGCTCCTGGCCCTCACAGGGTTCCATGGTCCAGAGGCAGGGCGAAGGGGCCCCACAGTTTGACTCCCCCTTGTGCTGGGAGCTTCCCTGGACTGGCATAAATGAGGAGGGAGGAGGAGGGGCTGGCCCTTCCCGAGGCCGTCAAATGTGTGAGCACCACCCCACCGCATGGCAGACGGCGCCTGGGCAGCTGGCTCCGCCCTCGTGGCCGGGGTGGGAGTCGGGGTGGGGAGACTCAGGCATGCCATTTTCTCCTCCACTCTGCTCCCCTAAACATGGCTCTACAGTCTGCGGTCCGCCCCGCATCCCCACCCAGCCGCCACCCTCCACCCAGCGCCTCGTCTCCCATGACACCCAGTTGAGGAGCAGCTTAGGGAGTTTGGTGCAGCCTGGGTCCCAGAATCGAGGCTCCCCGGGCTGGACCTCCAGGCTTTGCAGTCCGGGTCCGGGTTATGAAGGAGAGGGGCCCCGACTGTGACCGTGCCCATGTCCACCCTGGCTTGTCTCCATTGATGCTGAGGAGATGCATGGTCCCCAGGCATGGGGGTGGGGCAAACAGGCCAGGCAGGCGCATGAGCCACAGAAGGCAACACAGCTGCATCCAGGCTGAGAGCAGGCAAGGGTGGGTCCCTGCATGTCCTGAATCCGGCAGGGGCAGGAACCTTGTGTTCTGATTCACTGAGCCTCTTGGACCCCGGGAGGGGAGATCTGAAGCCTGAGCTAAGTCACCATTCACCCAGGGGTCAGACCCACACATAGGGCCTCAGGAAAGCCCAGCAACGATGAAGCAGTACTAACTAGCAGGAGAACCTTCCAGAGTGTTCTGGTTCACAGGTCAGCTACTTCCGCCCTATCACTCAGCTCGGCCTGTGGAACCCTATATATGTGGTTTCACATGCCCTTGTCTTCCCGGGACGTGGTGGTTAAAAACTCAGAGGGCTTTGTGTTGCCAGTGCATTTCCTCCTTAAACACCAGGGTCTTTCTTGTCCATTCTTACGGAGAGATTCTGGGCCCCAGGCTGGCCTACATCATATCCTGCTGCCTCCAACCTTCCCTCCGGTAGGAGGCCTGCGGCCGCGCACAGTGGCTACTCATCTGGGCCAGGGAAGGAGAAGGAGGCTGCTCCACAGACCCTCGGGGGATGCCCCCCACTCTGCCCCGTGGCCCTGTGGTGTTGCTCCAAGGCAGAAAGGTGGTCCCGGGCCAGCTGACCCGTCTCCTTCCACCTGCAGGTCTGAAGAGGTACCGGCGCTACGAGGTCATCCTGACGGCCTACAACATCATCGGCGAGAGCCCGGCCAGCGCGCCCGTGGAGGTGTTTGTCGGCGAGGCTGGTAAGCTCGGGGCACCACTGCCCTCTGGGAGGCCTGGCAAGGTGCCCACACTGAGGAGCCTGGTGCTGCCCCCTGCGCCTCCGGGAGGTTCCCGGTTCTCTCCTGGGAAAGACGGATCTGCCGAAGGCTGGGCTGATCTGGCAGCCGGAGAGACCCATGCAGTCTTGCTTTCAGACTCAGGGATTGATTTTACCTCCAGAGCCCTCCTTGTGCTTCCCAGTATGTGTTCCGGGGGGAGGCTGCTGCCTCCACGGGAATCCGGGTGCGTGGGGACCTTGGCCTCTGCCGGGACGTTTGTGCTCAGTGTCCCACAGTTCCTGGCATGGCCCCAGCGTCAGCTTGGCACACACGTCGGCCTGACCCCCTGGTAACCGCCAGTCTCCAGTCTGGGAAGATCACATGGATCATTGTTGGTACCCCTGTTAGATAAGACGCGGCCCCTGAGTTTGTTTCCAGAGCTGTCCCTTGTGTGGAGGCTTCAGAAAGACATGTCATGTTGAGAGCAGACTGGGCTCCCGTCTGACCCAAGGGCGCTACCCCCTCTCCCCTCCTCTGTCGGGGCTCCTGCTCAGGCCAGCTGGGGCAGTGAGAGCGCCGTGCTTCAGGCCAGGAACCACGGGAATTCCCTCTGAGGTCAGAGCCCCGGGCTTGCAGGAGACAGTGGTTGGATCGCTGGTCCAGCCCACAGAAACCTGTCAGGTGACCTTTCAACATTTGGAGAGGTTACTGTTAGAAACCGAACGAGAGCACTGGGGGCCTAACTGAGCAGGACTTTTCTGGAACGGCCAAGCAACATTTGTACCAAGTGAGGCTAAGTGAAATGTGATGCCTGGAGCGTGGGCTGTGCTGGTGGCTCTGTACGTCTGTCCCCAGGTGTTAAACGGTGTGGCGAGGTGGGGGCTGGGCAGCCAGTGTTCCAGGCAGATGCGCCTCCCCTCAGAGGAGCCTCCCTTCCCAGGCCAGGCAGGAGCACAGGCAGGGAGGGGACAGGACGTGGCCAGTGCCATCTAGAGGGTGGGTGCTCCAGCCCTCTCTGGCACCTGGGCCCACGCTGGTCAGCACGGGGGTCTGCCGGCCAGCTGGAACCGCAGTGCCCTACAGCCCGTTGGCGGCCTGCATCGGGGGCCCGGGGCACTGGAGGCAGAGCCTGAGTCATAAGGGCCCAGGCGGACGCTCCGAGGAGAAGACTAGAGCCAGGGAGGGAGGCAGGCAGGCGTGGGGGGGCCGTGTGCACCAGCCAGGTCGCCGCGGGACTTAAGTCCTGCTCCGTGCTCCATGCCATGCTCCACTCCATGCTCTCCTCCGTGCTCCGCTCCGTCCTCCGCTCTGTGCTCTCCTCCATGTTTTGAGCCATGTCCCATGCCATGCTCCATGCCATGCTCTGCACTCTCCTCTGTGCTCTGCTCCGTGCTCCGCTCCGTGCTCCCCTCCGTGCTCCGCTCCGTGCTCTGCTCCGTGCTCCATGCCACGCTGGCGGGTTAGCAAGCATCAGGGCAAACCGTGAGCAGTGTGAAGTCAACCGTCCCCCCGACCCTGAAGCAGAGGCTGCGGCCTGGAGCGCACACCCTGGGCACGGCTGTGGCGCGGCCATCACCCCTGCGGGGACAGAGCCCCACTTCCTGGAGAGAAGCCCCTGCCATCCAGCTGTCCCTCCTCCCCTGTCCCGCTTCCCAGCCGGCCGGTGGCCTGGAGGTTCCCGTCTAGGAATCTGTCTATGCGGAATGTCTCATGGCACCTGTGCTCCAAAGCAGGCTGGTTTCACCTGATGCAGCAGCACCTTGTTCCTTCTCATGGCTGGGGAATGTTCCACCATGTGCACACTCAGGTTTTGTCTCTCCCCATCCGCAGGGGGACACTTGGCTGGTCCCCGCCATCCAGGTGCTGTGAGGACAGCCTCTAAGGTATTTTCCAGGAGCACCAAGCTGACTCCACGGCAGGCAGGCAGGGGGAGCCACGGAGGTGGCGGGGTGGGGGCTCCTCCTGCTCCCCGGGGCCTCTCACCTACCTCTGATCTCTGGCAGGGGCCCCAACTCCAGCCCTTCCCTAGGGCACCTGTCCTCCTGGCACCCACCTGCTCCCCGTGCTATCGCCCCACATCTCGGGTGTCAGCCTCCTGGACCCCATAGCCCCCAGATGGAAAATGGGGGGCCCTACCTGGTGAGCCCGGGGCTCCAGGGCCATCCGACCCCAAACGCATGCTCTGATGAGCCATCTGTGCTGCTGAGCACACTCACCGGAGGTGCTAAGAAGTGCTCTTCAAGCCTCCTGAGTGGTTGTGGTCGTGCGCGGAGCACTGCTCAGCCTCCTTGCCCTGCCTCTTCCTCCGACCCCCACCCAGGACCTGACTCCAGGGGCTGCTTCTCCAGAAAGCTCTCTGACCCACCCCCCTCCCCCAGCACAGGTCCAGCTTTCCCCTTTTGTGCCCTGACTCTCGGGTGCAGTCTGGACACCTCTGCCTTCATTATCAGGAGGGACGGTCCTGTCTTCCTTCCCCATGGGACCAGGACCACTCCTCTCACAGTGCTCCCCATCCTGAGCTTAAGACCAAAGGGGACCTGAATGCCTTTGCTGCCTTGCAAATAGAGGTCCCCAGACTCCCATGAGGATGAGACAGGAGAGCAGCTTCGGGAATCCTGGGCACTGGGAAGCACCCAGATGGGCTGAGATAAAGTGGGTAGGCTTCATGTCTCAGAGCAGGTGGGAATAAGTGGGGGGATGGGGCTAATCAGAGATGCCTCCTCCTGACGCAAGGAGGCACGTGACAGTGGCATCTCCCCTGTGACTCCTGTGACCCCAATACCCTTGCTCACACAGGCACACACAACTCCTTTGGCCTCATCTGCAGAGCAAGGTGTTTAGAATAGGGGGGGTCTCTGGGTCTAGCCCAAACATACAGGATTTAAGTCTGTTTTACCTCATAAAGACAAGGTAATTTTTAGGAAATTTCTCATTGAGATTGACTTCTGAGTCCAGGCATTGCAAATGGGTAAAAATAATATATCACTATGGACTCTAGTTTGCCAGAAATAAAAGCCCAGCCCAAACAGGCTTAGGCTGAAAGAATCATATATTAACCCATGTAACAGAAAAGTTGAAGGTCCAGCTTCCGGCATGGCTGGATCCAGCACCCTAACAGTCTGGTTTGATGGTCCATCTTGGCTCCACTGTCCTGTCAGTTTGCTCTTATCTTGGGGAGGCTCCTTGTTACAGTGGCCCTGCTGTGGCAGCAAGAAAGCAGCTTCCCTTCAGTGATGTCTGCAGAGGAAACCCACTCGGTCCCAAGAGCTGGCCTTTAGTGATACACCCTTCTGCAGACCAGATGCAGTGGCCAGCGGCCTGAGGTCCCCAAAGCCAGGCGATGATGTCATCTCTACCTGGGCCCCTGGGCCAGATGGGAGGAAGGATCCCCAGGGGAATGGGTGCTCCCTGCCGCAGTCCACATGCATGGATGGCAGAGTGCCAGTGGCCAGAGCTGCTTCAGAGAGGGGTGAGAGACCGTGTGTGGGGTGTCATGGTGCATAACTGCTGTTCCAGTTGTCTCCACTGGGATCTCCAAGCCCATGTCTGTGTTCTTGGGGTCCCGAGTACTACAGCGCTAGAAAAAGGAGCCCACATCCTGGTCTTCAAGACATGTACTACTCAAGGATGGGCCCCTACTTTCTGGTGAAGGCTGCCCTCTTGCCCTGGGACAATGACATCAGCTGCTGCCTGTGTTTCCAGGCCTCCCAAGCTGCTCTCCCCTGGAACAGACACCGGCTGTGTCATCTAGAGTCCCTGCTCTTGCTCCCTGTCCTGGGAGGGCCTGCAGGCTTCCTCCAGCCCCGCTTTGGAGCCGTGCCTCCAGGAGTAGCCGTCTCTTCCCTCTCTCCAGGCAGAGCTGGGGTTCCCTCCTCTCTTCCAGAACCCATTGCACACACAGCTTTCTGCACTCGCCGTCTGTGGTCTGTCTGTGCTCAGTGCTCCACAGAGCGGAGAGCCCCTCCTGTCCACCCCAGTGTCCTTAGGACTCCATGGTTTGCCCGCAATGCTGTGGGGAAGGAGTGGGGGGAGGGACAAGACCAGATTAGACAGGAAGGAGGGAAGCCGGCAGCCCCGCTCAGAAGCATGGACACTGGAGACAAATGACAGCAGGGAGCGCCATGTGGGGGTGGGGATCCCCAGGGCCAGGGCCAGGAAGTGCCTTAACAGAGGCTTCAGCCCCAGCTCCTGTTTGCCCCGTCACCCCTGCCCATTCAAGAAGGACAGGCATCTGGGGACCCCAGAAACCTAAGGGCTTCTGACAAAACAACACAGCAGACCTGACTGGCCCTAAACCAAGCCCAGGGCTTTCTGTTCTGAGCCTTGTTCTGTTTTGGTCAAAAATTGATCGCACCCTGAATGCTTTGTGGGGACCGCTGAAGGCAGGGCACCTGTTTCCTGCTCTGATGGCGGGGGCTGTAGAAGCAGAGACCCCACACACACATACACACCCTGCTGCCAGGGAAGGGGGATAACAGCCCCCATTCTCATGGAGCAGGGACCCCTCACCCCATCGATGCCATCCCAACTGCCCTGTCAGGACCCTGCAGCCCCCCAACTCTACTGTGCAGGCCAAGGCCCCTGGAGCAGGTGGGCTCGTACCCAGTGGTCTTATTTGGGGAGACACAGTTGTTGTAGAGGCCCTGTGAATTGGGGTTCGATTTCCTGAAGCCACAGGCCCAGGCGCCTCTGTCGTAGGTCACAATGAAGATTTGGTGAGCCTGAAGAATGACAGGTCCTTGGCCTGGCGCCTGGCCAGGGGATGCACGGACAGCAGTCGTGCCACCCTGACTCCAGGGGTGAGACAGGGTGAGCAGCCCCTGCTCACCTCTAGCCCTGCTTCCCCTCTGAGCCTCAGCCCAGGTTTAAAGGCAGAATGCGCCCCCTCTCCCAACTCAGATGAGCCCCTCTACAGAGCCGAGATGGTCATAGCAGAGGAGAGGAAAGCCAGTGTCAACCCTGAGAAAGCTCCGGCCAGACAGGGTGATAATGGCCAGGAGCAGTTTTGGCCCAGGAAGTGACCGAAGAGGCCAAGTGTTTGGCCTGGGCCTGAGCTGCTGGCCCGGACGCACCTGATGTTCGGAGCCTGGCCAGGGACCCAGAGACTGCGGGCTGGCTCCAGGATGAGGGGCATGCTGCAGAGCCCGCAGAGTCGGGGTCAATGTGTGGCCCAGGTGTGATCGGCTGGGAGAGCCATGGGCACCTGGGGAAAGGCAGGCGGCCGTGGAGGGGAGGGGTGCATGCACAGGGGCCTCGTGGGGCGGCAGTCTTGCTCCAGGGCAGGAAACACGGGATCGGTCTCACCCTTTGACTCGCTGCCCCAAAAAGCTGCCATCACAGAGATCGCCATGCAGGGGAATAGGCAATCCACGGAAGCTCCCGGGCAAGATGGGCTCACAAGGTCGGGCTTCACAGCAGTCCTGCCGGGGAAGCCATCAGTTCCTTTTGCATATGGCCAAAAGAAGCTCCAAGAGAGGTCCAGCCACCAGGCCCAGGGCCACCTCCTGGCCTGACCATGCTGTCACTGGCCTTGGACAGGTGTTTCTCTGCCAAGGCCCTGAAAGTAAAGTCAGAACCCTGCCGAACTTGGAGCAGCCCCTCTGGCCATCAGGAGCCCCTCTGCCCCATGTGGGGCAAGAGAGCAGGAGGACGGGCGTTATGGGGCAGTGGGCTGAGACCAGTCCTGGGGCATTTATTCCTCCAGCCTCTGTTTTCTGTTCTACAAAATGGGATGACCTCTGTGCCCAAGCAGGGTGCACTCCAAGGCCCTCCGGCTTCTGGGGGATGAGCGATGGAAAGAGAAGCCCAGATGGTGTCTGGGGGTGGCGGTTGCTCTGAGCTGGGCCGTTGGCAGCAGCTCACAGGGGGTTTGGTGGGGGTTTTCAACCAAACTTTCGTGGCTACCCTTGCTCCGCCTTTTCCACTGCTTCGATGGTGACAAGCCCAACATTGGCCTTCCTAGGCTGGCCACAACCTCCCTATCCCTGTGGTCCCACAGGCATTAAGCCCAGGCAAAACCTGGCTGGGACTTTACCCCCAACTGCCAGCCCCATGGGGTCAGGGCGGCCAGGCCTGTGCAGCCCGTCTGTCCTGAGGCCACAGCATGGTGCCTGCTGGCTGCCGAAGTCCTCCTGTGCTCACCGGTCTGGCTGCTGTGTCCACTTTCCTCCGTGAGCGCCTCCAGCACCTTCCCGTGAACGTGCATGAGGTGACCCATGTGGGCCCGCTTGTTTGCAGAGACTCTAAGTACAGCCCGTAGCCGCTCCCACTCAGGAGAGAGGCCAGGAGGCTCCTCTGTACCCACTGAGCCCCTAGACGCTCTGAATGCGCCCGTTCTCTCTGCCCCGCTGGTTTAGAGGATGACTCCCACAGGGAGCACAGGGCACTTCAGTGGAGAGGGGAGAGGGAAGATGTTCCCTCCTGGCCTCCAGAGGCTTCTCCCAATCTTGCCCCTTGCACTGGGCTCTGGCAATGGTGGGTGGAAGCCAGGTCTGGGATTGCATCTGGAGACTAGTCTGGGGCTAGAAGCATCAGGGGCACCAGAATATCCCCATGGGAGCGGTTTGGGGGAGCAGGCAAGTGGGTCTCACTGCTGTGCAAGGAATGGGGGGTCAGGGCCAGGGGGTGCCTTCCCCGGGTAAGACAGGTGGCACCAGATGCGGGGCTGGGTCCAGATGATGGAGAACCTTCACAAACCGCCCCCGGGGTTACTCCTGCTGTTCATCTGGGAGAGAGGGACTGGCACAGACGCAGGGCACAGGGGTTTGCTGACATAAATCAAGCCTCTGTGAGCACTGTTGCAAATCCTTTATAAGCTCTCTGATTCTGTCCTTAGGAGAAAATGCTAGAAGCAGACTCCCTGGGTCAAAGGACATGAGCATTTCTTGCTTGGAGAAACTGAAACCCATTGACACGCCGTGCCCTGGGAACCAGGATGGGGATCTTGTGGCCTCTCCGCTTCCACACTGGGCTCTTGCTTCACTTGTTAGGTGACAGTATATCTCACTAGTGTTCTGGCCACTGGCCTGTCATCCCTACTGTGCTGTTAAATGCCCCGACCGTACACGGCGACATGTCTCGAGGGGTCTTAGTGTCCTGGGGGTGATTTGTGAGATCTCCACGTGCATCAGGGACATCACGTCCGATCCCTTTAGGGCCCGCGGTTTCCCTGTTCTGTTGCCTGTCGCGGAGTTTTCTGTGGCCAAACCTCTCGCTCTGCGGGGTCTGCTTCTGGTCCAAGAGCCCGGGAGGTACCCGGCTTGTCCTCCAGATTGTCATGGGTCCCTGGTTTCCGAAACTCTGGAACGCATCTGGAATGTGTTTCGGTGCTGGGCAGACGTGAGCTTCTCAGTGGCTGCTTCTCACCGCCGCTGCCCCAATTCCATCTCTGACCAACCGGTCCCCCCCGATGCTCCAGGGCGCGGCCCGGGGTTCTTGCGACTTTGCACTCATGGCACCAGCCCCTCTCGCGGCTACATTATCACCATCCTTCCTGTTTCACAACACTCTGCCCTGGTTTTTGTTTCCCAGAACTTCTTCGTGGTTTTTAGGAACTTTATAGTCATTTTGGCAAATTCTGCTGGGGATTTGATGGATGTGTATTATGTTCTGAAGGGACAGAAAAGTGCACCCCCACAGTCATCCTGCTCTCTCGCCCTCTGTCTCTAGACCTCCCTCACCTCTTCCCTGTGCCTCTTGCTGGAGCTGCACTCGGCTCCGCCCTATGGGTCACCTGCTGAACTTGGTCCCCGCAGCATCATCACCATGAGCCCTGACCCCCCCAATACCTTGTCCTCACTCTACCCACAGCTGCTGGAGGCCGACTGCCACCCCAGGGAAAGGAAGGACTTGACAGTTTCTTCCTCCGAAAGAGAGAGTCAGAACTTTCTCCTGCACCCAGTGGAAAGTGCCCCGACCTTTGCTCTTTGACCCTAATAACTTTTGCCAAAAAAGGAAAAGAGTCAGGCACTGTTCTACTTGTTGGTTGGTTTAGGGGCCATTTGGGTCACGATGGGCCTGAGTGTCACTTCACAAGACCACAAGCATCTTGGAATGGTTGGTTGGGTCTTTTTTTAAAGAACAAGAAACTTACTAGGAACTGCGGGTTCTACCTTTCTTGGAAGTCGTGAAGTTTTTTAATTGCGGCTGGCTGGAAGGAGGGAGGAATAGCACCAATTTTCTCGCCGTTTTAGCTCCCCCTAGCGACGCAGGGCCTGGCTCCAGCCTCGGGGCCAGAGAAGGCTCTGGAGCTCTGCTGGTCTGAGCCTGGTGCAAGGCCAGGAGGCAAGGGCACTTTGGCTGCAGCCTCTCCCCGGCATCATGCACTGCGATCTCCAGGTAATTACTAATGGACGCGGGTCCTGACAGGATCAAAACCACGGGCAGCTTCCATAGCAGGTTCCGCCTGTCGTGTGGTAGGCCACGCAGTGTGTATACAGTGTGTAGGTGGAGACACAGGACTTACGGGCCAGCGATCATTAATGATGTAGCGGGTGTCCACTGGGACGTAACAGCCTGCTGTGGGCCAGGCCAGTTGCTGTCTCTGGTCCCAGGTGAGCTGTGGGTGCTCGGAGGCCGTCACCCAGTCTGGAGGTGGCCAGGGGTCCTGGGGCTCCTTCTCGCCCTCGGGGGCCACAGCACACTGTTTGCTCCCTTGATGCACAAAGTCCAGAGTCATTGCCTCAGAGTTCAGACTAGAGAGTCCCCACTGGAGGGGCAGCCTCCAGTGTCGCTGGGCCTGACCCCAGCTGGCCCAGTAGACGTTGATAAGGGAGTGGGGAGATTGCCTGTCCTCTCCCCAGACCAGAGAGAGCTCCTAGGGATGGCCCTGGCCTTTGCTGCCTTCTCCAGGCTGTCTTCAGCATCCCTGACTCCAGGAACTCCTGTCCTGAGGCCTCGTGGGGAATGAGGTAACAGAGATTCTAAAGCCCCTGCAAGCGCATGGGGGACGGGGTGCTGAGGGGGTGAGGGGAGGCCTGAGGCAGGGGTGCACCCAGGATTAAGCCGTCAGTGCGGTCAGACATGGCCTGGGAGAGGCGAGAGGAAAGGAGGGCAGCTCCCACAGTCTGATCAGTGCTGGGGTGCCGCGAGGGGCACAGACCAAGGGCACAGGTGTGAGCTGATGCCCTACAGCAGAGACCCATGGAAAGTTCTAGAATCACCATGACTACCGCAGCTTCCATACCCCTGCATGAGTGATCCTTCCCCAACCTGATTTCAACTCCTCAGTGGATCCCCCTTGTTCACAGGGAGATATATAGAATCTCCTGGGATGGGCCCCAGCATCTCCAGCCTCCGTGAGCATCTCCTGGTCCCGCAGCTCTGGGCATCCCTCTCCTGTACCATGTGCTCCACAGCAGCGCAGAGTACTGCCTTCCCCAGCAAATGAAATGTTGGTAGATAAATGACATTTCTATTGACCTAATTTCCATCAGCGTAGGAAGGTTATGGAGAATATTCGAATCCTAATGCTTTATTTGGAAAGGATCCCAAACATCACGCCATCCGGAGTCCAAGTTCTAGGCAGATTCTCAGGACGTTCCTCTGAGTATCGTACTGGGGGTGGATGGAGACCTCACCTCTGAGCGCCCACTCCCTTAGTGGCTGGAGGGGCCCCTGAAGGGGGAAGACCAGGTCCTGCCCTTGAGCAGTGCACACTCTGGGTGGAGAGAGAAGCCTGGCCTGGGCCCTGTAAGTGGGTGAGGCTGTCTGGGGTCAAGCCGTGCTGGCTAAGGGGCCTTCACACCTTCCAGAGCCCCATGTGGACAGCAGGCCTGCTGGGTACGTAGACACCGGTTGTCCCCGGGGATGAGGGAGGCATCATTCCCATGTGTGTGAGCCAGCAGCCGCGTGGGGACAGGGCGTCCATACCCGGCCACCGGGCTGCTGGCAGTACAGACAGAGCTGTGGATTTGGAAGTGCTCCGACCCCGCGGTCTCTCCCCAGAGCCTGGCCTCGCCTGTGTCTCTCCTTCCCCGCCAAGTTCTTCCTGAATTTGAGAACCTCCCTCCTTTCGTGTGTTGTCTCACTACTGACTGGGGACGCCAGGAGTATGGGCAGAAGCTGACGAGCTAGCTCCATGGGCCCCCCAAACCCCTGCACTCACCACCCAGCGCCACCCCAGCACCCACGGCAGGTCATGCTTCCTCCGTCTTTCCACCTGCATCCCTCCACCCGCCAGTTCTGGAGCTCCTGTCAGACATCACACTCTTTCTTGTAAACGTTGTGTCACTTCATTCAGAACTATCTCCAGTATGTGGTCCTAAAAGAACTCTTTAAATACATACGTACGTGATTACATCAACCACGAAGTCATTAGCTCACCTGGAAAAATGAACAACTATTTCTTCACATAATGTAATGTGCAGTCAGCACTCAGACCCCCGTGGGACTGCCGACCCCGTCTTCCATTCTGTCCTCCACTCATGACTCGCCAGCTTCCGCCGCGTCTGCCCTTGGAACTGCCAGGCCCTGAGCTCCTTGTTACCAAGTCCAGCAGCTGCTTCCCAGCCCTGCCCCTGACCCGGCCTTTGATTCTGGCCAACTCCAGGCCCCGTCTCTGTGGCACGACCCCCAGCTCCCGGGCTCTGCCTCCGCACTCTCTCTCGTGCTGTTCACTCCCTTCTGTCCGTCTGCTCTCCTGGTATGGTTGCCTCATTCCTGCACCCTTAGGTGCCTTCTGGACCCACATGATTCCTGAATTTTCTCTTCCATGTGCTCCAGGGGCCAATGGCTCCATGCATCTCCAAATTCCAGACCAATCCTTGGGGGCAGCCTTGATACCTTGCAGCACTCATGCCCACAGCCCATCAGCTGGTCACCATTTGTTGACTCATGGTCCCCGACATCAAATGCACTGTCACTTGCTCCTTGTCTCGGCCCCCACCCTCCTTCGGGTGCCATCTGCTGTCTGCATCCACGCAACAGTCCCATAGCCGGTCTTCACAGCTGTGGCACCCCCCAGCTTCAGCCCAGCCATCTCCAAGTATGCCTGTGGCTTGTGGGTGTTCAAAGATGAGCTGACACAGGGATTGTGGACCCTCACCTCCCCAGGTGCTACATCCTTGCGTTACTGACCCAGAGCCGGGTCCACAAATCGGGCCCATGGGCCAAATCCAGTGCCTATTTTGTGAATGGAGTTTTATTGAGATGCCCATTCACTTACATACTGTCTGTGACTAATTTGCCAAACAAAGGCAGCATTGAGTCACTGTGACAGAGACCTTGCTTCCCTCAAAATTTAAAACGCCACCAGGCCCTTCATGGGAAGCTCCCCGATGCCTGTCCTTGACAATCAACAAGCCTCCCAGTTATGCAGACCCCAATGCAAATCCAGGCCCTTCTGGGACAAACAACATAAGCCCCTTCGGGCTCCGTTTTCTAAGGTGTGGAATGAGAGCAAACATCCTCCCTGTATCATGAGTTTTGCAAATACAAACTGCATATGATGTGGTTGGTGAATCGGGGACCGTGGTTTGCACTGCACAGACCACCAGTGGTCCCAGTCCAGTCATGGCCTGTGGGCCTGGGTCTTGCTCTGGTGGGAAACTCACTCTATAGGCAAGGTGTTCAGGCACAACTGAGCTGTATCCTCTGCTTTGGGTCTCGCCCAGGGTGGCACGCGGGACGGCTGTCTCATCTGAAGGCTGGACCGGGGCAGGAGCCATTTCTAAGCCCACTTGTGTTGGCAGGCCTCTGTTTCGTGGGCAGTTGGACAAAAGCCTCCCTGGGCTCCTTGCCATGGCGAGCCTTTGTAGGAGGTGTCTCCCTGCATGGCTGCAGGCTCCCTCAGTGCAGGAAAGGGCAGGACAGAGGGCCAGCCAGATGGGTGCTAACCGTGGGGAAGCACAGTCTCCTGGAAGCCAATCATGGGGCCGCCACCTACCATGTCTGGCACATTCTGCTGGTCAGAAGCACGTGTTCTAAGGAGGGGATCACACAAGGGAGGGTGTGAGTATCAGGAGGCGGGACCATGGAGCGTCACCACCATCAGCCATCAGGATGCTGGCATCCAAGGCTGTGGAAGGCAGAGTGCCAAGGACACACCTGTGTTGGTCCTAGCCCACAAAGGAACTGAGAGGAGAGATGGACATTTAAACATGTCAGTGACATGACTACTGACAGTCCCCACGGGGACACAGCCAAAGCAGGCCCAGGACACTGTCCACACCTGCTGAACAAATGAGCTTGGAGCAAGATCCTATGTTCAGGCCGCCTTACAGAGTTCCTCCTCCTTGCTGGCCGCCAAGTTGCATCCTCTAAAACTTATTTCATTTCACCTCTGAGACCTGTCCAGTCTGGTATTTTCTTCTGTTTTGCAAAAGAAACTGAGGCTCAGAGATTGAACCATGTCCCAAGGCCCACAGGCTGAGCCCAGATCCTCATCCCACCACCCAGGCCTTTGCCCATGACCTTCCACCTGTAGCCTCATAGCCTGAAGTCCATGACACTATTTTTGAAGACAGTTTTAGGGACCTGCTTCCTGATTTTTCTTGCTAAGCTTCCGGAGAGTTGTGTTAGTTCCCGCTCAGCACTGAGGGGATTGGAGGAAAGATGGGCATTTGAGCTCAAATGAGGGGCTCAGGCTGAGTGAAATGGGGCTGGGCTGCAGTGGCTGCTCCAGGAACCCAGAAACGTGGCCTTGAATCCCCCACCCTCCCCCTGCACATTGTGCTGGACGCCGGGCTGCCTGGCATCGAGTGCAGTGTGAGTCGTGTCCCCGGGCCAGGCCCTTCTCAGTCTTCCTGTGCAGGAAAGGCAGTGATGAGAACCCGCCTCCTGGGGTTATGGGGGTGAGGCGAACCCAGACAAAAGGCTTGCACACGCACCCCCAAGCCGTCCTCAGCACCATGGTCACACCCCACTGCTGGGTCACCATGATTCCAGCAGCTGCAGACTAGATGAGAGTACGCTCTTCAAAAAGCCCTGCAGGCTTCTGGTGAGCAGGGGCTTCCGCTTGAGAAAAGGGTGATCTGTGTCTTTTGTGTTCATTACAGATTTATAAAACACGATCTCCTCCCTTTGAATTCTGTTGTAAGCTTTTTTAAACATCACAGTACGATGTCGAACTGAGCACTCGTTTACAGACCCGGAGTTTCTCTGGGCAGCCCTGGCAGCTGCCTGCCCTCCTCCAGGGCCCCAGGCATTGGACTTGACATTGGGTGACAACAGTGACTCTCCTATCTTCCTTCTGGGGACTGTGCCCCTGCCCCAGAAGTGCACGAAGCGTTTGTGTTTCCAGGCTTGGCTCACCTTTTGAGATTCTGCTCCTTTCCCACGTTCCTGCCTGAGTCATTGTTCCGTTTCCAGTCTTGACTTGACCCCCACTGAGCTGAAGAACTATGATCTGGTTAAGCCTCCTTTCTGTATTGCAAAGGCCCTAGAGGTTAGATAATTGCGCAGAGCCGGAGTCTGTCTCCAGGTATCCTGGCCGAGAGGAACAAATTGTGTTGGCAGAGTTTGCCAAGAAGGTAAACTACATTAGAGAATTCTATTTCCTGTTTGCTTCAACAGGAAATCAGAGAGCGTGTTTGGCCAGAAAAGTGGTGATGTAGTTAAAGTGAACTGATGAATGTGTAATTTTTTTATTATATAAAACAAATACCTGTCTTGTTATATTGAAATGTTAACAGTGATCCTCAAGGTATAAGTTAAAAAATTGTTCTACCCAAATAATAAATCCCTGGTTTACAGAAAGTGAAAGAAATCTAGCATAGCCTAGCATGGCCTAGCATAGTCTAACATGATTTAGCGTGATCTAACATGATCTAGCATGGTCTAACATGACTTAGCATGATCTAGCATGGTCTAGCATAATATAACATAGCCTAGCATGGTCCAGCATAATCTAGCATAATCTAACATGACCTAGCATGGCCTAATATGATCTAGCATGGCCTAGCATGGTCTAATATGATCTAGCATGGCCTAGCATGATCTAACATGATCTGGCATGGCCTAGCATGACCTAGGATGATCTAGCATGGCCTAGCATGGTCTAGCATAATCTAAAAAGCACAACCTAGCATGATCTAACCTGACCTAGCATGGCCTAGCACGATCTAACATGGTCTAGCATGACCTATCATGGCCTAACATGATCTGACATGATCTAGCATGGCCTAGTGTGACCTAGCATGATATAACATGGCCTACCATGACCTAGCATGACTCAGCATGATCTAGTATAGTCTGACATGGCCTAGCATGGTTCAGCACTGGCAGATGCCCAGCACAGCCCCAGGTGCCACTGGCACCCAGATGACCATCTGTCCGATGTGACCCCAGCAGATACCCTACCCTGTTGCCCTTCCCATTCCCGCCCCTTATGTGGCCCTCGCTTCCCTGGCCCATAGTCACATGTTGAATCCTTCCCGTTATTGAAAGACACCCTTTTCCAAGAAAGACCCCGTGTCCCCCAGCCAGAAATGACTTCTCATGGCCCTTTGAACCTGTCCTCCCATTGCATGCTCTATCATGATTACTGCAATTTCTCCCTCTTGTTACACGTGTTGCTGCATTTTGTGTCCACCCACCCCTCAGTGCCAAGCCTAGGGCCTGGGGGATACTCAGGAAAATGTCAGCACGTTACACGTTACACTGTGGCGACAACCAGTCACCTAGTCCCAGTGGCTTAATCACCAGCGGCCATTTCTCTCTCACGTTCCCTGTCCTCCTTGGCCAACTGTGTCTCTCCTGCTCCCTGTCGTCTTCTCCCCAAGACACAGACTGAGGAGTCAGCCCCTGCAGAGGAACTGCTGCTCAGGTGGTAGTGGGGAAACGGGAGATAGAAGGCCAGGGACCTTCTGGAAGCTTCTGCCGGGAGGTGGCCTGGGTCACTCCTGCCCACATGTCCCTACTGCTCCCCTGTCATTGACTACACTGGGGTCAGAGGGGGAGACATGTGGTCCCCTCGGGAGGGAGACCGCACAGGCCGCAGCACCCTCCCTCGGAGGCAGTGGGTAGTTTGAGTGGGTGGGTGAGTCTGCACAGTTAATTCCTGCAGGATGGAAACCTTCCCTGACTCTCTCAAGCAGGCAACCACTGTCATCTCTTTTTCTCCATGGTGGGAGCACGGGGTAGGGGCCTGTCCGGCGGCCGGACCTCATAGCGGAAGCTCTTAAATGCTGACAAGGGAGGGTCTACAGCTCAGGCCTGAGGAGTGACCAGGTCCACTGAGGACCTGGTGGGCACAGAGTTAGGCGGCCATGAGCCAGTGCTCTCCTCTCACCAGCAAGTTAAGACTGAGCCGGGCACAGCCACGTGGCTCCAGCAGCTGCTGGCTGGCCACTCTGGGGCAGCACGTCTGCCTGGTGATGCCTCTGAGGTGGACAGAGCGCTGCCCTTCCTGCTCTGGGGAGCTTGCATGCAGGACCTCCCTATGCAGTCACCCAGAACCCCAGCAGATTCCAGAACTCTTCAGGTGCAGGAGCCTTATAAGGGCCCCGAAGTTCCTCCGTTGCTTCCTCTGTGAGCTCGCTCTTTCTGGTGCCTCTGTGGCCAGGGTAGCGGGGGCCACCCCCACCCTCCAGAGGCCCAGCTCCCAGCCACCCGGCGGGATCGTCAGCCCTGACATGTCCCCTTTGCAAGCCAGCTCTTGGGGCTGCTTGTGGGCAGTCTGTGTCTCAGCATGTCCCAGAGACTGCTGTGCGAAAATGTTCTTTAGCCCTGACTTCATGCATGTTAAGAAAGCATCCAGGTCTGATTCCTGTGGTTACCGTACAGCACGGGCATGAATTGGGGAGAACGCAGGCAAGGGCTCACCGGGCGTTCTACCCGCACCTCCCCATCCCCCCGCACACACGCAATGACCAACAAGCCCTGTATCTGGGGTTGTAAATAGCAGAGCCTCCCTAAGTCGGGTCGTCCTGCTGGCACAGAGACTCAAATGCTTTCGGGAGCCAAGGAAATAATGCCTCAAAACTGACATGCTCCGCTCTGTGTTTACACACATTTCTCTCTTCCCTGCTTATGTCGTCATCAAAAAAGTCCTTGTTCCCCGCAGCATTTTTATGGCACAAAAGCTCTGGGCTGCAGGATTGCTGGTGGGCACATCAGAGCAGCTCAGCTTGGGGACAGCAGTGCTGTCCTGCACAAGACAGTGGGTGGGTTTTGGCCAGCATCTGACGACCCCAGCCAAGATGCACATGGCCCTTGAGTTCTGGGAGCCGCCTAGAGCCCCATTTCTGTGGACCTCCACGTCCAGAGAATAGTCGAAAGCCCAGGCTTTAGGAAGGAGACCCCGGGGTGGGGGCGGGGGGGCCACACACAGAAGGTTCTAACCCACTGCCAGGGTAATGGCCGTGCTCAATTTTGCCTTTCACGTTTTAATTGTACAACAGTAATTTTGCGATAGAGTTGCCGATGGCAAACATGCAAAAGACATTAACTTTATTTATGTTTTGGATTATTAATGTGGCTGTTAAAATTCCTCCAGTTAGTTTTGATTGAATTGTTTTTTTGTGTGATTCTGTTGTTTAATGGAGCGGTAAATAAGAATTTCTGATAATGAGGTCGAGCATCTGTCACAACAACCTGGTGTGGGTTATTAACATTTCCATTAACGGCAGGGTGGGCAGCGATAATTCGGGCGCCGCACAGTTAGAACAAAATAAATAGTCGGTGTCAGGCTGAGTGGGTGTTAATTACTATTTTATTCTACACTGGGGGGGGACAGGATGACTCTCGAAGGTCGTTCTCTCCCGAGAGCATGTGTGCGGGGCCATCGCCCTCGGACAGCAGCTGTTGTGTCGTCTCCGTGCATGGCCCGGAAATATTCCTGGGCCCACAAGTTGAGGCCCCCAGACAGTTCCTGGGGCCCCGGAGTCCAGCCCAGCACAAACCCACTGGGGCGGCGCACTGGCAGGTAGGACAAGGGAGTATCTCCCGGGGGACAGAGAGTGGCCCATCACGCAGGGAATTCAGAAACGGCGCAGAGCTCGCGGACGCAAAGGAGACAGGCTCTGCATGGGAGACAGGCTCTGCATGTACGCACGTGCTCTCTGCACTCTCCCAGCTTCCCAGGGGCCGACGGCCGCAGTGTCCTCCCCACCTCACCAGACACAGTGTGGCCCTCGGGCCAGGAGGACCAGGTCCTCAGCGTTGGAGCCTTAAGGGCCCTCGGGGCAGGGGCACTAGGAGCAGGGCAGTCTGTGCTCCTGACCCCATTAGGGGGCAGCCCTGCGTCTGCAGCCCCGGGGAACAGGGCCCCAAGCATAAGATTTCTGGGATGGGCACATGGATGCCTTAGTCTCTCCATGTTCCATCCTAAACACAGTGCCTCTCTCCACTGTTAACATGGCGACACAGCCCCGAGGCCTGTAGGACCAGCTGCTCACTCAGCAACAGACCCCCAGATGTCCTCTGTCGAGCCCCGGTTGGTGCTAAAACAACAGATCCTCCCACATGCGTCACACCTTGACGTCCCAGCAGCCCTTAGCCCAGCCCGCCAGCACCACCCCGTGTCCCACTCCCAAGACACACAGACGAGCAGATCATACCCTTGTTTATGAACACTCTGCCAACTGTGTCTCAATAGAATCCGTTTCCTTTGTAATTGTCCAGACTGTATTTTATGCATCTCTAAACGTGATTCTGGGAACCTTTTGCAGGGTTCCCTGGCATAAAAGCTGGACGGCCTGGGCAGGCTCTCAGGCAGCCCCCTCTGGACTTAGGGGCCCTGCACGTGTCAGCAGATGCCTCAGCTTCTTTCCTGTGCTGCTCTCTCCTCAGCCCCGGCCATGGCTCCGCAGAACATCCAGGTGACCCCGCTCACGGCCAGCCAGCTGGAGGTCTCATGGGACCCGCCACCACCAGAAAGCCAGAATGGGAACATCCAGGGCTACAAGGCAATGCTCTCTCGCATGGTTTAACTCTTTCTTCCAGGTCACTTGTAGGCCAGGATAAGTGGCCTCAATCCCCAGAGCTCCCGAGTGCTTTGCTGGAACCCCGGCCACACTCCATGTCTTTCCAGCAGACATACAGCTAACTGTCCATCCAGAAGGCCACAGGCGATTCTGAGCAGCTGGAACAGGCTTAGCCTGACTTTGCCTTTTGGGCTCAGGGGTGGGGGTCCGGTGCCTTGCACAGCTGGCTTGTGCCCAGCGGCCCCTCCCTCCCAGGCCCAGCCAGGAACCCTTCCAGCTCCTGCACCGGCTCTGGGAGCCTCCAATATCTCTGCTGAGAGTAAAACGGAGCAGCCTAAAGAAGAGCAGGTTTTCCAGCCCAGCTCTGTCCTTGGAGTTTCTATTGGATATTTCGTGAGGTCTGGAGGGGGACCCCAAGAAGTTGCATTTCTCACATGTTCCCTGGGGGTTCCTAGGAAGCCCACTTTGAGAACCACCACACTCAACTCAGGATTCCACACTAGCTAAACATTTCAGATATGGGACAAAAGAAAGGCAGTGGGCCGATGGGTGATAACACAGAGCAGGTTCATCCAGTGGGCAGGAAGCCTCCCAAGCCTGTCTGCAAGGCCACATCTGTGCAGAGAACTCAGAAGAACCAGCTAGAGCACCCCAAAGAAAGCAGCCTCGGGCTGTCCCTGGCAAACCTCCCCAGTGCCTCCCCTCTGCCGGCCCAGCTCGGTCAGTCATTGGCTTCTGTGGGCCAGCCTGCCCTGACGACTATTGGGCCAATTAAATGTCCATTTAAAAATGATTTTTGTCACTGTTTGATGAAAATAAATACCTTCCTCCACGGAAGGGCTGTTACAGTGATGAACGAGGTAATGAGAAGTCCTGTGGGCTTGGAGGCAAGATGCTATTTATGTATGTCCAAAATATGTTTTCTAATTTCCTTAATGATAAAGACATTGAACTTGGGTATTGATCTCAAGTTAGTAAGGCCTGACCAAGTGCAGGATCGGATGTGCGCAGTTGGGAGAGCAGAGACCGGCCCCCGCCGGGCCGACTCAGCAATGCCCGCGGTCAGGGTGCGTGCCCATGCGGGAGGCACTCCCCGGCTCTGCAGCCAGCTACCTTGTGGGCCAGCGGCTCTAAAGGCCTGGCTGGTTTTCGGCCCGCAGAGCCAAGGATCCATGAATGGGTGTTGTTTTTGGGCAGCCGGGCTGGCACTGGCACAGGGCAGCGGTCCTCAGCCAGTTGTCCAGGGAAGCGATCCTGGACACCTTGTCCAGCCATTGTAACTCGGGCATCAAGTCTGCCCAGGAGCACATATGAGCTGGGGGAGGGGAAATACATCTGGGAGAAGCACAGGGTCTTCCCCACAGTGCTGAGCCCAACCTGGTTTCTCCCCGGGCTATTTTTTTTGAAGACTCACGTGTCGGCCTGCCATGGGAGCACAGGGCTGAGGCTCGGGTTCTCTGCACAGGCTGGAGCAGGGACGGATACGGTCGGTCTCCTCCTGTCCAGAAGACTGAGGAATGGGGCAGAGGCCATAAACAAAAGCACTCAGCTCTGCAAGGGGGAGGGCATTCATGGGGAGATGGAGGAAAGTGCTGCTTCCGTGTTCGGCAAAGCTCCAAGTCTGAAAGAACAGCTCAGAAACAAAAATTACTGGCTTCCCAAACTGTATTAGCAGCTGAGGAACCCCTCCCCGACCCTGGCTCAGACCTCCCTCTCCCCTACTCTCCGCCTTCCCAGCCACAGCACAGCCCCACCCCGGGGCTTTGGGCTCAGGCCCACAGTCCTGCCTACTGGGCATGCCACTTCCCCCACGAGCTCCAAAACAGGGCTGCCACCCCATCCCCACGGCCTGCCTCCAACCTCTGGCTCTTTCCAACAGGTTTACTACTGGGAGGCAGACAGCCAGAATGAAACAGAGAAGATGAAGGTCCTGTTCCTGCCGGAGACCGTGCTGAAGCTGAAGAACCTGACCAGCCATACTCAGTACCTGGTCAGCATCTCTGCCTTCAACGCAGCGGGAGACGGGCCGCAGAGCGACCCCCGGCAGGGGCGCACCCATCAGGCCGGTAGGAGTGCAATGTGTTTCCTTACCCCGGGCTTCCACCGGGTACCCCTCCACCCCCGAACCTGTAGTTGCCCTCGAACCCAGCTGAAACAGCAGGCCCCACTCTCTGTCCCCACTGCTCTCTGCTCTGCCTGACCTGTAACATGCAGCTGTGTGCAGGGCGCTTTCTGGAGAGGCAGGCCTGGGCTCAGTTCATCTCCTTCCCCCAGGGCCTGGCCTCCGCCTGCTGTGTGGTGGCCCCAGTACCCCTGAGAGGGCTGCGAGTGGTGTGTGTTCTCCCTGTGACCCTCCTGGATTGCAGAGGGCAGGTGGACTCTGCGTCCATACCCAGGCCTCCATCAGGTTCCCTCAGGGAGCTTCTTACTGGGGTCTTGGCCCTGGCACGTCCACACCACTGGGGGACCAGTGCCTGTGTACAGAGCCCAGGCCACAGTATCAGGTGCTCCCCAGGTTTCCAGGCCACAGACCACTGGAAATGGCTCTTGCCACCTTCCAGACTCCTGCTACCAGCCGGGCCCAAGAGCTCTGTGTGGCTGGGGGTCACCCTGCCTGCCGCCCTGTCCCCACACACAGAGTGTTTCCAGCCTCATTTCCCCACACCTCTCAGCTTCCCAAGCACCCTGGAGAACTTTAGAAGTGGTCAGGAATTCCCAGGGAATGCAGCTGGTCCTGGGGATCTCTGAGAGGTGCTTCATGTGTGGGACCCAGGAAATGTAAGGCCAGGAGAGCCAGGGAGACCCGTCCTGCTCAGGGCTCCCGGCAGTCCGTGCACTCAGCCTGTGAATCCCACCAGGTGCTTCATCTCCTGGAGACAGGGACTCCCGAGCATACGTGTCCTTCCCATGAGATGACTGACCAACGGGCAAGGGCTGCTTCCTGGGGGCCTCAGCCAGCAGCCGGGAGGGGCCGTTTCTGGAGTCCAAGTTGGGTCACCTGTTACTCCCCAGGGTACCGGGGACTTGGCAGGTTACAGGGTGACTAGCGGGAGCCCAGCCGAGAGGACATGTGCTGATTCTGGGGATCACTCCGGACCCCAACACCCCCCACAGAATCCAGGGAGCAGGGCGGGGAACAGGCTCTGTCCCTGACCCCATGCCTGGCCCTCCTGGCCCACAGGCAGCTTCTCCGGCCCAGAGTGGCTGGCTGGGACCCGCCTCCCCAGCCCCAGGGTGGAGCTCCAGAGGGCCCCCCTGCACCCACCGGCGAGGGAGGGGAGGTGGGCGGGCCTCCAGTGGCCTCAGTTACTGGAACCGAAGCCAGAAGCCATCCGCATTTCCTTCTGCGTCTGCCTCTCTTGTTCCTCTTTACGCCTCTGTCACTGTGTCTCTCGGACTCCTTTGCGTTTAAACCCTGTCATTTTCTGTTCTTCTCGGGAGGGTCCTGGTTTCTGACTAATCCTGGGAAGTCAGAGACGGTCAATAAATCTTTTCATTCCAGAGCGTGGAGACTTACTGAGTTGAAAATAACATCTAATAGCACTTTTATCCTATGCGGAGGCATAGACGTGTCTGTAAATGACCAATAAAGGAGCCTGACTGGAAGTCCCTTTATGCTCTGTTCTTCCAGCTCCTGGGACCCCCAGCTTTTTGGCGTTCTCAGAAATAACCTCTACCACGCTTAACGTCTCGTGGGGCGAACCAGCAGCAGCCAACGGCGTCCTACAGGGCTACCGAGTGGTCTACGAGCCCTTAGCACCAGTCCAAGGTGAGGCCTGAGGGGAGCGCGGGGACGGCTGGCCTCACTGAGGCGTACATACCACTCCCTAGTCTGATGGTGGGCAGCCTCAACCTCAAGAGGCCTGTGAGCCGTGGCGGGGCTGGGACCAGAAGCCCCACACCCTGGGCTCCAGCACAGCCCTCTCCCAACTGACTTACGATGGGACACCTTTGAACTTTCAGCCCTTGACCCAAGTCCTATTTCTGCTGTGTCCCCGTGGGCACCACTTGTTAGGACCACAGGGAGGATGGAGGCCCATCAGCTTCCGTGGGCATCCTAGGAGGGGTGCTGAGCCCCTAGCGTCCTCAGAGGTGTCTCTGCTGATACCCTTCACGCGTTCATTTCCTCGAGTCATTATTAAGCACCTGCTGCATGCCAAGTACTGTTCTAGATGCGGGAATCCACAGAGCCGGGGAAGCAGGGGTCCTCACCCAACTTTTTATCAAGATCCTTGCTTCCCTGAGTCCATGAGTCTGTATTGCAGTGAGGAGAGAAGCAACACACCCGCAAACAGTCTGCGATGTAAGGGTGACCCAAGGACCCAAGCACACCGAGCTCCCAGCCCCAGGCGAAGGCCTTCCTGGTGAAGCTCCACTGCACATGGGCCACTTGGGCTGAAGCCCAGGGTCCTGAGGCCAAGCCTGAGGAGTGGGGAGGAGGTCATGTGAGAGCAACGGGCCGGGTCACCAGGGCCATGTCACCAGGGCCAACGCGGCAGGGCTCAAGAGGGTCTGGCCCACACACACCAGGCCCCCCTCTGGCTACAACCACAGTCTCAATGCCGTGGGATGAAAAGATTTATTGATCAGCTCCACACTTCCAGGGATCAATCAGCAGAAGCACAGACCCTCCAAGGAGAGCAGAGCATTTGCACACAGAGGAGCCTGAGAGACCCAATGACAAAGACCTAAAGATGAATTCAAGATGGAAAGAGAAGATACAGAAGCTTCTGGGGAGAAGGGGCCATGGGGCCCAGCACAGAGGCTCGGGCCCGGGAAGACCAGCAACGCTGCAGCACCTGGCAAGGGGCTTGGAGCTGGGGTCTGGGGGTGAGGAGTGACCCCCAGAGCTGGGGTCTGGGGGATGCGTGCGTTTGCGGTGGAGACTGCCCACCGCCTAGGGAGGGGAAGTGAAGGGAGTAGGCGTGGGCTCAGTCATTCAGGGGCACAGCCCTGTCCTTGCTGTGTCACTCTCTCTGGCACTGCCGTAATCTCTCGCATACCTGTCACTCCTCCGCACTAACGGCTGACATGCTCTCGGAGAGCCCCACAGACTTTGTTCCTCGCCTGTTGTGTGCCCAGCACTGGGCCAGAAAAGGGAGACCAGCCCAGGGCAGGCTCCCCCGGTAAGACATACCTCCAGACTGTAACCATTACAGATTATTTAATGTCTAGGAGGAAAAAATACAACCAACACATCAAATAATATTGGCGCTCCATTTAAAGCCATGATGAAAGTTTCCTTTTAAAATAAGTACATTCAAGTAAAACAGGGGGTTGATCTGAAGAAAATTTAAGCACGAGATTTTATGTCATCAAATCTAAAATGCCATCATTGACTATAAGATTCATTGTTATTTTATGAAGTACTAGGAAAGAAGAAATGCTTGCAGTAAACAGCAGCCGGGTACATTTGCATCATCAATCCCAAATCAGGGACGCAAAAACGTGCAGCAAGAGTCTCACACTGTTGATGCACTTTGCTGAATAACTGTAGATGCCGGGCAGGCATGTGGCTCGGGAATGGCAAAGGGCACAACCCCGGCCCTGCGGGGGCTCAGTCACACCTGCTGTGTGCCTTTCAGACCCGGGTGCCTGTCTGGGGACCAGGTGGATGAGGCGTGATGGGGGTCAGGGTCCCAGTGGCACAAGTCAGAAGGAGCCAGGCATCTGTGCATGCTCGTAGTGCCTGGACAAAGGGCAGAGAGCCGCTGGACACCGTCCATCCTGTTGCCCAGTACTGTGTACACATATGCCCAGGTGTGCACACACATGCACACACACTCACAGCGTGAGCCCATGCTGCAGACACTGTCCACTAGTGCCACACAAAGGAGAAAGGATCACCAAGATTCACGACCTCCTCACCGAGACAGTGAGTCTGCCCGTGCTCCCTCAGATAAGTAGCTTCTCCAAATCAGGGCAGTAATGGGTTTGCAGAATCTCTAGAAACTCCGTGGCAGGCACCCCTGGATCTGGCGCCCGGCCTGGCTCCCCGAGTCTTATAAAAGTACTTGCTGTCCAAGCAAGAATACAGCCGTTGTCCCCACCTGGTCGTAAGCCACAGCGGGCCCTGCTTCTCTGTCCCCCGAGCTCCACCGTCCCGATGTCCCAGAGTCCCGCTGGCTCTCCATGTGCCTGAACCCACAGCCTCGCCTCACCTTCCAGGGAGACAATCCTGCATGTGGTTTCCCTGGTGTGGTCAGGGCTGTGGTCCAGCAACCACAGCAACATGGCATCACTCACATGATGCAGCTAGACACTCCGGTCCCTCATGTGTGGCTGACATGTGCCTTCTCCGTGCTCCCTGTAAACACAGCCCCACGTGCATGCCCATGATCGTAGGTGCGATGGCGCAGCTCGCTCTACAGACCAGGCCTATGTGAAGCACCTACATGCACTGGTCCGCGTCCTCCCACGGCTGCATGGTGCAGCGGCCGCTTTTACTCACATCTCCCTAGAACTCAGACTTCGAGCCCTTGAGATGGCCGCCCAGGGCTACATGATGGGGAAACGTCTGGAACACCTGCACTTCTGCAAGTAAAGATGCGTGAAGGCTGCAGAGAGGAGTGTGCCGAGTGGTCATCAAAGCGTTTCCTGGCCACCTGTGGCACTTGCCCTTCTCCCTTGAGTGACAACACATGGAGTCACTTGGAAGCACCATTTCGCCTCTTCCCATAAGTAATAAGACTCTTGGTCACCAGAATCATCTCTTCTGAATCGGGAGGGCTGGTTCTGCCCACCTGGATCTTCCTGGCCTCGGGCAGTGAGCGTGATCTGCTCTGAAGTCAGGGCAGGAGGAGAGCTTGGCAGCTCATGCATTTCTCCAGAATCTCGGGGCTCACAGCTTCCTCGGGTCCCCGGGGCACTCGAGAGCAAACCGTCCAGACTCCCAAACTTGGACCAAGTCGGTGGCTCGGGCACATCCCAGACTCAGTGATTCCTGCTCCGTTGCGTGGCTGGTCCAGGCCTGGGGCTGGTGACGGGAAAAACCAAAGCTGCCGCTGTGCTCCAGGCTTTCCACGAGCCAGAGCACCCTCTTTCAACTGCAGACCCCATCGTGAAACAGCACTGCCCCCACTCCAGCTGGGGGTGAGGCCAGCCACGGGTCCCCCACGTCCTCCCCCCGTCCTCCAGCTTCCCTGGCCACCAGCCAACAGGCTCTTCTTGAGGAGCAGAGCTCACCAGCCCTGTTCCTTTTTGCCACCCTGGTTGACCCTGTGACCTTCTGGGGTGCCCCTGCTCCTCGCTAATGTCAGTGTCACTGTGGGCCTGCCTGGTCGGACGGCATCTGCCAGAACCCCTGGCTTGGCCAGACCGCAGCCACCAGTCCTGGCAGAGAACACAGGCCAGGAAAGGGCAGAGGCTTGCCTATGACTTCTCTCTACCCTTAGGCCCTTTGGGGCATTTTGACCTGGGGCTGGCGAGGGGTGCATGGGACAACATACAGTTATGCATGGGACAGTATGTGTTTTTATGTAGTGAAAAGGACCAGATGCTCAGGGATGAGGCCAGAGGAGCTGAACAGAAGGCAGTGATGGCGAACACACAGCTCAGTGTCCCGTGCCTTGCTGAGGTCAGACTGCCCTGCATCTCCGGCAGGCTTGTCCAGCCCTCACTGTCCCACTTCCATACCCAGCTCCATCTCTCCCGGGGGCATGCGGGAGTGAGGGGCTCCTCTTGTGGCTCCAGGAAGTCTTCATTGAGTCCCCTCCCCTAGGGCAGCAGCTGGCCAAACTGCTCAGTGTGCGGGGCCCTAGAGTGGGGGTCTCTTGGAGAAACCCAACCCCTGTTGCCCTCACATTGGATCCAGATTTCCAACAGGGAATCATGAAAGTAGCAGGTGGGTCTCTGAACAATTTCTGGTTCTTCCCAATGCCCCAGAGATGGAGTAGCCAAAGTAGTGAAAACCTCGGGCATTTTTCTGGAGGGCTAGAGTCCTGTGAACTCTGCGGGAGTGCCGGCCCTCTTACAAATATCGCAAAAGACATGACCTGTGAGTTTATACACATCTGTGCCATCAAGAATGAGGGAGGCTGTGGAATGGTGGTGGCGGGTAGTGGTGGTTCTCCCGACTGCTTTTTCTGCCTCCTGGCCCAGGCGCTGGGTGGTGCCTGGGAGTCATGCAAGCAAACTCACCAGCCCGGGCCAAGGCGTCAGAAAGCCCGGCAGCCTCCTCCTGCCAGTGGGCCCCGGGGGTCACTCCATCAAGAAGACGGGTCCGCCTCACATCCTGCCTCCCCAGGGCCAGTCCCCTGGTCACGGTGGGGAGCACCAAGCCGCGCAGAGCCTGAGCCATGTTCTTGGGGAACGGATTTTATGGCAGAGCTACTTTTATGTGTTTTTTTTTAATGTTTTAAACGGTAGTATTTTATGTGATTGCACCCCAGGGCTTTGTAGTGCAGGGCACAGTTTAAAAATTGACTAAATAAATAAGATTCTGACATCGTTGAAATGCAAGGGAGGTCGGACCAGCTCTACCTCCTAGTGGGTTGGAATTCACAAAATCTGCACATGGCTTTGTTTCTGCTCTGGGGAAAAGGAAGGAGTTTGTTAATTAAAAAGGGGGGGGGGTGCTATGCAGAATAACTTTATATCCAAGAAGATCCCACCCATTTGCGATGATGGTCATTGTGTGTGCAAACTGTCATCCCAAAACCCCTTTCTTGAGCCGTGCAAGGTGAGGGCAGCCTCTCAGGGCAGAAACCTCAGACTCAGAGGTCACTCAAACGCAGTAAGAATCCTTCTGAAATAGTCTGGAAGAGACTCATTTAGCTGAATCAATGTTCTGTACAAGGCATGTTGTGAAAACAGTGAACCAGCCAGAGGTATTGGGACAACTGTAGGACAAGAGACATTGGCTTTGATGACTTTGAAGGGTGAACCCACTTTGTAGTAAAGAACACACTTTGTGGGGCCCTTCTGAGTTCAAGCCTACACAAGGATTAAGGGTGGGGATAGCACCAGCCGTCCACACAGAGGGCAGGCCTGGCCACAGCCACCCTGGACAGTCCGTTTGCTCTCCTGGCCAGCTCTGCTGGCTAATGTCAGAGAGGGGGCACCCTTTTCTCCTCCCCCAGGGACGCCCCATAGACACGCATGGGGTGAAAGTTCTCAGAAATCCTGACCTAGGAGCTTATGAGACTTTTTTTGAATACGTCATCTTCAAAACTTATTTAACCAAAGAGCCCCATTTCTGTCCTGGAAAACGCTGCAATCATACAATTTTCACTATGCGTCTTCCTCCCCAAATGTTAAATCTTGATTTTCTTATTCCACAGAATACAGTCAACACATTCACTTCATTTATGTCAGCGGCCTGTTGTCTGTCTGTCCTCCTAGTTCAAATCAGGGCTTCGATATTTGGTGTGATGGTCTTTCTTCATCCTTGCTTCCAAGTCCAAGGACCAAGTTCTCACTCGTGGCTGGGGGGCCTTTAGGCCACAAGTTGGCCAACCCAGTCGGGCTGGAGACCACTCTTAGGAGAAGCCCATCTTCTTCCGTGCTCTCTTCGCTGGAGTTGGGAAGCTCTGGGTCACCAACACAAGCGACAAAGAGCCTGTGCAGCTCAGAGTCCATGGGGAGGGGAAACTGACACGAGGACAGAAAGACAGGGGAGGGGGCCTCCCCGGCACAAGGTGGGACTCGTGGGCCCCCTCCCTGCATCGCCCCATGAGGCTGGCTCTTCCCTTTGCCAGCACCACTTATCAGACTTGAACACTAATTACACTTATCTGTGCTGAAAATTGGCCATTACCACCACTTAAACTCCTCCTAATTGTAAGAAATCCTTCCTTCGCAAGTTGGGGCCACCGTCGCTGTTGTCACAACAACATAGGTGGTACTCCTGGCCCTTCTGACCCTGGGCCCCTCCTGGCCTTTGCTCTCTCTCGGTGATTGCAGGGGTGAGCAAGGTGGTGACGGTGGATGTGAAGGGGAACTGGCGCCGCTGGCTGAAGGTGCGCGATCTCACCAAGGGAGTCACCTACTTCTTCCGCGTGCAGGCGCGGACCATCGCCTACGGGCCTGAGCTGCAAGCCAACGTCACGGCCGGGCCAGCGGAGGGTAAGTGGAGCTCTGCCCAGGGCCCCATGTCCACTGCCGTGCTAGATGGGCCCGTCCTCGCGGCAGCCTGGGCGGTGATGGCCCACCCAGAGCGGCAGAAACACAGAGGCCTTTCGGCCGCGAGGTTATCTTCAAAAGCTCGTGCCAGCACCAACCTCTCCAGATGGACTTGTTAAACAGAGATGAGCAAATTCCTAGGTGTTAAACACATAATGTTCGGGGCTGTTTTCTGGAAAGCTTTGGAAAGAACAAGTGAATTTTTTAAAGGTTTATTTATTTACTTTTATTGGAGGCAGAGGGAGAGGGAGAAACCCAGGCAGACTCCCCACTGAGCGTGGAGCCCAACTCAGGCCTCGACCTCACGACCCTGAGATCATGACCTGAGCCAAAAGCAAGAGTCGGACGCCCAGCCAGTTGTGCCACCAGGCACCCCCAAAATCAGTGAATTTTGGAAATAAGATATACAAAAGAAGTGTGACGTGTTCACATCGTGCCAAGAAGCCTCGTGCCAATAGCTTCCCACTTAAATAATTTTGGCCTTTGCTTGCATTCTTAGCAAGGCGAGGGTGGCAGGATCTAGGTTCACAGCGGGCCCACCGCGTGCCAGGTGCAGTCCTGGGCTTGTTGCATGGCTTGTCTCTGTTCACGTCTGGCCCACCACTGGCTTCATGTGGGGCCACTGTAGCCTTCCCACATCTGGGATGAGCAGAGTGTGACCAGGCAAGGCTAAGCCATCTGCCTGGAGAAGTATACAGAGCCTGGGGGATGAGGAGCCCCCCGAGTGCCAATCTCCACCTCCCCTGTCTCTTTTACCCCACAGGCTCCCCAGGGTCCCCCAGAGATGTCTTGGTCACCAAGTCCGCCTCCGAACTGACCCTGCAGTGGACCGAGGGGAATGCAGGCAGGACGCCCACCACTGGCTATGTCATCGAGGCCAGGCCCTCAGGTAAGGGGTGGGGCCGGGACACCTGTCAAGCTGGGAGCCTGAGAGTCCGAGCCCTCGGCTTCCTCACAGCCTTTCCCTAACAACACAAACATGAGGGGAACTCGATGAACCGCTAGGCACATCTCTCCCTCTGCTCCGTCACCTCGTGGGCATTGTGTTTCGCCACAGCATGCGTCCCTAGAGGCGTGGTCATAATCATCCTCAGAAACACGTACGTACAAATTTCAGGACACTTGCACACGCTTCCTGCTCGCTGGTGGGATCCAAGAGTGTTTCCAGGGGCTCGTCTCGGGCTCTGCGTCTTTGCACCCAGTTGAGCCCCGCTCCTTTCTGATCACAGTGAAGCCCACCCGTCAACGTGCCCCATATTTAGGCTCCTGAAAATGAGGTCTAAGGTCTATTCCCTGCCCTGTCCGCCCTAAGGGTTTTCGCTCCCTCCCTTCCAGTCAGCGGTAATAACAAAGCAAGGACATTATCGGAAAATCCGTTTCTGCTGCGCTGAGCGAGTCATTAGTCCTTGGAGCTAGGGGGTGTCACCAAACACAGAGAACACTGGGCATTTCCACCATGACCTTCAGAGGGCGGCACATTTAATCGTTTTTGAGCATGAAAACCCATGGTGCGCCTGGGCTGCCTGCAGAAAGCTCACCACCCGAGCCCACCCACGGCGCTGGGCATCGCTGTAGTCGGATGGTTCAAGAAGCCGTTGGACTGAGAGGGAAGGTCTGTGGGGTCACATCCGTCCCTGTGTCAGACTGCCCGCCAAACTGCTTCTGAGAGGTGACTAGTCGCAAGCACCTCCCAGAAAGTCCTAAGTAGAAAATCTGGTGCCTGAGACCAAAACAGCATCCTTTGAGGGCGATATGAAAAATTCTTTGGCTCAAGCACTTGCATGTTCAGAGCGTCAACCTAAGGGGTCCTGGGAGCTTGTGTTGAACAAGGCACTTGGTCTGTTCTGGAAGCAGGGGTCTCAAATCGGTGATGGGCCTTCTGTGTCCACTGGGCCCCCTACCAGCCTGTCCCTCTGAAGGTAGGCAGCCCCGAGAGCGGACAGCAGGCCGCCTGCTGAGGACATCCGATTCCCGAGCACTTTCTGAGACGTCAAACACGGGCCCGGTGAGGTCTGGGCCCAGCCGAGGGCCACAGAGGCCGTGCCACCCCCAAGGAAGCAACTCGATGCTATTCTCCCCGAATCTGGGGAGAGCATTCATTGCAAAGGTTGCTTTGTGAGCTTTCAGGCCTAGCAAGGGGCTCCTGAGAATTCGTGAGATCCATGGACATCAGTGACCCCTAACTGAAACCCAGCCTGTCCTTGCCTCATGAGCACAGGCGGGTTCACTTACTCAGGCTGCCGGAGCCCCGGAGCCCGCACTGGGCAGCTTCACCCACGTGCCGGTCCTGCCTCTGTCTGGAGGCTGGACGGGCAGGGCATGGCGGGGGAAGGGGGTCCTCTGAGGCCGTGAGGGAGTGTCTCTTCCATCCTGTCTCCTGGCTTCAGGTGGTTTGCTCTCAGTCTAGGTCATTCTTTGCCTTGTGGAGGCCTCACCCCCAACCCTGCGTTCTCCCTGTGCGCCCCTCTATCCCCGTGCCCGGATGTCTCCTTTTTATGAGGACACCGGTCATACCGGGTTAGGCACCCCCTCAAGACCTCGTCTTGACTAATTATATCTGCAAAGACCCTATTTCCAAATAAGGTCACATGCTGGGACATTGGGGATCAGACCTTGATTGAGCACGTGAATTTTGAGGGGACACCATTCAGCCCCCCACAGTAGGTAAGAAACCACAGATGTAGCTGAAGAGCCTGTGGAATTGGCAGCAACAGAAATCACGCCGCTTCCCATCCCGTCCTGGCCACGCGGGCGCCTCGCAGCATGGCTTCCCTCGTGGTCTGAACATTGCCCAGGCCTCATCACCCAGCACGGCCCTGGCGTTGCAGTGCCCCCCTCCCCAAATCCAGGCCTGTGCACCCGCCTTCCAGAGAACCACGTAGCCCAACACATCACCCAACGAAAACCATGCGTGACCCACATGGTCCACAGTCCGGGGAGACGGTGCTGCCGGGAACCTTCGGTCACCTCTAGGTACTTACAAGCATTAACAGCATAACTGGCTTCCCTTCATGTTTTATGCAACTAAAGCCATTCCAAGAAGGTGTCCCTTCAGAGTCAGCAGGCTGCCAATAGGATCTCTGGCCCCGAGAAAAGGTGAGAGGCCTTGCACTAGAGGACACACATGCACAGTGGACCCCTGCCAACTCCCCTCCTTCTGCCGAGGGCTTGCTCCCTGACTAGAATGTTAGGACCATCCTCCCCCACCCCCGCCGATACAGTGGCTGTGAGAGGACCACAGTGGGGTCCCTGGGGTGACCGGAATGGAATGCTCCGTGTCTGGGCTGTGTCAGCAAGACGATTCCGTTGGCGGACACCAGAGAAAGGACACATGGTTTCTCTCTGCATGATTTCCCGTAACTGCGTGCAGCTCTGTTTACAATTATGTCAAAATGAAAAGCTCAGCTTAAGATTTTAAAAATACATATATGTACCCACACATGTATCCCACAATGGTGTCCTGAGGAGTCAAGGGCAACAGCACATCTTTGGAAAGGGCATCTCCGGGTCAGAGGTCAGCCGTGGGGAATGGACCACGTCAGCAGCCAGACACGGCTTCATGGGCTCAGAATCCTAGCAGAGGAGAGCATACTCTGGCATTTTCTGAGCAAAGGGGAGGTTTTGATTCTCAGGCTTCTCATGGGGTTAGCATAACATCCATCCACCCTAAAGAAGGAAGCAGGTGGTCTGTTGGAAGAAGCACAGCTTTGGGCAGTCTGGACGGTGGTGTGAAGAGCTAACCAGGACTCGGGGCTAGGTCTCGCACTGAGCCTCGCTTCCCAAGGGCCTTGGCCGGGTGGACGCCTCCAGAGATCGGCAGGACCCTGAGCTCTGTCAGTAGGTGCTGCGATGAGGAAACTGGCCCCCAGGGACCAAGATGCAAAAGGAGGCTGACCTGTGAGCTGCTGTCTTGTTCCATGAGCACTGAAGATTTCACTTCTGCTCTCTTCTGCCCCCAATTTCCCCTTTCGTACCGTGGACCGAACCAGAGCGGCCGCGGGGTTCGCCATCTCCCCACGGAGGGGTGCCTCCTCCCTCTGGTGACAGAGGCCAGCAGCAACTCAGAGGCAAATGAAATGCTTTTATGGATTGTCAATATTTAAACACCTTGCTGGTGCCTTAGGGCTTTGGATCTCAGCTGTCATCTATTACAGGCCTCATTACACAAAACATTAAACGCTCTATCTTATTTTCTCCACCGAAGCTCTCTGGCAAGACTTTCTCCAGGCAGGAGAGTGGTTTTCAAGGGGAGTGGGGATCTGGGAGATGGGCCCAGGTGCTCATGAGGAGGCCTTATTTTTGATAGAGTCCACCTGGCCCCCGTGGGTCCCTGCCACCGGGTGTCTGGGGAGTTGGAGCAGCTTGTCTGCTGGGTCTGCCATCTCCCGCCCAGGCAAGTCTCCATCTTGCACCAGGAAGGCAGGCAGCTCGTCAGCTTAGTGGCTGGTGCCACAAGGCACCCAGCGGGCTGGCGCAGGTGGGGGCAAGTGGGCACAGGTGCTAACACAGCCTCTTCCTCTCCTGCACTCACAGTAACCCCTGCAAATTCTGTGGGGTCGCTCCACTGCCCACCTGACAGCAGCTAGGAGATCAGTGTCTTGGGTCAGAATGCGGACTCTCTCCTTCCCGGGAAGGATGCAAAAGGAGGCTGGGCGCGGAGCCAAGGACAGCCTTGCGGGAAAAGGCACATCTCAGGTTATGCTACGTTTCCTCTGAGTCAGTGTCGCAAAGTTCCCTGGAAGACCACGGAAGGTGTGCAGTGGGCTTATGCAGATGATTTATTTACACAAATTATCCCAAGGCATTTTATTGTGTAGCTCACGAAACCAAATTTACATATTTACACAATAGACTGGAATGGCACTAAAGGAACTATAAATATATTTTCCTCTCCGAAGCAGCCGTGAAATTCATGTTTAGGACGGACCTGGCGCAGGCGGCATTTTTCAGTGTGGTTAGCCCGGAGCGGAGAGCTGACCCGCCAGAGGACAGGCCCCTGGTCCCAGGCCCTGATTGCACCCCCACCCCCCCCACACACCTGTCTGCGTCTCCCCGCTCATTTTGTTCATGTTCCATCTTTGGCGCTGGGACTTTTCGGTTGAACAAAGAAGAAATTCAGCCTTATTCCAAAGGTTTAAAACTGATGGAAATCCCCAAGTCAGCAAATGCGGCAAGCGGGCGGCGGGCGGCTGCCACTGATCCAGCCTCCCCCGCCTGGCGCTTGCTCCTGTCCTTACACCTGCCCTGTGCCCGCCTCCTTCTGGGCATAGGTACCCTTTGCTTCTAGACCTTCATCTCATTTTATCTCCTGCCTTAAACCAGATCAGATAAAAGGTAATTTTTTTCTTTTTTTCTCGAAGGTATTTAGCCTTGTGTTTGAACGCCACTGCTTCAGTTAGATTTCGAATGGAGACTGACCACTGACACAGAGAGAAAAGGCAGTGTTTAAGAAATAAATAGCTGACAGGCCTCCATTTGCTCGGGGCTGCGGGCTGACAGTCACGTTGCTGGTTGCGTGAGTTAGTGGAACCAGAAATCTGGGGCCCGTGAGTGACAGTTTCATTCAGCATGGAGACCCTGTTTAATTGTCCATGAAATCAAACTTTTGTGTGGGCCTGGCGTCTGTCTGAGTACCGGCAGCACACAGCTCGGTTCCGGGCGTTGGAGGGGTAAATTGAGCGGCCCGCCGATGTGCCTGAGCTGGGCTCCATCTCAATTGAGAAGAGAGGTGTTCATGTATCCAGGTTTATTAGGACATTATCTGGGAGCAGATGTGCCTCCTGCCGCCGGGCGGAGGGGAGGCAGGGGCTACAGGATGAGAAGGGACACGTTCTGTCAGCTGTAGGCAGGTTGACTCCGAGGCGGCGAAAGCTATTAGGTGGGAAGAGGGTTCTTTCTTTCTTTTTTTTTTTTAAAGGTTTTATTTCTTTCTTTGAGAGAGAGAGAAAGAGAGCACAAGCAGAGGGAGGGGCAGAGGCAGAGGGAGAGGCAGACTCTGCCGAGCAGGGAGCCTGACACCGGACTCGATCCCAGGACCCTGGAATCATGACCTGAGCCGAAGACAGATGCTTAGCCATCTGAGCGACCCAGGCGCCCCCAAAATGTTCTTTCGCTAAGGGCCTTTTCTATCAGCCTCTCCGCCTGTTTAGGGCCCAGAGAAGGCAGTGAAGGCAGCAAAAACAAACCAAAGAGTTCACATTCCTTAAAGAAACATCCGACCGCTGAGGAGCCAGACTGTGTGTGCGCCTCCCCTGAGGCCAGTGGGACTCGGGGTGCGGGATCGATGGGATCCCCATAGGAACACTTGCAAGGTTCATCTTGCAGCGGTGTCCCACTCACTTACCTTGTGCGGGGGGCGGGGGGGGTGATAGCAAGAGTCCGGGCAGGTGCTCCCTCAGGCGTCCAGGATGGGGAGGGAGGACTGGCCCCACACACAAGCGTGATTTGGGCTCACTCCCCGCCCTGGACCCCCCTCCCACAGACATCGGGAGGTGTCCGCCTGAAGGTCAGCCAGGACGTTCAGAGCCCTGTGCCAGCCGGGGACTCGGCACCAGGCACCCAGCAGTCAGGGAAGTGGCTTTGGAAGACACTTCTGCTCTTCTCTTCCGGCCTATCCTGAGTTTCCCAGGAGCGTGATGGAGGAGCTCTCCGAATGGGGAGGGAAAGCCAGGCTGGGGTCCCCTGAGCGTCCCGGCACAGGGCAGCCTCGCCTGGGGTCCGAAGGCTTACTGAGTCAGATCCCCAGAGCGGCCTGTAGTCCGTGCAAAGGCGTGCACGCCTCCCACGTGTGGTTGAGATGGGAATCCAGCACTGGGGATTATCCCATTGCGTGGAAAATCAGTTGCACAAACCTCATTATAGCTAATAGTTCTGTAATGTTATTTTCCCCCTAATTTGTAGAGATACTTTTCTCCATCATTGATTTATTGAGATATTTAACGGCATAATACAAATGAGAAAAGCAATCCGCGGCGGAGACAGAGTGGACGCCGTCAACAGCTGGCCGGCTTTCCTTACCCACTCAGGACCACGATGGAAACGTTAGTGTAGACAGATCGCCCAGTGAATTACAAGCGATGGCCAAAATGCCGAATGCGCTAATTTTGGCAAGGAAAAATTAAGCAAAATAAAAACGAGAACATTTTTTTCTGTTAGCTCAGGAGGAAAATCTCTTGCTACGACTCTCCCTCCCCCAACATTTTTCAGTGTAAACGGATCACTAAATAAATCATTCTGCATTAAGATTCTTTATCAATACTTTAAAATTTTTTTTTTTTTGAAAAATGCATGCAATTCCTGGAGCTATGACAGAACACTTAAAATAAAATGTGGCCTTTAGGTGACGGCAGAGGAAAGGGAAATATTTTTTTTTCTTTGGTAGCAGGAAAGCATTACAGAAACATTAATGCAAAAGACACTCAGGGAACCCACTCCAGAAGAGTTCAGACCTACTCAGAACAGTCTGAGAATACCTCTCACGCTTAGTCCCTTAATTGCAATGGTTTAAGCAACATTCATTTAAAAGAGCCTATGTTTTATTCCTTTAGTTTCTTGAGTAGCATAAAATTGTCTACCTTTTTATTTTATTTTTTTTTCTAAGATTCTATTTGTTTGAGAGAGAGAGAGAGACAGTGTGGGACAGAGAGAAAGAGACCATCTCAAGCAGACTCCACACTGAGTGCAGAGACTGACAGGGCTCGATCCCACAACCCTGAGATCATGACCTGAGCCGAAATCAGTAGTTGGATGCTCAACTGACTAAGCCGCCCACGTACCCCTGTAGGTCTTTTTAGAGGAAAAACACTGCACAATTCAGTCCACATTTAAAGCCCTTAGAATAGTGGCTTACTCATAGTAAGTGCAAATAAAATATGGTGGGTATTCACTAGAAGCCTGCATGTGCTAGGTCCTGCAAAGGGCTATGGAGATACGTAGGTGGATGGATGGATGGATGGATGGACAGATGGATGGTGGAAGGAAGGAAGGAAGGAAGGAAGGAATAAATAAATGGGTGTGTATGGATGGTTGGATGGGGAAATGGATGGACAGATGGATGGTAGATGGATGAAAAGAAGGTAGGGTAAAGTGGGTGGATGGTTGGTTGGATGGGGAGATGGATGGATGGGAAGGTAATCACATCAATAGATACTTATTGAACTCTTGAAAACCTTGAGGGCCCAATGATGTGGACAGGTAAATGCGAGGGAGTGCTCAGAAAGCCCACTGGTGGAAGAAAGCATCTCTTGCTGGAGGGTGGGAGTGAGGTCAAGAGGAGTCTGAAAGGGAGGAATGACCTTGTTTATCTGCCTCCACCCCCTGCCCTTGGACTTATGAATTGCCCATCTGAACAGAAATCTCACCTGGTTCCCAGATGGGTGGAACAAGGCCCGAGCAACGAGGGAGAACTTCAGTATCTGTGGAACGATCATGTGCATGGATGGGCGGCAGCAGAGGGGAGGATGGGGCCCCGGGGGCTCCCGAGGCACAGGGAGTGGCTTGCGTAGAGAAAATGCACTCTCTGCCCCCATTACTCCCCGATCATCCTTGTGCAAAACATCTTAGACAGCCATCATTCCATGTGCAAACCTCAATCCGTTAGGGCCAGAGCGGGGAGACTTGAAGCTATGGCTTGCCATTTTGACATCCTTAGTGGTAATGGGTACCTTGGTGAGAAATGAGTATAACGGTGAAGGTTTACAGATAAATAGTCATTGTGCTCTCTTTCTGCCTCTGCAGAGATTTGTACCTTAAAATCTCCTTCACATCTGTTCCTTCATTAACCTGTGCCTGTAAGGACTTAACCGTGCAAACTCTAGATCCTGTGCAGATAGAGACTTGGACGCGAGCAGTTGTCTTTCTGTGTGCCGTTGGGCTAATCCACTTGAGCACATCTGGTGTTCTGAGGCGCGTGATAAGGTCGGTGCCAGAGAACCCTCAGCTCCCCGGAAAGCTGTCCGGGCATGAGCACGCATATTCAGGCATGCCTCTCCTGTCCAGATCTCCTGCTCTTTTTAAAAAGATCCCATACCTGTGCCTGTAAAAGGAATTATAATGCATAAAGGATCAGCACTTCAAATGAACATTTTGGACTCGGAGCCCACTTTTTACCAAAGCACCTCCTTCGAGATCGGGTTTGTATATACACAGGCCGTGCACGGTTTCCCGTGTATCGCACTGTTAGAAGCACTTTACGGATGGAACCTTGTTTCACCCTCCAAACCAATCTACGATGTAGATGCCTTTGTTGTCACCATTCTGCAGTTGAGGCCCGGAGAGGCTGGGTGCTCCACCTAAGGTCACATCGCTGAGACATGCTAGGGCCAGGCTTTGCATGCACGCTCTCTAGACTCTAGTCCTCCTTCAGCCACAGTGCTGTGCTCTCCATGAGGTTTTGATGACCGACATCGCTGATCACGTTCCCTTGGCCCTGTTGGGAGATGCCTCAGAGTCCAATCTACTGGCTTCTTCCGGTCTTTCTGCATCGCGACTTTCTGGCTTTGATGTCAACTTTATGAATGTTTTCCCACATGTCAGGGTTTAGATAAATTCAATATGTATGTTTATTGTGGCAAAAAATACATAAGATAAAATTCACCGTTGTGACCCCTTTTAAGTGCGGGGTTCAGTGGCGTTAAGAACATGCACTCTAATGTGCAGACATCACCACCGTCCGTCTTCAGAACTACTTCATCTTCCCAAACTGAGACTCTGTCCCCATGAACGCATAACTCCTCCCCTCCCCCAGCCCCTGGCCCCTGGCCCCACCGTCCACTCTCTGTGTCTGTGATTTTGATAAGTTCAGGGGCCTCCTATAAATGGGGGTCTCACAGCATTCATCCTTCTGCATCCAGCTTCTTTCACCGAGCATCATGTCCTCCAGGTTCTTCCGTGTTGGGGCGGGTGCCAGAATTCCCTTCCTTTTTTTTTTTTTTTTTAAGATTTTATTTATTTATTTGATAGACAGAGATCACAAGTAGGCAGAGAGGCAGGCAGGGTGGGGGGAAGCAGGCTCCCTGCTGAGCAGAGAGCCCGATGCGGGACTCGATCCCAGGACCCTGAGATCATGACCTGAGCTGAGGCAGAGGCTTTAACCCGCTGAGCCACTCGGGCGATTCCCTTCCTTTTTAAGGCTGAATGCTATTCCATGGTGCAGACGGACCATGTTGCTTATCTGTTCATCCGTTGAGAGATGCTTGGTTGCTGCCACCTTTTGACTATTGCTAATAATGCCACGAACACGGGCATGCAAGTGTTCAGAATTCAGTATGTGTTTGTCTCATTTGCGCTCATATTTGGTAGCATTTGGGGCAGAGATGAAAAAGCGAGCTGGGGTCTGGGCAGGTCAGGCGCTGCAGCCAGTCCAACGGATGAGCATAGTGGAGGGTACTTCTCAGGGGGTTGGGTGTGTGCAGTCAGGGCAGAGTCCCGAGGGTGAGCAAGGCAGCCCCCAAGCCCCCGCGTCTCCGTGCCGGTTCTCCTGAGTGCCTTTCCTGCTAATGAGCCGGTGACATGTCTGCCCACGGCCTCACCGAGCTCGCAGCTGGCTAATAAAGACACTGTTGTGTAGTTTTCTCTCTGGGCCTCTGGTGAGATTGTCATCTCCAGTTAGGATGGGGGCGGCAGGTGCTCCAAAGAACCCAGAACCCTGGCTGGGGTGTGCGGGATGGCAGGCGGCTGATGGGCAGGCGGGCCAGGGAGGCGGGACCCTGGGGCCGGGAGGGACGGAGACCAGCCAGAAGGGAGCCAGAAATCCTCAACAGAAGATGACATAAGTCAGAAACCAGGGGGAGGCCTGGA
Source organism: Mellivora capensis (assembly GCA_004024625.1). Lineage (NCBI taxonomy): Eukaryota > Metazoa > Chordata > Mammalia > Carnivora > Mustelidae > Mellivora > Mellivora capensis. The sequence goes on along the minus strand of PISX010000136.1, from coordinate 139,306 downwards.
GTCCGAGGGGATCAGATGGGATCCGAAGGCAGGGAGAATGTTCAGCAACACGCCACTGACACAGCCTGCAGCTGCAGCAGAGCCTGTGCACGAGGAGAGGGCTGGCCGCCTCCCTGCCCCTGGCTCTCACGTCACGGGGGCTCCCTTGGCGAGGGCGGCCGGGAGCCCACGGGGGGAAGGCGCAGCATCAGAAGCAGGATAAGAGCACCCCTCACCTTTCCCCTTGTGTCGTCCCCATAGATGAAGGCCTCTGGGACATGTTCGCGAAGGACATCCCCCGCGGCGCCACGTCCTACACCGTCAGCCTGGACAAGCTCAGGCAGGGAGTGACCTACGAATTTCGGGTGGTGGCCGTGAACCAGGCGGGCTATGGGGAGCCCAGCAGCCCCTCCACGGCCGTGTCAGGTAGGGAGCCCTGTCCGAGCAGGAGACGCTCTGGGTTCAGTTCTTCCCACGGAGGGGGGAGGAGATGGCTTGGAGCCCTGGTGCAAAGAAAGAGGACAGCGCCCGGTGCCCTGCAGGCACCAGCAGGCACGGGCCCAGCCTGGAGAACACAGTACTGGAGGAGCGGGCGCCACCGGGCCCCTGACTGTCCTCACCACGCTGCGTTTAAGCAAGTCTTAATTTCTGTCTCATTTTTTCCTAATCAAAGACCCAGGCCAGAGTCAGAGCAGTCAGCCTGAGCTGAGCACTGTGCTGTCCGTCCATCCATCCAGGGGAAGGCAGCCCCTAGCCCCTCCCGTCAGCTGAAGGCTCCTTACTGGGCAGCCTTGGGCAAAGTCCCGGCAGCCAAGGGGAGGGCTGGGGTGTCTTAGCACCCGACCCAGGTGTGTCTCATCCAGGCCTCCCCTGAGACAGCTGAGGGGCCCACGTGCACCCCGGGCCAGTCGACACCCTGTATAAAGAGCCCGGGCTCCACTCTGGGTGGAAGAGGCAAGGTTTCTTTCCCAGAGCTCGTGGGGTGCTGACGACAGACTAGCCGCCCTTGCCAGCCCTGTGGCAAGGGGTGTAACAGATGCGGGGAAATCAGGAAGGGCTTCTCAGAAGAGGGAGCATGTGTCTGGCTGGCGTAGGGTACACGGGGTGAGGCCCCAGGGGAAGAGAGCAGCGGAGACAAAGTCCTCATGGTGAGACAGCAGGCAAGGAGGGGAGGGGAGGCCAGCTTCTGCCCCACCTGCACCTGGCAGTTCCTGGGGTTGCCTGGAGGACGTACCTGCAGGGACCCCATCCAACCCGTGGTGATGCCGCCTGGGGCTCCACTGTTGATCTGCCAGGCAGCTGGAGGGATTGCCGGGAGCAGCGCGGAGGCGATTAGAAAGGGAGCTGGGAACCCACCGCAGGCAGGGGGCAGACTGGGGGTGCAGTTGGGGGGGTAGGCAGGGAGCAGGTGCGGCACAGACAAGGGGGCAGGCGAGGCGAGAAACCACATGGGGTGTTCCTGGAACCAAGAGAAACATGTTATTCTTCCCCTGCCTCTAGATTCGTTTAAGATGCTGACTGCTCTTGTTTAAACTGAAAATACCTTCTGTCCCTCTTTGCCATGACCTTGGAGGGAGCACAGTATCTGCGGGCAGGCTCGGGCCCACGAGTCCTCGCGGCTCGTGACGGGGTCTGCCAAGAGGAGCCCCAGCATGGGTCCTGCGGGTACCCAGGCCTTTCTTTTCCACGCCCACCTGGGTGGTCATTTGGAATTTGTTGGCTCATTATACAGAGCAATTAATGTGCAGCCTGAAAACCACTAATATATTTTGGATTCAAAATGCTGCCGTCTCCCAGGACGCCCTGCGCCATTGCATTACCCAAAGGCAGCTCCCCCCTTTTGTCCCCAGTGTGCACAGTCTTTGCCCAACCGGTGAGAGATTTAACGTAAGGCAGAAGTGTCTTCTGGGGGCTTCAGCAGCCAGGAGGCAGACCGTGGCTTCCTATTCTGTCGGATCTGTTGCCTCCCAGCCAGCTCCCCTGCAGGGGGCGTGTGGAAGGCACCAGCGGGACCCCAGGGCCATCCGGCATCTCCCAAGCAGCAAGTCCCATGTCTCTGTTCTTAGTAAACAGAATAAAACATGAGCAGGAAGGGTGTCCTCCTTCAAAGCAACTTTCAACTGAAACTATTTGTTTCTCAAAAAATGTTTCCCAAGATGGGGGCCAGTGGTTCTGCTCAGTTTTGCAGGAGGCAGGAAATACAGCACAGCGCAGGCCTTGGGGAGTCCCTTGGCGGCAGAGGCCTGCAGGGAGGGCTCACAATCAGCAGTGTTCGTGCAGGTGTGGACGGGATCCGGCCTTGGGCGGGAGCGAGCGGGAGTCAGCTCATGGGGCTCACGGGCTTGGACTGAGCCCCACGGCTCATGTGGGCCACACTGAAGACTTTCAGGAAGGGACGGTTTGTTTCCATCGAGGAAGATCTCTCTGGTGACAGTGTGTGGCAGAATGGTTGGGGGGGATGTCAGGAAGAGGGGAAGCCACCAGAAGGGACTATAGGGTGGCAGCCGTGGTGGAGGGGGTAAGGGGCCCCAGGGGCCATCTGGGAGGGAAGCCTGAGCACTGAGGATCAGAGACATCCAGGCACGCTGGTCCTTCCTCCTCTTCTCCCGGACAACATCCATAAGCAGATAAAATCAGGGGACATGGCGCGAAGCATGGTGTGGATGGGCAAGGACAGGGCGAGCTCTGGGACAGGGCCGCAAGGGCGCCCGAGGGGCCCCAGCCGGTTCCCACAGAGAAGGAGCAGCAGCCAAGGAGCTCGTGTCTGGGAAACTGGCCCATTGGCCGCCCCCGCCCACCCCACCCCAGCGAGGGGCGGGGTTCATCTTCCCGAGACAGCCTTCCTCCCTAGCCCCGGGCCGGGCCGCGAGCAGGTGGCAACAGTGTCCATCCCGTGTGACCGTGTGCTCCTGTGCCCCCCCAGCTCAAGTGGAAACCCCGTTCTACCAGGAGTGGTGGTTCCTGCTGGTGATGGCACTTTCCAGCCTGATCGTCATCCTGCTGCTGGCGTTTGCCCTGGTCTTGCATGGACAGAACCGGAGATACAGGAGCTGCAGCACAGGTGGGGCGTCTGCCTCCCCCGCACCCCCAGCCCACCCCCCACCCCATCTCTAGAAGGGCCCGTGCACTCAGGAGCCAAAATGTCTGCCTTTTCTCTGCTTCAATCCGGGATCCGTGGTGTGAGCTTGGCGTTTTGTCTGCCTGTGGGTGACCAAGGCTGGGCCTGGGATTTCCTCTGGGAGGCAGCTCTGGGCAGCAAGCAAGTGCCCTTGACCCTTGAGGCCTAGGTTCACATCCTGGCTCCGCCCACCAATGAGCTGTGTGTCTTGGATCTTCCATCGCGTGGGTGGTTGGGACTCCCTGAGTCTGTTCCCTCACCCACACCGTTGCCCAAACGCAACAGGATTTTTGAATATGACACACAGAGCATCAAACAGGGGACTCACCATACCTCTCATGAGCACAGTGAGCCAGGCGCGTCTCAGAAACGCTGGTGTGGCTCCCAGAGCCATGTGTGGAAACACACAACAGGGTGCAGCCATAGACCAACAGAGCATGTACCTCACCTTACGTCCCACGTTCCAGCTCTAAGCCCTCTGACTCCCGGCTCACCTTTGCTTCCCCAGCATAAGCTCCATGCCTGGCATACAGTAGGTGCTTAATAAGTGTTTGTTGCTGCATGAGCCACCCCCAATCAGAGAAATGGACAAATGAATATGGGGCAAAGCTGGAACATGACAAAGCTGGACCCATTTATGGGAAGGTCAGGAACAACGCAAACGAGCGGAAGTTTCTAGGAGACAGAACACTGGTTGTCTCCTGGCAGAGAAGTATCAATAGAGAAGGGCCGTGAGGGAACCCCTTAGGGTTCCGAGAATGCCTTCTCTGACTCTCTATGCAGATGGTGCTTCTACACATAACACACGTCAGCAACCCAGAAGCTTAAGATTAGTACACTCCGTGCATTCTGCTCTCCTCAATTTTTTTAAAACTCTCATAATCACCTGTGAGACCTGTTCTTTGCACCAGCGGACTGTGACTGGGCTCTGGATGGCAGTGTGTCCCCCTACACACACAGCTGTAGCTGGGCCACGCATGGGACCAGCTCTGTGACATCACCGCAGCGGAGAATGGGTCCCATGGCTGGACCCGTCTGTCTTTGCTTCTTCAGAAGTTGGATCCCTGATGGGGTCCTCCCACAGACAAGTGGGTGCCTGAGCCCCCAGGGGGGCAAGCCACTGGGCTGAATGACTCCCCCTGGCCCCCGCACCCCCCCGCACCATCCCTCACTGCTCCTGAAGGGTTAAAAGAACCAGGCGCTTCGCCATTTGCTTTCCTGACGTTAAGCAATTCATTCCTCCAAGAAAGGATTTATTTTTTTCTGTATAAATTCACTTCTAACAAGTGTTCGTAAATCAGACTTTATTCCTATGGGATTTACTATGTATGAATGGCATGTCATTTTACTGAGTTAATGCTATTACAGAACCCTGCGTCTGGCGCATAGAAAATCTCCCCGCTTTCCACTCTCCTTCTGCATCTGGAAAACCGGCCTGAAAAGACAGATCTGACCCGCAGCTTCTGATACTCAGCCTCACCCTGGAGTACTAATTTAACATCATAATTGAAGCCTGGGGGAAAAAAAAAAAAAAAGAAACCGTACTCGTCTACTGGAATGTCTGCCTTGCTGCCAGGAGCCATGCAGAACCCAGACCTTTGCAATTACGGTCCGGCCCCCTCCCGCTTGCTCCCCTCACAACCCTCTTCTCATGGGACTTCCTTTCTGAGAGTGGTTTTCTCCTGCTCACCTTCTCATCAGCGCACATCCCACTGGCCAGCAGCTCCAAACTCCCTCCGCCTGTGTTCTGTCGGCTTCCTCTGCTGCGAGCACGTCAAGCATCTGGGCCCGTCCGGGGGCGCTGGGTTCACAGCAGAGAGGGCGCCATGGGCTTTTAGGGAATCTGGAGTCCTTCTGGAAGACAGTGGGAGATAAATGGGAGAGATCCCCACGTCCAAGAGCTGTGGTCCAGCTGGGGAAGATGGAAGGCAGGCAGTAAGGAACAAGCCATTATGTCAAAAATGCACTACAGGGGAGGCTCTGTGGGACTGTGGGAGCAAAGGAGGAGGTCTGGAAGATTCTCTCCGTTCCCAGTACAGGGACGGCCCTGAGGACGGGAAGCCATCGGAAACCTTTCAGTCCCTTTGGTTTCTCACAACTACACTGTTGTTCATCTGATCTCCTGACATGTTTTAAAATACGTTTCCATACGTATTTATAAATTTGTGGTTTTTGAGTGGCTTTTAGTATATCGACAGATGTCTGCAGTCATCACCCCAGCCAACTCCAGAACATTTACACCACCCCAAAGATGCCCTGTCCACTACCTCCACGGTCGCCCCTTGTAAATCTACTTTCTACTGAGATTTTGTTGTTTTGTGGTTGTGAGTTTTTTTATTTTGAAATGTGTTCAATATTTAATTTCCCTGCTTTTTAAAAAAGATGATGCATTCTAGAAACTCTTTTGTCAGATACTGGTAAGCATACCAGTTCAGTTCTTTGGTGTCGGACAAAATAAACACGGAAATGCCCCAGCATCATCCTTAACACGCGGCTTCCTCCCCAGCGCGTCTCCGACTGCCTTGTGAGCCCAAGCCCGGGTCTGGGCTCTGCTTCCGGCCGGAACTCAGTGAACGCCCATAGGCTGACCGGCTGGGGCTGGACTCTTTCCTGGAACCTCTGAACCCATTCTCCCATTCCTGCTGCAGGTAAGAGCATCTCCAACATGGAGGAGACCGTGACCCTGGACAATGGAGGGTTTGCTGCCTTGGAGCTCAACAGCCGTCACCTCAATGTCAAGAACACCTTCTCGAAGAAGAATGGGACCAGGTAGGAATGCCGTTGCTCTAACCACCCCCTCAGTGTGCCCCATCTGTCCGAAGACCTGAACCAGCCGGGGTAGGGGCCGGCCGCAGACATGCCGCCGTGCCCGCGGGCCCACCCAACCCCAGCAGGGCAGCGTCGGGAAGGGGGCAAGAAGCATCCTACCTTCTCTGCAACTACAAAAAGAAGGCAGATATCAGGCAGGAGGGGAGTGAGCTCAAGAGCGCCCCCCCACCCCCCCACCCCCCCCACCCCCCGCTCCCGGCTGGCCTTCTAGGGGGCCGGCTGCACGTGTGCGCTTAGCGAAGTCCTGCTTCACACATCGTCACGCAACACTGGGGCGGACTGATCGCCAGCAAGGATGTCCTCTCACCGACGTGACGGCGGCCATAGGGCGGGTCAGGAGGCCCCCGGGGGAGGTGTCCATGGCCCAGAGCTGCCCTAAGCCCGCATCTGTCCCTCGCGGCCCTGTCCCTGTCCTAGGTCCCCGCCCCGGCCCAGCCCTGGTGGACTGCACTACTCAGACGAGGACATCTGCAACAAGTACAACGGAGCTCTGCTGACCGAGAGCGCCAACCTTAAGGAGAAGTCGGTGGACGCTTCGGAATCCGAGGTCAGTGCTTGCGGCTGCCGTCCCCTGCCTCTGTGATGAGCGCTCTGCCTTCCCAAGACGCTGCCCCTCTAGTCCCATCTGCGTCTCAAAGCCACAGGAGCCAACAGGGCAGGTGGCAAGTGACTCCCTTTTATAGATGAGGAAAGTCAATGCTTCAGCCCCTTCAGGCCTGGAGGCCACGGGTGCTGGGCCGGCTCTCAGATCAATACCTCACCGAAGTGGCTTCTGATCCCAGAGCTCACTTGCCATGTGGCTTCAGGAAATAAAGCGTGTTTTCTGGTGGTGACTGTAGAACCTGGCCTGTAGACCCCAGCTGGAGGGGTGGGCAGCCTGAGCCTGCAAAACCCTGCAAACCTGGGACCCCGGCCCTGGCAGCCCTTCCCCTCCCACCTGCCCTGCTTCCTTGTGCTGAAGGGGGACTTAGCCACTGCCATTCTGGGACCGTTAGAGGCTCTGGGCAGCTCTGACTTGTCCCCGTCCTCACTGAGCAGATGGACCAGGAAGATGCCCCCAAGGGGATGTCCCCTGCCCAGGACCCACAGGCCTGCCTATATGTGAGGCCTTCTGGGCCCCTGAGTGTTCATGTGCAGAACTGAGCTCGCGCAGGGGCAAGGCCTCCATCAGCAAGCAGGCGGGGGAGGATGTCATCCAGAGGCAGCGGTGGGAGGCTCCTGCAGGGGCTCAGCCCCCCCACCCCCAGCCCACTCACCCCCCCCCCCAGCCTCGAGGGTGCGGCCTCCGTGCCCCGCATTTACAAGCAAAACCAGCTAGACGGCCGTAGGGAGGTGGTCCTCCATCAGTCCCTAAGCTCTTTTATTTCTCATATGCCAAGTCTTGAGAAAGAGGAAAATCACCAAGCCATTTGCTGGACACGTAGGCCTGCCCTACCTCTTGGCATTCATACGCTAAATCAATATTTAATCTAAAATAAGTCTCACCTTCATTTGGACCTGAATTCAGGCCTTATTAAGCCCCAAGGCTCAATGAAATGGCTTCTCTTAAACTGTGCTCTGTATATGAAGTCCAGGTGAGACGGGGCACAGGGTGGGTGTCATGTGACATCGCGCCCGCTTGCTTCAGGCTTTCTGTTTACGAGGGACGCCGGGCACCCTGTCTGTCCCGGAGCCTCGGGCGTGGGGAAAACAGCAAGCAGCACCACAGAGGTTCAGAAAGGTACATTTGTCTGAAATCAAGGGGCCGTCAAGTGAAATGCGGCAAAAATGAGCTGCCGCTTTGTGATAAGGAAAGAGCAGCTGTTCTGGAGCTGTTTTAGCTGCTTCCATCAAAAGCCACACGTTGGGAAGGAGAGGACAGCCTTCCACCAGACACCATCTGTGGCAGCAATTAGAAATGCACCCACAGGGCCCCTGCCCGGGGTCTGTCTGTAATTCCCAAGGGCTATGGCTGTTGAGAGCTCGCCGGCCCCACAGACAGGACTCACAGCCCTCCTGCATTAGCCCTGCAGGCCAACCTCATGACGGGCCAACAGAGGCCAAGCACTATGGGGCACCTACCAGGCAGGCACATTTAACCCATGGTCACGCCACCCCATGACCTAGAGCGATTCTCTCCGTTGGCCAGCTGATTAGACTGAGCATGAGGTCATCTGAGCCCCAGCCTCCACCGTCCCCTCCAGCTCAGCACCCCTAGGTCAGCAGCCTGGGTTAGATGCATGAATTCTGAACTCTCTGTTGGTGAAAGCATTCTCAAAATGGGTGGATGGGCCGCGTTCAGTCGGAGGGGTGTATTGAGCTGCAAACTCAGCTGCTTTTTATGGAGGATTGTTAAATGAGCTCAGCATAGACACACACGCATACACACGTGTACATATATGCGCAGATTCCTACATGCAAACACACACAGGCACGGAGGGTGGAGGAGGGAAGGTGATGGGGGTAGGGAGGGAAGAGGGGAGGAGGACAGGGGTCAGAGAGAGGGCCTTGGAATTCACACTAAATCCCGCAAGGAGGTTGTCGTGATCCTCCTATAATAAGAGGACAAACCCAAAGCTTTCGGAAGCTTTTATGTCTTTCCTGGATATGCATGATGGGGGGTGGGGGTAGGGGGCTTGAGAGGCAGATCTGAGTGCCAGGCTCCGAGTTCCATCCCTCCCCGAAGACCTGCTGTGCAGAATTTAGTTGTCCTAGCTCTAGGACTGTGGCTGAGCTCAAGCCCTGTGCCAGGAGGAAGGGGTTCCTTTTAAAGTTCCCACAGATGCCTCTCATGGTTCCTACTGGTTTTTGGGTCAAGGCCTCTATCAGACACCCTATGAGAGGTGTAGACACTCTCCCTATGTACGTGCAGTATTTCAGCTAGGATCTGGGGGTCCAGGCCCCTGGAAAGCTCTGACAGTCACCTCAAGCTGAGAATTTCCATGCCTGGCTTCTGTCTGTCCCCCCGGGTGCTCAGGTGGATACAGGGAGGCCCATATTTCTTCCAGAATTCTTTGCTTTATCTTCTTGCTAGGTCCTCTCTTTGAACCTAATGCATTTGGGAGATTTGTAGGCACTAAACGTTCACGGAATCCCAACAGAGGAACCCGGGGACGTTCATCATCTCAGAAGTGCCGGCTCAGATGGGAGAGCTTGGTTCGAGCCACATCTATTAAACAGCTTGATCGAGATGGAATTCACATACCGCACAATTCACCCATTTGGAACATGGGTTATTTAGGAGTGTGTTTGTAATTTTCTTATATTTGTGAATTTCCCAAATGTCATTCTGTTATTGATTTTTTAATTTTCCTCCACTGTGGTCCAGGAACATGCTTTGTATAATTTCTATCCTTTAAAATTTATTGCGTCTTGTTTCATGGTCTGTGCTGGAAGAATGTTCCATATGCACTTGAGAAGAGCATGTTTTTCTATGATCGTGCAGAGTAAGCAGAGTGCTCCTTACGTGTCTGTGGGGTCTGACTGATTCACAGTATTATGGAAGCCACCTAGGTTTTTGATCTTCTGCCGTCCACTAATGCATTGAAGTCTCCAACTATTATTGTTGAATTATCTATTTCTCACTCCAGTTCAGTCCGTTTAATTTTGGTTCTCTGTCTTCGGGTGGATATATGTTTATGATAGCTATGTCTCCTAGAAGGATTGAGCCTTTCATTAATATAGCGTGTTCCTCTTTGTCTCTGGTAACAATTTTGTCTTCAAGATTATTTTGTCTGATACTACTCAACCACTAGGGTTTTCCTTTGGTTACTGTTAACATGGTGTATCATTTCTATTCTTTTACTTTCAACATGTTTGTATCTTTGAATCTAAAATGTATCTCTTACAGACAGCATGTAGCTTGGTGCCTATCAGTTTTGTTCTGCTGATCTCTGCCTTTTAAATTGATTGTTTAATCCATTCACATTTGATGTAATTACGGCAAAGGTAGAATTTACATCTGTCCTATGGATGTTTGTCTTTTATAGGTCTCACATCTTTAGTCCTCTTTTTTCCCCCACTTTCTTCTTTTTTAAGTGAAAATTTTCTAGTGTACCATTTTAATTTGCTTGTTTTTGCTTCTACTCTATTTTTTTTTTCAGTTACTTTTGTTAGTGGTTGCTCTAGTACCAACATTTACTTAGGATTTATACTGGGGGCGACTGGGTGGCTGAATTGGTTTAGCCTCCAACTCTTGATTTCAGCTTAGGTCATGATCTCAGGTCCTGGGATCGAGCCCCACATCAGGCTCTGTGCTCAACAGGGAGTCAGCTTGAGATTCTTTCCTCTGTCCCCGCCCCCAGCTCATGCACACATAATCCCTCTCTCTCTCTCTCTCTCTCACACACACACACAGACACACACATAACTAAATCAGTCTTTAAAGAAAAGGCTTATACTAAACCTCACTGACATATAGAAACTTTATTCCCATACAGTTCTATGGCCTCTGCCCCTTTCTGTGCTATTATTATACAAGCTATGTCTGTATATCTGTACTGTTACAAACTCAAGAATACATTTTTTATACTTAATACTTTATAGAACTATATGTCTTTTAAAGAAGTTGAAAGAGGAAGGGAGAGCAAGTCTATTTCTGGAGTTTACCGTGTTTCCTGCTTATGTACTTTTTCTGGTCCTCTTCATTTCTTCTTGTGGGTCCAAGTCACCACTGGGTGCCATTACTTCACTTTCTCCTTTGTGCTGTTATTGTTAAATATGTTACATTTCTATACATTATAGGCCCAATAGTACAATCATATACATACTGTTTTATGCAATCGCTTTTTAACTCAGTCAAGAGAAGAAAGGAGAAGACATGTGCAATCATACTATCTTTTATAATTACCCATGTGTGATCAGCTTTGTTGGTACTTTCTGTCTTTTTGTGTGAATTTGAATTTCTGTCTGTATCACTGGTTTTCAATCTGACAGTCTTCCTTCCCTATCTCCTGTAAGGCAGGTTGGCTAGCAATGAATTTTCATGTTTCTGTTTATCTCAGAATGTCTTTATTTCACCTTCATTTTTGAAAGTAGTTCTGCTGAACAGAAGACTCTTTGTTGGCAGTTTTTATTCAACACTTTGACTACGTTGCCCCATTGCCTTCTGTCCCCCAGCTTTTTTCTGATTAGAAGCCAACTCTTAATATTGCATGAGTTCCCTTGCCCATGATTTCAAGAGTTTATGTCTTTGTGTTTTTGACTCTGAGGTGGGTGGATGTGGACTTGGTTCCATTTATCTTACTGGGTGTTTATAGAACTTTCTGGGTGTGTGGATTAATGCTTTTGATCAAATCTGGAAAGCTTTAAGTCATTTCTTCCCTCTGTTTTTTCTGCCTCTTTCTTTCTCCTCTCATCCTCGTGCTGCCTTGACTATCTCGCATACTGGTGCTCTATACACTTATCAGATTCTCTCTTCTTTTGTCATCATTCTTTCTTGTACATGTTCATTTTTTCTTCTCTGTGTTTCAGATTGCATAACCTCTGTCGGTATCTCCAAGTGCCCGGATTCTTTCCTCGGCCAGACCTAACGTACCGTGGGGCCCCTCTGATGAATTGTTCATTTTAGCTATTGTATTTTTCAATGCCAAAACTTCTCATTTGGCTCTTTTTAAATAATTTCTGTCCCTATTGATATTCTCTGCTTGGTGCAATAGTGTCATCTTACTTTCATTCTTTAAACATAGCTTCCTTTGGTTCTGTGAATATATCATAATAGTTGCTTTCAGAGTCTTATGTCTGCCAACATTTGGGCCTCCTTGGAGGCTGCCTGCTTTTGTCCCATGTATGGCACACTCTATCCTTTTTTTTTTAATTAGTCATTTTAGCTAATATGTTGTGCCAACTCCAAATACTGATACCCTCCACCCCAAGGACTGTTCTTGTTGTTTGCTTATTTGTTTGTTTCTTATTTAGTGACTGGGCTGGACTCGTTCTTGGGAAATCTGGTTCCTCCACAGTGTGGACTCTGATGCCACTCCTGAGAAGGAACAGCCTTAGGGATGCAATCAGGCCCCCTGAATACCAGGGATGACGATGGTCCCAGCCAGGCTTTCTCTGTCTCTTTTTCTCACTCCCATTACGATTCTAAATGGTCTGTCCCTGTTGGTATCACACCCAGCTCTTAACCTCTGCCACTGGCTGACTGTATTATTTTTCACAATCCCCCCGGGCTCCCCTTTACTCCATAGCTTGCACCAGTTAAAGTACAGCCCTTTTGTAGGGGCAAGATGTTGTCAATCTGAATTTTGCTCTGATCCCAAGAGGGCTCTCCTGAGCTGTCTCTCTTTCCCTGGTCCTCTCTGTTAAACTTCTGCTGGTTGATTGCCTCACTTGTTACAATTATGGAACTCCAGCTTCCTCTTAATTTCTTATCCCAAAGGACCCCGCTGTTTTCAGCAATGCCCTTAGGCATGCTCTATTCCAAACAAAGCCTTTCCCGTAAGGAGAGCTCCAGAGCTCTCAGTTCTAATGGACTGTCTCTCTCCCCTGTGTCCTCTTCCATGTCACAGCACCAAAGCTGGGGGGGGGGGGGTGGCCCTCCTCTCCCATAGTGACCTACCCACTGTGCAAGCAGTGCACTGGGTGGACATGGTAGTCCCTGGGCTTCTGAACTCACCCCTCCCAGTGTCCATCATCTTCCCTACAAGCTAGCCAAGGTAGGGACATCCGGGGGTCAGTATTCCCAGCCCTCCACAAGCGATGTAGGGCATCCAGCCTACGGGTGAAGACAGGGTAAGCAAGGGAACCCATTTCTCTCAGCCATACCTGCCTGGGACAGAGCTTCCATCACACTGAGCTGGGGGTCATGGAGGGGGGCATTGATGTGGGTCACCATTCAGTGCCTCCGACTCTTGCTCAGGAATAAAGCTCTCTCTCTGTTTGCTATATGTCCTCGCCACTATTTCCAGAGACTTTAAATGCCTGCTTATAAAATAGCTTTGCTCAGTTAACTCATTCTCCCACCAGGAAGAGAATCTGCTAGCTCCTCTCCAGCCATCTGGAAATACCTTTTCCATTCGTAACTGATGGTCCTGATATTCAGAGGGGAGAAGCACAATCTTCCTAAATCTGGCAATGATGGCCTGGCCCCTTAACCCCAAATTCACAGAAACAGAGTCAAATATGGGACTGTAGACAGAGCCCTCAGAGAGAGCAGCAGTGGTCCCAGAGAGAATGACCCAGGAGCGGGCACTTATCTCAACTAGGACTGGGTTTAGATTTCAGATCGTAATCCTCTCTACCGGAGGCAGCTTCTAGGTTTAAATTGACTGCACGCTGAGATGTCAGGCATGAAGAGTAAGGCACATTCTGGGCCCTGGGCTTCGTCAAGAGTTTAAAGCCCTCCCCCTCCTCCCCACCTCCTCTGAAGAGCCCCAGGAAGGAAGGAGGCAGAAACCCCATGAGGTCCTGGCTGGAAGTTCTCTTCTGTGAAGCTAGTATTTCACTAAGAAGCTAGTGATGCTGTCCCTTTCTCCACGGGGTATCTTTTGACCCATTTTCAGGATTATTGCTTAAAGGGGACATTCTGCAAATGGGCTCACAGGAGCCCCAGGACCTGCCTGATCGGAGTGGCTCTGAGCCAGGCACTCGGTGTCTCAGGACTACTGCTGTGATTCCTTATCTTTCTCCCGTTGGGAATAAGAGGGTCTGTCACCAGGTTTTCACACAACTGCATAGCAGTTCTTCAAAGCGCACGAGAAAAACTGTTTTCAAAATCCAAATAAACAGTTTTCAAAACCTCTCCTGCTCCAACCAACTTAGACCAACCCCCTCATACCTAATTAATTCCCTAATAATATTTGACTCTTTCATCTTGCATATATAATGCCAAAGGTGTCGAGCTTATCTCTGTTAGCTGTTTGCCAGGCATCTGTGCACCTTTAGAAACTGCCATCATGTCCAATCATCTGCTGTCCTTCTCTGGTTTCCTGGGAAACCAGCACACATCACTATTTCATATCACACAGGAAACTTAAAAAAAAAAAAAGATCCTTCAGCATTGCCTTTTTGTCGATAATTCTAACTCACTAAAATACATCCCCATTAAAAAATAATAATGTCATATAAACAATAAACAGAGCAGGCAGAGGAGGGAGGGTGGCATTTGGATTCGGGGCTCTCTCATGGAGGTGATGCTGAGAGCTGAGCAGGAGCCTGGAGACTGGACTTAATATGTCTTGACCCTCTAGTCTTAGGCTCCTGTCTCTCCTGTCTTTCTGCAGGATGGTCTTCTCCTCTCACAGGGGCTCTTGGCCGGGTCTCTGGGCCCTGCCCACTCAGGGCACACAGCCAGCCGCCCAGCTTTGCCACCTAAAAAACTCTGCCCTTCCCCATGCCCTGCAGAGTCCCAGGGAGGATTCTGATTGGCTCAGCTTAAATTGCATGCATGCCCATGAACCAATCATTGTTTAATGAGGGGTAGGCCATTCAGTCCATGGACAAGGACAGGCAGAGAAGGATCACTTTCTGAAGTTCATTTGCGAAGGTCAAAGCCCAGACACACACACTGGGACATCACTGTGAGTCAGACAACCACAGGACGGTCTCCTGCTGGGGCCTCCTCTCAGCACCCGCATCTGTCACAGACCCCGCTCCATTCCATAGGACTTTGAGGTCTGTGCTTGAGAAAACATAATGATAAAGCTTCTGAGCCTTCTCCGGTGAGACTGTATAGTTCATCACATAAACAGGCATGCGGGGGTGGGACACGTCCTGCATCCGGGATGGACGTGCCCGTGGAAAGGCTGCCTCCTGCAAGGACGTGGGAGTCCCTTCTAGACCTGCTGCCTCCTGGCGACTTCGAGCCAACAGCAGCAAGAGGAGTGGGCAGGGGTCACAAGACAGGGGAGAAGCAAGTGTTGGACAGGGCTGCAGCGGACTCCTGCGTGTGGCCATTTCCTCCAATCAGAGATCTGACGCTTTATACAGCTGTTCTGGAAGGTGTCCAACGTGTTTCGAAAGAGGCTTCGTTTCTGCCACCTTCGACTGTGATACCAGCGCTGGGTCTGGCCTGGCTCTGTTCCCGGTCGGTATGACCTGGAGAAGGTCACATGTTTGTGTGGGTCTCAGTCCTTTCAGACACAAAGCGAGGAGATTGAATCCAGCTGCTCCTTCTCACATTCTTGCTCCTGCGTATCCTTCATGGTTGGGATGGACGGTGCGTGGGGCGGCCTCCGAGCACCGGAGGTACAGTGTGAAGAGGGTGAAAATCTTCAACCTTATGTTCAGTCTTCAGCTAACCATGACTCCCTGACCCCAGTTTGTGGGACCTGAGGTCCACATCCTGAGTGTTCTGGGCCTTTCTCAAGAGGGGGCTGCCCCCGACGCATCTCCATGTGAGCTCTTTGCTCCTGAACTTGCAAAACTCAGAGCCAAGACCGGTGAAGAAGGGACAAACCCAGCTCGGGGGCCGATAACATAGCTGCCACCTGATCCTTCAGGTGACCTTTGTCCTTGTTCCTGTCCATCTCGATGTACACAGAGCTTGGCCTCAAAGCCCCGCAAGGCCTCTGGAAAACAGAGGAAGAACAAACCTCAGCTGCCGGAATTACAGGTGTCGCATCTCTTACCTGCAACTCCTGAGGCCAGATCCACTGAAGAACTCCGTGGTTTTCGGGCGTGGGAGTGCGTGGGACATTGGGTCACAGCCCCGGCAGGACTGGGCAGCATCACCAATCAAATCCATTAGCATTCCTGCAGCAAAACCAAACACTGTTCCTACTACACATTTTCACATCAGTTCAGCTCAGGGTTAGCTGCCAAACTAGCCCCCATGCAGGTCAGGCTTGGGGTGAGTTACAAAAACAGCCTTTGGTTTGCAGAGCGCATTGGGTCTGGGACTGACTGGCAGGGTTTGTGACACAGAGGAGAGGCTGGAGCAGACGTCCAGTTCCTGGGAGGCTCCCACCCGGCCTGGGACACCAGCAGCATGCCTGCTCTCTGAGCCTCTCTCTTCATCCCTAAAATAGGAATTAAAAATCCCCAGCTCACGGCCACTGTGCAGTATCAGAGACTAGACGGGGTGTCACTCACTGTGCACAGCGGCTGCTAAAACACAGCTCGTCCTGGCTCTGTGCCACCATCACTGTCCGCTGATGGCGGAGCTGGGTGCTGTCCACGTCCTGGGATGTGTCAGGGAGCCCTTCATCACCCCTGCGTTTACGCGAGCTCCGACTCAGGGAGAAGCAGAGGGACCACAGACGCGCTCTGATTGGGTTCAAACATAAACAGTTTACATCTCACGTCCTGAAACGTGAGTAACTTATTGTCCTGAGTAACTTACTGTTACTTTAAGTCCTGAGTAACTTATTGTTACTTTCCTGTAAACCTTCCAGCGAGAGCCAGATTTTCAGTCTGTGTCTGGAAAATCCCAGGAGGCTCCAGCTCCCCCTGATGTCCAAAGGGACGTCTGCCCACTTTACCGGCTCACAAGACACAGCACCGGCTCCTTGGGTGGAGAACAGCATTAGTCCCTGGGTAGAGCTTCCTGCATGTGGGTGACACGGGCCATGCCCTCCCCATCAGATGGGGGAGAGTGGCTCAGGGCACCAAGGGACCCTCTCTGGCTTTCATGAGTCTCTATACGGACAACATGTAGGATGGAGGCCAGCAGTCGGCTCTCTCCCCCTTCCCTGCCCTCACTCCAGCCTGGCCACCTATCAGAATCCTCCCAGAGCTTCTAGGAAATGCATATTCTGGGACCCTGCCCCAGACCCTCTCCATCAAGACAGCAGGAGCCACACCCAGTAATCTTCGCTCTCCAAAACTTCCCTGGGGATTCTGAGACAGGCTTGGGGTCCTCCTGACACCCTCTGGGGAGAGGGGAAAGGTCAGAGCTCAGGCGCTGGAGCCCAGGGAGGAGGCATGCCGGGTGTCAGGGACAGAGCCCTGCCAGGGCATCTTGGAATGGGAGAGGCTTTACCCAGCCGCCTGCTCCTGTTCCCTCACCTTGAATTTGAAAGCCTGGACAGGCACATGTTTTTGGACCCATTTATGGCATATCTGAGCTGTCCGTGGCCTCTGCTCCATCCCGGGTGGGGCAGGGAGGAACCCCCTGTGTTTTCAGGGTGTGGGGCATGACAGAGAGCCTGGCCAGACTGTGGGCTGCACCCTGGCAGGTAGCAGAGCTCCCCGGGGTTCTGGAAGCCCCCAGGGCCACAGAGCACCTCTGGGGCAGGGCAAGGGGGAGCTTCCACTGTCTTGGGAAAACGGCCTCCATCCACTGTCCCAGCTGGCATTGCTCCTAGTAATTTAAAATCAACTCCCCAGAAACTTCTGCCCTGTGAGGGCACAGAGCACCCCCTGGAGGCTATGCTGGCCTGTCCTGGGACCAAAGAGCAATGTAGACCCCTCCTGGGACAGGCTCAGATATACAGCGGCTCAGGAGCAGCTGGGACAGCACATGGTCCCTGTGTGAACACAGGGGAGATGCTGAGCTCAACAGGAGGCATGGGGAGAGCTGTCAGTCTGGGGAGGTACAGGCGCTCCTAGTGTGCAGAGTGGGAGTCGGGGGAGGAAGGTGCAGAGGGTGGGAACTGACACAAACCTTTCCACTTTGGGTTGCTAGTTCTGGTCCTGCCTCCTGGCCACTCCCTGCTTCCAGCTCAGCTCTGCTGCATGTGGCCACTCCCCCACAGGCTTCCCCTGGGACTTCCCTCCCCCTGTGGCCACCCGTTCCCTCCATGGCTGTGTCCCCCGCTCCATCATGGCTGCCCTTCCCTGTTGCCGTCCTCCCCCTCCCTCCAGGCCCTCCCAGCCCCCGCGGCTGTCCTTCCTCTCCCATGCGCCTGCTCACATCTCATTGTCCCCCCAGGGCACTGACTCCGAGTCCGAGGACGCACCCCCCCAGCACTCCTTCGTCAACCACTACATGAGCGACCCCACCTACTACAACTCGTGGAAGCGGCGGGCCCCGGGCGGCCGTGCCCCGCACAGGTATGAGGCTGTGGCGGGCAGCGAGGCGGGGCCGCACCTGCACACAGTGGTCACCACACAGAGTGCCGTGTTTGCGCCCACGGGCCCTGGTGCCCGGACTCCACTCACCGGCTTCTCTTCCTTCGTGTGACGGCCCCAGCGGGGCCTCGGCGGACCTCCCAGCCTCCTTTTGTTAAGACAATCAACTCCAATAACTGAGCTCAAGCTTTTGTTTAAAGAGAATTCTGATAAGTGATGATTTTACCTACTTGTGGACACTAGATTTCAATTAGGAAGGTTTTTTTAACAGCTTTTTGTAACATCGCTGCAGGAAGCGGGTTTCTTTGTTTTCTTTTCTTTTTACGAGAAGGTGTATTTCAGTGGTGCAATGGCGGGAAGGCCTCAGACCCCCCAGTCCCCCAGCCCCGGGTTTCTAGATCCTGATGCCTGACTAGGGAGGCTGGGGGCGGGGAGGAAGAGCAGGGATCCAGGGAGTTGTCCGCCCGCATCCAGGGCGCTCCTTCCTCTTCTCTACCTCCTGTGCCTCCGGAGAACCAGTTGCACGCCAGGGTCCCCATCGGTGACACAAACCAGCTGGGCTCTCGCCGCCTTCTGGGGCAGCAGAGTGAAGTCTGCCCTGGGCTGGGCCCTTTTCCACCTGACGGCATCCACCTCTGAAATATTCTCCCTCCGCAGTTTCTAGGCAAGGAATCAGCATCCAGGTTCCTGGCAAGGGGGCAAGAGATTGCGAGGTGGGGTCCTCAAACCCGCGATGACTCCGTTGGTCTCACTCTGTGTCATTGCAGTGGTGAAACACCGGGGCTTTTTCTTCCTTTCTCTCCTTAAACCCAACGGTGCAGAGCAGGAAACCACCCCCGGGGCCGGAAGCCGCCACGCTGGCCCTCACTTAGCGAGCTAGCTCCTTCCCGAGAACACAGCACACGGCCAACCCCGCTAACCCAGAGAGAACCAGATGGCGCTTGCAGAATTGCTTGTTGTGTAAGACGTGTGCATTGTTAACCAGAGTATTTTTTAAATCTTTTTATCTTTTTTTAAAATATGTCACATGAAATGAATGAGTCTCTGCTGTCTCCAGGTGCCTTTTTATTAATTGTTTAGCTTTGTACATGAGAAAGACGACAAGCGTCAGTGTCTCCAAATAAAGCAAAACAGCTCTGAGCAAACGAGGCCCCAGCTTGCCTCCTCCTCGCCAGGCCTCCTGCGCAGGTGGGCGCCGGCCTGCCTCCGAGCGCTACCCCCGGGTCTGCTTGCTCCGCCCACTGCACACTGCCTTGACCACCAGGGCTGCTGCTGTCCCCGCCCCCGACCCCAGCCCAGCTTCTAGCCTTACCAGGTTTTCTGGAAACGTTTTCTTTCTTTCCCCCTTTGCTATTGTTTTGTTTTCATTTTTAGCTACATGAAAATAGCATGAACTATGTTGAAAAATCAAAAGTCCAAACTGTAGTTGCGGCCCAGCCGTCACATTTATTCTTGCAAGAGGGGTCTAATGTGGCCAACCCTCCAGGCCAGAGCCTAGGTCCAGGTGTACGCTGCGAGCCGCTAATGCCAGCCGGAGTGTGCCCAGAGCTCGGGGACGGCCCAGTGTCCCCACCTCACCAGAGGGAGTATGGCCATGACACTGTCCAGCCATTCTGTTGACACCCCTGAGGCCCAGGGGAGCAAGGCAGGTGCCATCCTCCTAGGTGACCCGCGGTGCCCTGAGGGTGGGGGAGCCCATCTCCGGGCCACGTGGAGAGCTCATGGTGCCTACTCCACTGTCTTCCTTCTACACCTCCATGGCAGCCTCTGCTTTCAGAGAGGCTGCCTGTGGCCCCAGGAGACCGAGGAGAGTTTTGTGTTGGGTGAAAAGCCCCTTTTCAGTTTTTCCGAAAACTAGAGGGTATGCAAAAGTTCCTTTCTCTCTCTCTCAATCCCCTCCTTTTCCTTCCCTCCCTTGCTGCCTTCGTTTTCTGAGTGGAGGCAGAAATATTCTAAACCAAAAATCCTAGACGCTCTGCCCAAAGCCACTTGTGTGTGAGAATCACCCACCGCAGTTCACTGGACAGGACGCCCCTCGGGTCCGGAGCCTCCGCTCCTTCCTCTCCGCGCCTCCACCACCGGGAAAGGGGCCAGGAAACCTCGAGGCTGCAAGCAGAACTTCTTGGAAGAACTCAGACAAACCCTGCCTTCCATGCACTTTGCTCTCTAAGCCATACGGACTTCACTTTAAATAACGGGGGAAAGTGTTAGGACGTGTTGGAATGAGGACGATTTGGTTTGAGTTGTGTTCTTTGCTTTGAGGGTTTCTGCTGCGACATGACACTTTTTTTGAGGTTCCTTCTCTTCCCTGAGCTTTCTCTACCTTCCCTGAACTTGCTTTTTGTGGAACTGAGGCGGCGCAGGCTGCGGATGGACTGTCAGCATCCACCCTCCAGCTGGGCGCTCGGGAGAGGCTGCACCGGGGGAAGGGAGGTTTCCAGTCCGGTTTCGGCTTCCCCCAGCAGTGTGCGCCTGGACCAGCATCACTTCCCGGCCTCTCACCTTTATGGAGGAAAAACAAAATATCTCACACGAACAAGCAACATTTCTTTAACCAAGACAAGAGGGAAAGCCCGCTGCTGGCCTTCCTCCTTAGTGATGTCATCCAGGTGCTCTCCGGCCAGCAGTAGCTGAGCCCCGCCCATGCATGCCCTTGGGTGGGTCCCCGGAGACCGCTCCCACAGGTGAGCAAGAATGAACCCGCTAAGCGACCAGGAGGGGCCGGGCTCTCTGTTGGAGCCACAGGGCTGGGCATGCATGGGGCTGCCCCTCTCCGCTGGGCACCAGTTTTCCCAGACAGGTGAGCGGCGGGGCAGCTGCAGGCAGTCCCCGCACCTAGCCGGCGTGAACCACATCAGCATGACCTCACGTACCTCCTCCTGGATAAACCGGCCCACACCAATCCCCTCCTCCCCCAGCCTTCCCCTCTGCAGCTCTCACTGTCATATTTTTAAGAAGTACCCGATAAAATGTTGTAGCAAAGGATGGTGTGGCCTAGGGCAACGTGGGGACCCATGCACCCACGAGCACGGGACAAGGCCACACCACCAGGAGGGAGGGTCGTGCGCGCGCTCTGTAAACGTCTTTGGATGCTGGGCTTGTACTTGATCACGACTGGACTGAAGCATGGTGTTTGCGTAATGGATCGTAGCATGGTTTCTAGTTTTTACGAATTCTTGGCACACAGTGTAGTTATTCTCCCAATGAGCAATCCATCCGCGTATCCCAAGCTGGCTGTCCTTAACGCAGCATCCCTGTGGCATGAATAGGGTCGGGAAGGCAGAAACACTGCAGCCATCCGTGAACTGAGCTAGTCCGCGGAGGCACCCCTCATCACTACCCCCAACATCGCCTTCTGGGTTATCCAGAGCTTAGGTCACTCCTGGAGTTTTCCCGACAACGTTTTCTGGAATTGTGCAGAAAACCAGATCTCATTTTAAAAAAAGAAAGAAAAGAAAAAAGAAAAAAAAAAAACTTGTAGGAAGACAGAGAGGTGCTATGGGTCCGATTTTTAATAAAAACATCATTTTGTTCCTTATTCGCTTGTGGTTTTCTTCAAGAATCGATGAAATGACTCACGAATTTTAGGGCTATAAAGATGAACCCCAGTGCGGGCCTGAATCACACGCACAGCCATCCCAGCCCCCACTTCTGGTGAGACGAAGTTGCGCACAGACAGCAGGGCTGAGGTCAGAGGGATTTAGGCTCTCCCGGAGAGACGCATGTGGGGTGGGGGTGAAGGGGACCTGGCCATGTAGGGCCACCCCCTGCCGTGCTCTCCAAAGGTTCCACTGCTCTCTACCAAACTTACCGTTGGTTGGCAGGAAGGCGGCCCGCGGCAAGGCCTCCCTCCTGAGCCCCCAGAAGAGTGTCCCTCCCCATACCCCCACCTGCGTCCCGGGGTGGCTCTCCATCATGCGTGGTGCATTTCAGAATCACTGGGAGCGCACGCAAATCCCAGTGCTGCAGGCACACCCAGACCAACAAAGACAGGGTCTCTGAGGGCTGGGACAGACATCCGCTTCTCTTGAAAAGCAACTCAGGTGATTCCCATGTGCAGGGCGGGCCTGGGCATGGGCTGCTGCTGGCTGCAGGGAGCACAGGGGTCCAGGTCTCAGGGGCACTGGGGACTGTCCTTCCAATTTTGCCTTCTTGCTCCAGAAGCCAGCTCTGCCATCAACAAGCCAGAGGTAAGAACGTTTTCGTTTTTCTCTTTTTCCCACCTCCACTGACCACCTAATTTCCACCGCCCATAAATAGGACCTTGAAATTTCCACATTTCCCACTGTCCCCAGGATTTGACACTGCACCTGCGCGTCCAAGACAGCTGCTGGTTACTGAACACGACCATTTGCCAGGCGGCCTTCTGTGTTCTTTGCTTGTGTTAATCCACGAGACTCCCCCAGGCCCTGAGCAGCAGGCACAGTCAGGGCTCCCGCCCAGAGAGGTGCAGCCACCTACCCTGGCGAAGCCAGCTGGCAAGGGGCGGATCGGGCTCCAAACCTAGGGCCAGGGTCCTGAGCCACGGCACTGCCTTTTAGGAGCGGTTTTGCTCTCCCCGAGGGCCCGAGACGTAGGGCCTTGAAGAACCCAGGAGTCACCCGCGCGATTGTGCGCAGGCGCACAGGAGGCGCCCTGTCTGCGCATGCTCGCCTCCCGCACGCAGAGACGTGCGCGTTCTCTTGCCTGGGCGGCGCCGAGCTTCCTCAGGACGACTGTCTTTGTTGAAAAGTTCGTGGAAGGCCTTTCCAAACGCAGCATTCGTCGCCAGGAAGAGAAACCCCACCGCCGTGCTGGGTGACAGGTAGGTGGACCGCCCCAGGCGGGAAAAGCGACGTGGGTGAGAGCCGCTAACGGGACTTCTGGCTGCGCGGAGCCTCAGCCCCTGAGGACAGGACTGGCGACGGGGGAGGGGGAGGAGCGGAGCGCCGCGGGCTGGGAGCTTCCTGCGCCCCAAGTCCCACAGAGCCAGGCCCCAGAGAGCCCAGAGTGCACCTCCGTGGGCGGGAAGCAGTGGGGACCTGCCTCCCCACGAGCAAGGCTTCCGCGGAAAGGAACTGGGGCTCTGGCTCCTCCTGTCCTTCACCGAAAGCCCGATCCATAGGATAAAGGGGACCTGGGCACGGCCCTCCGCTAAGCGCCTCGAGCAGAGCTGGGCCTCCAGGCCAGACATAGAGAGGGGAGGTTCGCGCTTTGGCTGCTTTTCCGTGCACACCTGCGCCCCCGCTGTCCCTGCGGCATCGCCTCTCCCCCACGCCACACTGTACAGGCCAGCCTCCCAGGTGACAAGTGCCCAGGCTAGGCTGGGGGGAGGGAGTGGCGTGCCTGCCCCCTCCTTGCAGCATGAGGGTCCAGCAGCAGAAGAGCAAGCTGGAGGCGCCTCTGCCTCTCTTTAGGGAGATCACCTTACTTTGTGCCAGTGTGCAAACTGTTCCTGCCAATGGGGCATGCTCCCAGCGTTCCCTCCATGAGTTCCATTTGCTTTAGCTTAGCCTGAGACTGTTTACCTACTCGCAGAAGAAGAACCCTGCTTCTTGCTCCTAGGGGGCTGGGGGAGGACCCTCGTCACCCTCTGGGGAGCTCTGAGCAGCTGTGGTGCACCAGCTGGAGGGGGCCAGCCTGTGGGGCCAGGAAGGGCCCTCAGGCCTGGGAGTAGCAGCCACTGTGCTCCCTGGGCTCAGGAGAAAGTCTTTGGGGCTGGCTTCAGGGTAACACAAATGGTGGGTCATTCCAGAAAAGATTTGCGAGCCAAGGCAGGGCCTTGTTCGCAGTAAGCTATGGATGGAAGCCCAAATGTGTTTTCTGCAAAATGAAGTATTTTGGGGACAAAAAAGAAATACTCTGTAAAAATTACAAACTGTTTCTAAATGGCCCCGGCCTGGCAGGGCCCCACCTCTGGAGGTCAGGGGACCATTACCGGCCGTGCCACCGCACCTCACCAGACATCTGCCTGCTGGGGAGAGAAGCCAGAGGGCTTGAGCTGGAGGTGCGCTGTCGGCCTTGAGCTGACCGGGGTGGGGAGTGGCCTTGACCCAGCGACCTTCACCTTGCTGTGATTTGCGGTGACTCTTCTCAGACTCTGTTCACCCCGGTTCTGACCTCGGGCACCAAGTCCCGCTGCCCCAAAGATAAAAGGCAAAGGAAGAAGAGGTTTGGAGGCTGGTGACAAGGCCTCACCGTGTTCCCCAGAAAACACAACTTCGATGGTGGTTGCCGGGTTCTGTGACGTTTGCGATGGGTTTTAGGGGTTTGGTTCTGTCTCGAGGTGGAACTGTTCTCAGGCACTGTTTGGGAACACGGAAGCTTTTGCAAACCTTCTGATAAAACAGCCCATTTTCAAAATTGATCGGTTCGCCAGATGCCTCTTGTTAAATGGTCTGATTGTGTCCACGGCCTCACTTGTACAAGTGCTGCAGGATTTGCCAAAATTTCTTTCCCTTTAATGGCTTAAGTCAATTAACAGCCAGCATGGGCAGAAATTCCAAGCTGTTAATTTTGGGCTCCACGGTCTTAAAATGTCCTGCTTCTCCTCAGATAAGACCATATTCCACAGTCATTGAGCAAAGCACTACATTATGGGGTTGAATGTGATCCAGGTTCAACTATTTTAACAAAAAAATTCGTATTTCTGAGGCATCCTGAGATGTTTCTGTGGGATGCTCTAGCCAGCAGACAGCATAATTGGCCTGATGACTAGGGGTGGGGAGCCCCGTGGGGTCCCCAGAGGGAGCCCGAGAGGAAAATGGCATTTAGCTGGTAGAGGCCCAGAGCATGCAGCTGAGAGTCCTGTGTTCTCTCTGTCTCAGGGAATGTTTTTTCTAGAATGTCCTTCCATAGGGAACATTTTTTTCAAGAACATTTAGGGCTAAAAGATTGGGGACTGGCAGCTCCACAGATGAGGTGTGACAGAGCCAGACAGAGACCCAGACGAGCCACTTAGAAGGTCTCCAGGGGCATCTCTGATCAGAGAGGCCACTCAGTGTCCCAGGGACCCCAGTGAGGAGAGGCCCCCTTCGTCATCCACCTCAGCAGTGCCACTCACCCCCCCACATGGGCCTGGAGACAGGGCCCTTCTGGCCCAGTGCCACCTCCAGCACAGATGTCCCAGGCCACCCGCGGCAGGAAATCTGTTGTGTCCACACACTGGAACTTACGCAGCTGTTTGAAAATGTGAGCTGAAATGACATCTTTGGGCACAGAGCAGTCCTCAGGTTATGCCTTTGGGGCAAAAAGTCGTGTGCTCTCACTCATGTGTGCTCATGTGTGTGTATATGCACATACACACACACGTCAGGATGTACAGAGACCAGCTCTGGAAAAACAGATAAGAACTCAGTCACAGTGGTTGCCTCCATCCTGGGCACAGTCTGAAGCTGTCACCACGCACACAGAGTATCTTTTCAAACAGAAGAGGAAAATGGTTTCAGGGCATCCAGGCTGACAGCCCCCCGTCCCCAGTGCCTGTCCATTCTGGGCATCCTGGCTGCTGCTCATGGACATGAATTAAAGAGGGTGGGCCGTGACCTAGCCATGTGGTGGTCTTGGGAAGAGAGCGGATGCTCTCTGAGTTGTTTATTTTCTGTAATACCACACTAAGCTGTTTTGAGATGTAAGTGAGAAGGAGGTGGGAAAGCTGTCTGCAGGCTCGTGTTGTCACCACCACCATCAGCTCAGGGCACCTCGAGCAAGAAATGGGGCTTCCAGTGGGAGCCTCTCTCCCAAGCCACGCACAGGAGGACCAGAGGTGGAAAGCCATGGCACCTGCTCTGACGAAGAGGTCCAGACTGCCCCACACCAACCACACCAAGACTTCACCGTCAACCCCCTCCTGCTCATAGGCTTCTAGGTCAGAGTAGCCCCATCCAAATCAAAATCCACTACCCTGGTTCAGCCCCCTTGCCCTGAAACAGGACTGTGGTCAACATGTTGTTTTGGAACAATTTAGGCTCTTTTAGCTAAGAAGCTGTACCTTGAGTCAGTCCCATCTTCCACTTAGAATTCTGTCATACTGGAAAGTGTCATACATTTTTGAAACTTATTGATGAAGTTTTGGAAGTATTTGCATATTTAACTCATGACTTGAAAACACAGGGAGCCAAGCCTTGCTCTTCCCCTGCCCTGGCCCCACTTTCCCCCTCCCCCATCGTGTCCTCTTTGTCCTGGCCTCCTGAGTAGCCTTTATTCATGGCTGTCTTTCATCATGCCAAGAACAATCACCACTAAATGTGGTCTCTGAATTTTCTACTGCCTTTGAGTGACTCAGAATCCAGCTTGGGCTAAAACTGGAAATGCACTGGAATCTCAATGAGGCTGCGGAGAATCTTGGTGGCTATTAGCAGAGATGATTAGAAAGTCAGAAGATGAACGCAAGAAACACTCGGTTAGATGAAGTCATCGTAATCACAACCCCTGCTCCCCGTATCTGCACTCGGAGAGGTGGTGGTTTTGCCAAATCCACCACCAGCCAATCTGTCTGCCCTCCGTTGACACCCTGCTCCCGTCTGGCTGACAGGAAGAGGGACTCATCACCATGCCGGGGCTTAGGAAAGAGCCAGGGCAGCAGGAGGCAGCTAAACAGAGGATGAGGACATTGCAAGATGTCCCAGATTGAGGGAGCTTGGTGCTCGCCTCCGTCCCCTGGAGGCCCTGCCTTCGCAGGGGTGTCCTCTCAGTTGAAACCCTACAAGGGTCTCCAGAAGCTGGCCCCACAGCAGATGCTGTCACAACCCCGGGGCAGTCTCTAAATCGAAATGCACCTGCATGTTCGTTTCTGCTCTCTGGAGCCGTAGACTCTCACTGCCCATGAGTGTTTCTAAACTGGCCGGCCCATTCCCATTAGGGGTTCACTGAGGCCCTGTGAGGGGGTTTCATATTTTCATTTTTTCAAAATGCCCAAAGGAAAGTTATCTCCTTTTCCCTATGTAGGCCGTGCAGGGGTCAGCTCCCCACTGGCAGGTGCCAACCCGGACTCCAGAGGCCCGCTGTTTAGATTCGCACCCAGACCCACCTTTCCTGGCCATGTGGCTGGATTCTTACTGACGCTGAGCTCAGTTTTCCCATCTGTAGAACAGGGACACGGAATACTCAAGAGATGGTCATGATCATGGTAGTACCTGATTCTGAAAACAAAACCAAAAGGAAAGCCAAGTACTAGGTACCAGTCACTCGGTCCTGAACAGCTCTCTTCCTGAGCACTAGGCGAGGTCTCGGGCCTTGGGGCACCTCAAGGAATGAGTCAAAACACCCCTCCTGTGGAACCGACTTCCAAGTAAGGGGATCCAGAAATAAGCAACAGACAACACCCAGAAATTGTTTCGGCTGCTCGGGGTGAGAAGTGTAATAGAAGAAGTAGAGCGGGGTTGTGAGTGGTACTGGGGAGGGGGCAGGAGGACTGGTTTCCATCTTGACTAAGCCCTCGGGGGGAAATTGCCTCCCACCAAAAACTCGAAAGAGCTGACCATGTTGTTCTTCGAGGAAAGGGGAACGAAATCTGCTGAGCGGATAAGATCTTAAAAATATGCGGTTTATGGGGACAGAGAATGATAAAAACATTAGGAAATGCCGAGCATGGTGCGTTGTGCGATTTGGCTTGTACGTTGAACACTCACCAAGAATCTAAGGGGCAGAGGTTTCCGCAAGCCTCCCAGCAGGTCACTGGTCCTGCTAGGAGAGAGGAGGCCCTGGGAACCCCTCCAAGGGGCTGGTGGGGTTACGGGTCTAGATCAGAACTGAGCAACCCCTCGTTTACCTCCCGTCTCTACAAATGAGCCTCTTCCAGACATTTCCTAGAAATGAAATCATCAGACAAACGGCCTTCTGAACTGGCTTCTTTCACTGAGCATCACGTTTTCAGTATCCATCCGCACTGTAGCATGAATCAGCAATTCATTCCTTTTTGTGTTTGTTTCCTGCAATAATATTCCATTGTATGGCTAGACCAGATTTTGTTTGTCCGCTCAGCAGCTGAAGGACATCAGTCGTTTCTACTTTTTGTCTATTATGAATAACGCCACTGTACTTGTGAAACAATGTTTGGACACAGGTTTTCATCTCATCGGAGTGCATATATTGAGCGTAGAATTGCGGGTCACGGGACAACTCTAGCATTTTGAGGAGCTGCCAGACTGTTTGCCGACGTGCCTGTGCCGTTCTGCATTCCCGACATCAAAGTGTGAGGGTTCTCATTTTTCCACATCCTTGTCAACGCTTGTAATCGTATGTCTGTGTCATCCCAGCCACCCCAGTGGGCATAAAGTAGGATATTGTGGTTTTAATATGCATTTCCCTAAAGGCTAATGGTCTGAATCATCTTTCTGTATACATAATAGACATTCATTTTTCTCCTTTTGAGAAGTGATTATCGAAATCCTTTGCCTATTTTTCAATTGAGCCACATATCTTCGTATCGTTGAGTTTTAAGAGTTCTTCATATGAGGGCGCCTAGGTGGCTACAACGGTTAAGCCTCTGCCTTCGGCTCAGGTCATGATCTCAGGGTCCTGAGATCAAGCCCCACATCAGGCTCTCTGCTCAGCGGGGAGCCTGCTTTCCCCTCTCTCTGCCTGCCTCTCTGCCTACTTGTGATCTTTCTCTCTGTTAAATAAATAAATAAAATCTTTAAAAAAGAAAAAAAGTTCTTCATATGTTCTGGATTTAAGTTCCTCATCAGATACATGATTTGTCAGTATTTTCACCCAGTCTGGGGTTGCACTTAAATAGCCAGGATTAATAGCACCATTGTTTATAATCATAAAAATTATAAGTAATGGAAGTTATATAGCAGTGGTTAAATAAACTACATTTACTCATAATATGGAGAACATTTCCCTTTTTTTTTTTGCCTTAAAGATTTTATTTATTATTTGACAGAGAGCGAGATCACAAGTAGGCCGAGAGGCAGGCAGTGGGGGTGGGGGGAGCAGGCTCCCTGCTGAGCAGAGAGCCTGATGCTGGGCTTGATCCCAGGACCCTGTGATCATGACCTGAGCCGAAGGCAGAGGCCTAACCCACTGAGCCACCCAGGCACCCCAACATTTCCTTTTTTAACAGCAGATAAAATAAATGGGGACAGTCCCTGTGTAGTGACATGGAGTGATTCCTGAGACGTAGTGAATGCATAAAGCATGTAGAGGCTGGGTGGCCCTCAGTTAAATGTCTGACTCTTGATCTCAGCTGGGTCTTGATCTCAGGGTTTGAGTTTGAGCCCCATTTATAAAATAAAAGGACAAGACAAATTACAGTACAAAATATATAACATTTGACTACTTATAGAAGGCAAAACCATCCTTTTCTGTAGGTGTGAGCATGTGTAGGTAAATATGGGGTGGGAGTGGCTATGAAGAAACACGGGAACTGGGAACTAATTAGCTCTGGGGAAGGATCATAAGGTGGGAGGGTCTGACAAGGGAAGTCAAGTGTTTAAAAAGAAGATACAGAAAAAGAGACTTCTGCTCTGGAAAAATGGAGTATATGTGCTTTCTTGCCTGTATTTGTTCTTTTTTGCTATTCCTTCCACTAAATACAGATAATATCCTGGACTGGATATTTAGATAAAACAAACGAAAGAAACTTAAAGAAGCTGGCAGACTGGAGAAGAACCTCAGGAGCCAAGGAAAGACATAGTGGTGGACACAGTGGTACTTCTTGGGGTTTTGACCAGATTTTCCATGTTCTGGCCAGAGTCTCTGGTTTTTGGCCTCACGTAGCTCCAGCAAGGTGCAGGGAAAGCCAGAACCTGGAACCAGGTACAGGCCAAAGAGCCTCAAAGAAAGTCTATTCTCCATAACCAAAGGTCTAGAAAAAGGCAACCTAGCAAGAGAAACATTTTAGACAATGACTGTTCTACTCCAGCTAAATACCACAGTAAAAACAGGGGATCTCCTACCCCTGCCAGCAAAAACAGAGTTCACACTCCCACCTCACCAGGCTGTGACAAGATGTCCCAACACCTCCCCCTCTGCTGCCCTCTGGTGGTTTCAGATCAGGCCAAGGGGAAGGCTGAGACTGTACCAAGATCACACAGGCAGCCTGGACTTCCACCACCACCTAGAGGTAACACAGCGTTCCTCTGCCTCCCCAAGAGGGGCAGGGGTGGTGCCGAGCGGGTATAGTGGACAGTCAGGATTTCTGCCACCACTCAGCAGTAGGACGACCCCCACTGCCACCCGGTGTCAGTAAAAGGCAGTTGGAGAACAGTAATGAGGTGCCTGTCTGTCTCCCATCCAGACTGGTATCAACAGGGAGCCTGAAAGCCCACTCTCACACAGTTGTAATGACAAACTCCTCCACACCCAGGAGACAATGGAGACCATCCGGAGAACCTGGACTCCTGCCCCCACCTGGCAGGAACAAGGTACTGTCCTTCTCCCCTGTCAGAGGAGGCCGGGTAAAACACAAGGTTTAAGTAAGATCCAGATTCAAGAACCAGGAAGATCATAAACTGAATGAGAACAGACAGTTAACAGATGCCGATACCAAGATAACACGGCTATTAGAATTATCTGACGTATTTTAAAGCAGCCATCATTAAAAAAAAACTTCAGTGAGCAATCGCAAACATGATGAAAAAATTGAAAAATTCAGCAAAGAATTAGGGATAGAAAGAAAAACCAAATGAACAATACAATAACTGAACTCAAGTCTTAGTGTAGAGAAGGGAATGAGGAGGATACATGCAAGAATCGGTGAACTTGAAGGTAGAATGGTAGAAGCTACCCAACCCAAAACACGAGAGAGAAAATGGGCTGAAAACAAAATGAATAGGATCTCAGAGACATTTGAAGCTAAACAAAAAATCTATAATAAAAGATTTGGGTCATTGGAGTCCTAGAAGGAAAAAAGAAAGAGGGGTTGGGATGAAAGAGTAAAGAAATGATGGCTGAAATTTCCCTAGATTGGGAAAAGTTATAAATGTAAAAGGTCACAGAGCTGAGTGACCCCAAAAAGATACATGCGAAGAAATCTGTGTCAAGACACATCATAGTCCAACTTCTGAAAACTAAAGACAAAAATCTTGACACCACTCAGAAAAAAAATGGGACATTAACTCTAGAGAAAAAATAATTCAAAGTATAGTGTTTTCTTATCAGAAACCACGGGGGCCAGAAAGAAGTGTCACAACATTTTCCAAGTGCTAAAAGAAGAGAATTGTCACCTACGACCCTATATCCAGCAAAAAGTAACCTTCAGAAACAAAGGGGAAATTAAGAACAGTGTCAGATAAAGGAAAACTAGGAGAATTTGTAGCCAGAAGATCTGTAAAAGAATATTGTTAAAGGAAGCTCTTCAGATAAGAAGGAAATGAAACCAGAAAATTGGGACCCTGAGGAAGGAAGAAAGAAGCAGAAAGAAACATGGGTAAATATGATGGACTTTTCTTTCCTTCAGAGTTTTCCAACTTATGAAGCAAAGGTGATAACACTTTTTAATGTATTCTCATTGTAAGTAGAAGAAATGTTTAAAACAATTATTATTATATAAATGGGAGGGGTAAGAGATGAAGAGAGACGTAAGTTTCTGCACTTCACCTGAACTCCTGAAATGTTGACACAGACAGACTGTAGTGAGTTATATACGTGGGATGCACGTGACGTGCCCATGGCTCTTTATGTATGTATATTAATACTTTATATACATAATTTTATATCAGTGACTGAAAAACTTCCATAGACACTGAAAATCACTATGGACAAGTAAGAAGAAAAAATGTTCGTGAAACCCCCAGGAAGGCAGGGAAACAAAAACAGAAAAAACATAATACAGGGAGAACACACTGTGAATAAAAAATAAAATGGCATTGCCAACATTTCAATAGTTACATTAAATGTAAATAATTTAAATAAACCAAGTCTAAGAGAGAGGTTGACAGGGAGGGGGGATGACCAAACTATATGTCTTCTATAGTAAAGTTATTTCAAATATAATGATATAAGTAAGTTGGAAGTAAAGGAATAGAAAATGTCAATTTAAAAAAAAAGGAATGGTTAATAAAGCAAACTTCAGAGCAAAGAAAATTACCAGAGACAGACATTACATATTGATTAAAGGGTCAGTTAGATTAGAAGATACAGCAATCCTGAATGCGTGTGCACTGAACAACAGAACTAAAATGTGACATGCAGAAATTGATATAGAACTGAAAGGGGAGAAAAAAAAAACAGTCTACAACGGTGACTTCAACACCCTTCTCTTAACAGTTGATAAAACAACTAAACAAGAACTGATAAGGTTACACAAAAGCTCAACAACACCATCAACCATTGGGATGAATTGACATTTATAGAAAACCCCATTCGAAGACAGCCACATTCACATTTCTCTCAAGTATTCATGGAACATTATCCAAGAGAGATCATATCCTGGGCCATAAAACAAATTTCAATGTATCCGAGAGCATTGAAATTGTATGGAGTGCGTAATCTGAGCACATCGGACTCAAACTGCAAATCCATACTGGAAAAGTAACAGGAAATTCCCCAAATATTTGATATCTAAAAAATAGAATTCTAAATAATCCTTGGGGCAAAGGAGTCTCTTGGAAATTTCAAAGGCACATAGCACTGAATTCGAATGAAAATATGTAACCGTTCAAAGAACTCTTGATAGGGGATCTCTAGCTCTGAATATTTACATCAGAGGAGAGGGCATTCTGAAATCAGTAATTGAAGCTTCCAATTCAAGAAACTGGAAAAAGGACAAAAAAATAAAATAAAATAAAATAAAAGCAGAGCAAGGAGAAGGAAATAATAATAGAAGAAATCAAAGAAATTTTTAAAAAATAAAAATCATTAAAACAAAAAGATGGTTATTTGAAAAAAGTTAAGAAAATGGTCAAATCTCCAACAAGACTAAGAATAAAAAAGACACAATTATTATGAATTAGACAGGGGATGTCCTTAACAGATTCTGCAAACGTCAAAAGGATAATAAAGGAATACGACAAACACCTCTACAGACATAAATTTGACAACTTAGATGAAGTGGGTGAATTTCCTGAAAAGGACCAACTACCACAAAGCACTCAGTAGGAAATAGATCATCTGAATAGCCTTGTCGCTATCAGGGAAATTGATTCATAATTTCAAGCATCCTATAAAAAAAATTTCCACACTGAGATGGATTCACTGGAGAGCTCCACCAAATATTTAAAGAAAAATTACTGCCAATTCTGTAGAAAACAGAAGAGGTGAGAGCACTTCCCAGCAAATTTTAGGAGGCAAGTATTAGCCTCATGCTAAAATCAGATGAGCTCAGTTCAAAAAAAAAAAAAAAGTCTCATCAATGTAGTGTGTCAATAGAGAGACAAACGTGTGGTCCCATTTATACATTAGTCTCAAAACTTGTGGTTGCCAGGGTTTAGGGATGGCTGGTGGGGAGATAGGACAGGATGGAGAACTTTGGGGTGATAGAACCGTTGTGTGTCTCCATTGCGGTGGCGGTTCCACAGATCCAGAATACAATAGGGTGCACAGAGCTACACACACACATTGTAACAGTGTTAGCCTCCCAGCCTTGCTCTTGTACTAGCATCATGGAGGATGAACGCATTGGGGGTAACTGGGTGAAGCTATACTGGAACTCTTGTGATAATGCTGCAACTCCCTGTGTATTTGTGACCATCGTAAAATAAGCCTTAAAAATGACAGGGAGGTACCCCTCCGTGCCTATCCAAAGAGCTAAAATTAAAATGACTGACTATAACAAGTGTTGGTAAGGCTTTGGAGAAATTGGAGCCCTCATACACTGCTGGTAGCAAAGTCGGGTGGTACAACCACTTTAGAAAATAGTTTCAGAGTCTCCCGAAAAATTAAACACACACGTGCAATATAATTTAGGTCTTCTAGTTATTTATCTCAAAGGATGAAAGGATATTTATTGGGAACAACCCACATGTCCATCAGCAGAGGAACTAATAAGCTAACTGTGGCACATTCGTATGGGGGGGACACTGCTCAGCCACAGAAAGAATGGGTATAGAATACACGTGGCCCCGTGGACAAATCTTGAAAGTAATCTGCTGAGCAAAGAAGGCAGGCCAAGCAGAAAATGTGCCGTGTGGTTTTTTATCCTGTGTAAGACTCTAGGAAACATGAGCAAATCCGTAGCCACCGAAGGCAGGTCCTTCACTGGGGGATGGGCAAGTGAGAGACAGTTCGTGGGGTGCAGGAGGGAGTGATTAGGGTCTTATGGGGAGCAGATATGTTAGCTGCTTTGATTGTGGGGATGACTCTGTGTGTGTGTGTCTGTGGTTTAAATGTCTGTGGTTTTTATGTGTCAGTTATACGCCAATAAATCTGCCAACACTGAAAAAAAAAGAAAAGAAAATATATTTGTGGGTTATCTGTGTAATGATAAAAACAAAGTTAAAAGAATACAGAGTCTTTGGGGAGAATTGATGGTGGATGAGAGCTCAGGTCGGGGGGGGCATCCACCTCCCCCTACTTCCACTCCCACCGCAGCGGGACAGCTGAGGCCCCTGTCCCGTGGTACCCCGCGTGGGTGTGAGTCTCACACTCCTGCTCGACGAAGCCCTCTGTCTCAAACCCTCCTCGCCACCCCTCCACCTGATAGTGGGGTGTGTGGCCACCCCTCCGTGCAGACTCCCGTCCCTATGTGCCGTCGTCATTGGTCTCTAATCTTGGCTGCACCCCTGTCGTTTTCCGGGAGCCACTCCCAGGCAGCTCCCCCTGCAGCCTCCCCCAGACCCAGCTTCAGACCTCTGAGGCTGAGGGCCTGTCTCCACCACGGTTTCTGCATATCCAGCTCCTGTGCCTGCAGTTGGCAGCAGCTGTGAAAATGACCCGATGAGGAGGCCACACGGAGGTGTAAAAATCATGTCCTTGCCACACAGACCTGTGGCAGTGCCAAAGGGAACACTGCAGGGAGAGAAGGAAAGGAAGCATGGGGACTGTGGGTCCAGATCCTGTCACTCCCTACAGGTCCCCCTGGGTCTGCGCAGACCGCGGTGTTCAGCGCTGTATGACCTGCATTTTTAAATTCTGCAGTCTGGCAGGGAGGGCACGCCTTCCTCCTAGGACTCAGGGGTGTGTCCCTGGGGCAGGCTAGTGGCACTGAGTGCCCCCAGCTCAGGAACAAGCGCAGCACCTTGAAACCGAAGCACAGATCGTGCCTGGAAGGAAGAGGGTGCAACACCTTCCCCTCTTGTTCGTTGGACAGGGAGATGATGCAGGAGATTGCACGGGCTGGCACTCTGGGGACAACTCGGGAGCGGCACGCAGATGTAGGTGCAGCTCTCAGGGCCTGCCCAGGCCTCTCCAGCCTGAGGACTTGACCATCTTTCCAAGCCTGTCCGTGGGCATGTGGATGCACCCAGCGGCCCATGTCACGCACCTGCCGCGGAGTGTCCCGCCTGAACACAGACTTCCTAGGCCTGTCAGTGTGGGGGCACCGACAGTTCCTGTCTAGATCAGAGGGACTGGGGAAGGGTGGGGATGTACAGTGTCTCTTGTGGAATCTGGGGGGCTGGGGACAGCTGGATGGGGGTGCAGATGGAGGTGGGAGGGCAGTGAATCTCCAGGCCCATGGACATGTGCCTGCTGGGCTCTAGGGCATCCCCTGCCCCATTGGCAGGGCCTTGGGGACACACCTGGGGGTGGTGGCAGAGGCATCCAGGGATCCAGATGGGGCAGAGCGGAGCCTGGTGGCCAAACTTGAATTCTCAGAGCAGAATGAGGCCTCGGGGAGGGTCAGGAAGGTGTTGGGAGGGCTCCCTGCTCATCCCTATGTGACACACTCAGCAGCATCAGTGAGTGACATGTGAGCTCCGTGGGGGGAGCTAATGTGGAAGAGAGAAGGCAGAGTAAAGTGCTGCGTGAGATGCCCCATGCTGGGGGCCCTCGGCCACGTCACGGCAGACACAGGGGCCTCCGGTGAAGGTGTGAGGAGTCAGCCCTGGCCCTGCAGACATTAGCTATCACCCTTGTCACTTCAGGTGTTCCAAGGACATGGTGCTCACAGCAGGAGGGACAGCAGGTACTGCGAATTAGGGTGATCCCAGTGTGTCGTGGAACAGAGGGACAGAACGTTCTGGAACAAACATGGTGGAAAAGGAAAGAGAAGGATTTCCAGTTCCAGGAAACAAGGCAGGAAATGCTCAGGCAGAAGTGAGTGGACCCAGTGTCCCCGTCCGTGGAGCGTCCTTGAGAATGACGTCTCTGTTTAAGGAAAAGTCCATTTATTGCAGCTCAGTCCCACCTCTTGGACTAATTTGCAAATGCAAGCACCAACCAGAGCTAATTTTTCAGGCTGAGAAGTAGCTGAGCCACACAGACAAGTGTGCAGACCACTTCCTCTCCCACCTCTGAGCGGGAGTCTCAACAGGCTAAGAGCGGATGATTTAAATTTCTGCATGGTCTTCTTCCGTTGTGATCAGGGCTTTGGGCTAGTCCACTGTTCTCTGAACTTTTGGCATTGACTATTTTAACCATATCCAAACACAATCTGTACTATAATTCATTCCCTGATTTTCTTTACATCAACCTATGTTCTTCTGTTTTAACCTGACTCAGTGTAGCTTTATTTAGGAAATAATTAGTATCTTAGAAATTCTAAACCACATGTACTAGCTAGATGTCTTTCTAGTTTACCTGGAAATAGCTCATATTAACCCCACAAGTGTTTGTGCATGTCGTGACCCAGCCATCTTGCCGGCTGTGTCAGGACACTGTGGATGGGAAGGTGGAGGAGAGCCCCCGAGTGGCTGAGCGGCAACGACACGGCAGGAGATCACCAGGAACAGGACTTTTTTCTTCTACAGGATTTCTGGGATTTGAACTGGACTGTTTTAAGAAATATGGCAAAATCTAGGGGTAAGGCTCTCACTGTTAATCCTTCTCTGCACCACAGCAAGGGAAAGCATTTTGGGGCCTTCTTCCCTGTGCTGTGCTGTACAAACGCCCGCCCGTCTGCCATCAGGGGGTGACGGCAGCAAGTGCAGGGCTCACCGTCGTCTCAGCTCTAGAACACCCAGTCTCCCTTATGCCCTGGCTATGGAGGCATCGCCATAGCCCCATCACGTTCAAAGCTAACCCAGCAGTCGAGCCTCCCCTGGATGCAGGGTCCTGAACTGGGCACGGGACAAGGACTAGAATTTCCAGAGTGCTCTTGGATTGGGTGAAACTTGAATGGGGTCTTGAGAAGTGCATAGGGCTGAATAGAGCTGGCTAAATAGAGAAACTGGAGTCCAGTAGGGGGGATCCGGACCAATTCACATATAATACACCAGGACGGGGAAGGGAGGACACAGAATCAGCCAGGAACCCAGCTGGCCCACGTGATCACGGCTGGCGCTCACCATGAGGACGGAGCAGAAGGCACCACCACCCCCCTAGCAAGGCGAGCACGTTCTCCAGTGTACACGGAGGCAGTTTCTTCGTTAAAATGGGTCCATATGAAAGGCACAGTCTAGGCAGCACCCTGTGCGCCGTGGACAGCGCCTTCCGGGCTCCCCTCCCTCCCTCTGCCCTCTGAGGATTCAAGCAAAACAAATTGTGGTGCCGCTGCCCACTGTGATCTAAGGAATTTGAGGACCGGGAGATGGTATCGGACACCATCAATCCATATATTGATAATGCTGTATACAGTTTAACCTCAACGTCTCTCAAAATTCCCGTTTTAAAAGAATCAGAAAAGCCAAGGTTTAAAAATCGGAAACCAGCCTTAAACTCCATCTCTACTCCCCGTTCACTCACTGGGCTTGTTTGGGCTTTTCCTCCAGGCCAGGCACATTGCTAGGCACTGGGGAGGGGCGGGCAGATGGAGACAGAGAAAGCACAGCTGCTGCCTCAGGGAGCTTGCGGCTGGTTCAAATTCAGCAGCAAGGCCACGGGAGTCTGGGAGAGAACAGAGTCAAGCAGGAAAGCCTCACAAGAAAGGGTCTGAGTGGTCTGGAAGGATGGAGAGCAGACGGTCACACAGAAAGGGAAAAACCACTTCTCACCCACTAGGATGGCAAACCACCTAAAACGCTGGCATTACCAAATGTTGGTGAAGGAGCGGAGCTGCTGGGATGCCCTCGTCATTGGGGGTCGCAGAAGATGGCTCCATCCCATCGAAGAACCTCGTCTCCTAAAGACACCTTTACTCTGTAACCCAGCGTGTCTTTACCTGGGCGTTCCCTGGGGAGAACAAACTGTGTGCACAAGATTCATGGCAGCCTTGTCCGTCGTCCCAGCGTTCATCAACGCCAAGTGGATAAATTGGGGATTTGTTCAGAAAGTGGGTAAACAAACTCCAGGCCATGGAGTCCTACTCACCAATAAGAAACAAACTCTGGATACAGTGTTGTTGTTTTTTTAAGATTTTATTTATTTATTTGACAGATCACAAGTAGGCAGAGAGGCAGGCAGAGAGAGAGGAGGAAGCAGGCTCCCCGTGGAGCAGAGAGCGCAATGCAGGGCTCGATCTCAGGACCCTGGGATCATGACCTGAGCTGAAGGCAGAAGCTTTAACCCACTGAGCCACCCAGGCGCCCCAAACTCTGGGTACATTGTGATTGATACACAGTGTGCATGAATCTCACAGACACTGTGTCAT
Organism: Mellivora capensis; assembly: GCA_004024625.1. Taxonomy (NCBI): domain Eukaryota; kingdom Metazoa; phylum Chordata; class Mammalia; order Carnivora; family Mustelidae; genus Mellivora; species Mellivora capensis. The sequence goes on along the minus strand of PISX010000136.1, from coordinate 100,895 downwards.
GCAGGAGAGGCCAGATGCAAAAGAGTACATGTAATGTGATGTTTCCTGTGAAGTCCAGGAACAGACAAAAGCACAAATCGATGGCGGTAGAAACCAGAAGGTGGTTTTGGGATGGGAAGCTGGGTGGCAAAAGGACCACTGTCTTCCTAAGCAGTGGACCTGTCTGTGCCTTATTTTGCATGGTGGTAATCATGACACCAAAACTCTTAGGATTATGTGTCCCAAAGCAGAATGAGGGGAAAAGGTCCTGGAATATTCTACATACAGTAAAGACTAAGGTTTTCAGTCTAGCTGGAGCTTACTTTAGCCTTTGGTAAAGAAGTGGATGGAAGCAGGATAGAGAAATCCTATTAGGCTATATCCTTAAAATTAAATACTCGGATTTTGTATGCTGTGAAGAGGGAAATGATAGGAGCTTGTATAATACAAAAGTTCTCAGAGAAGAGATAATCAAAACGCCAGGCTAGCCAACCAGGACCTTTTGGCTCAGGGCACGTTTTTTAAATAACATCATGGCCCATTTGGTTTGGGTCTTGGTGTCTGCAGCAGCCTCTACGGAGGACGGCAGCCCATCCTGGTCATCCTGGATTCTGTCCTCATCGCGTGTGTTCTTACGCCCTGTTCTTACAAGTGAAGGAGTCTTATAACCTTTTAACCAACTAAAGGGCAGGTTCCAGCTCGCACTTACCCCTTCCATGCATGTCCTTGACCGGAAGCTAGTTAAACCCAAGCTCTCTGTGCAGGCAACGTCCTATCCTCCCTCTCAACCTGAGATGGGAATTAATCATCAGCTAATAGGCTTGAAGCCCCTTTTCATATTCATAGGTTCATTTCATACTCTGATGGCTTTGAAAAATACGGTGTGGCTCTTTGCAACTGTGCCAGAATCCAAGATGTGAGCAGTCGCCTGCGAATTGGCAGTCATTTCTGGAAAATAAAGGCAGGTCACTGTGGAAATGACTAGATCTACCCGATGGTGGCATCCAGAGTAAAACCATTTATCCTTATGCTGAAGCTGAAATAGCCAGCTGTCCGGGCAGCTAGGATCTGAGTGGTTTCGGTGGGTTAGGAGCCTTCACCAGCGGCGGTCTCCGGGGAAGGGACTCTGAGAGGTCCTGGGCAGGCCTGTCTCGAAATCTCTCTCACCTCCACTGCTCGTGACAACTAAATCTCTACTGCTGGACAGGAGTTTGGTGGGGACTTTAGGGTCAAGACCACATTTAAATCCCTTTCCCAGCCATGCTTCCTCCCACCTTCTACACAGCGAAAGAACATCAGACAACCTTGTGTCAATCTGGACCTCAATTTTCCAGAAGGTTTCTTTCCCACATTTTTCAACGTATTATTAGTGCCCAAGCTCCCAAACCTGGTTTCCAGCCTCGGATCTGGCTCAAGTCAGCTGCAGGCCCCATAGACACCTGGGTTTCCTCACATCTCCAAAATGATTGGGCAGTCCAGGGGATTATCTCCTCTTTGTGCAAGATTTCAACAGTCTTCCCTTAGGTCTGTTCCATGAGACTAAAAACCAATTGCTCAGGAGTAGCTGCGCCTCGTGATGTCCCCCCAGCTTAACTCCCAGCAAAGAAACAGACGGACTAGCTCAGCGGCGGGGACTCCTCTGAGACACTGGATGCAGTAACAGAGAGTTGTCGGCCTGGCACGCAGCACTGGCTGTCAGCACGCGGCAGTCGGACCCGCCAGCTTGCCGCCACACTTCTTCAGAATGCTCTGGAAAGAGCCAGCGTCACACATGATCTGATTCCCTGTGGTTTTTTCCTTCTTCTTCCTTTGGTAATGCATCTAGTCCTTCCTTGGAGGAACTCCCAAGCCACTTCTCTACCCCAAGCCAGACCTGTTTTCAGTCACATAAGCCGCTCTAGAACTGGGGGTTGAAATGGAACTTTGGAATCAAGCCTCGTCTTCGCAGAGGATGAGGAGTGGAAACGGCCCAAAACTGGCCTCCCAGACCCTCGCCATCAGGAAAGCTCCAAGGGGCTGGTGTCAGCAAGCCGATCCCACAGAGCAGGCAAGGGGATGTGGGGCGCAGGGGCCAGGGAGATGCCTGGACGGGGGTGGGGGGGCAGTGTCAGGGTCTTAAAACTCCTTTCATTTTCCATCATCACGTTCCCTTACTCTTCTTCCTCGTCGCCCTTTTCCATCCGGCTTACCTTTCTCTAATACAGCTTCACTAGACACCTGATGGTACCCTGGAGGGCCAGACACAGACATTATTAATAAGCGGAGCTGCGTCTAGAGGCACCAGTGGAAAAGAACCAGTTCTGCGTGCAAAGGTAACCCAGGCCCAGGGGGTCTCCCTGAGGATGGAGCTCACCCGTCATCCTGGCTTCTCTCAGCAGGAGAAACTACGTATCTGATCTCCAGCTGCCCATCTGGCAAAAGTCCTTAGATATAGGGATACATGGGCAACACTGTTACACCACTAACATGCGTACCAAACCTGTATTTTTAGGAAGGCCGAGGTGGGGGTGGGGGTGGCGCACAGGACTCAAGTCTGCAGGTGTAGGTACAGCCATGACGTTATTTTTCATTGTGTTTTCTGTCCCAGTTCCCCACCACCACCTCCACCACAGGGGCACCTAGGGAAGCAGGAATTCTGCAGGTAAACAGCAGTGACCCAGGAGCAGCCGGAAGTGGAGAGCCCACGTGGCTTACCCTCTCCCAGCCTGGAGCTGGGGGTGAGGAGGCTCCAGGGACCCTGCCCACACGAGGAGCAAGGAGGTTCCCCCTGTGGGCTCGTGCAGCTTTCTGTGACATGCTTCAAAGAGCAGCTCCTCCTGCGAGAAGCGAGTTGAAGGCACCGCGCTGGGGGAGCGGTGGAGTCCTTCCTCCAGTCCAGGCCAGTCTCTGAGCAGAGAGCGCTGAAAACCTCCACGCTCCTCAGTGAGCTTTCTTGGACAAGTTCCTATTCATTGAGGAGCTTCTTAAAGGAAAAGACAGAGTCTGTACTGTCTCAGCATTTTTTTTTTAGCCAGAAACCAACCCAAGCCCCCAGTTTGGCCAGACTGAGGTGCAGTAGGATGACCCCCATAGGGCTGTCTCATCCCTAAGTTTTTTGTTGTTGTTTTTTTTTTGCACTTGATTTTTAGGTAAAAGATGCCGGATTGTAGCAGAATAAATTCATAGCTGAAATTTAAAAAAAATAAAAAGCCTCTGGAAGCAGCACAGCCTCTGGCTGGTAGCGGCTGAGAGAGCCAGTCACACACACGTCATCCCACTCACATGCAGGGATGTCACACCGGCCACTTGAAGTTAGGCACACGCGAGAATTTACACCATGAAACTGGTGAGCACCGGGAATCCGGGCGTCTGCCCCAGGACAGCCAGCGGTACCCCTCCTTCTAGAAGTCGCCCGTTTCCTCTCTGGCCCAGTGATTCCTTAAACCAAGATCATCTTTACATCCTGGAAAGGCCAATGTTCGTAGACGGGATTTGCAGACATAGAGTAGTCAATTCAAGCTCCAGAAACATTTTAACGACCACAATGAAATAAAAGTCTTTTTCTTGCGCAGTGGAATTAGTCAGAGGATATTACGCCTCTTTTAATTCACCTGAATCCCCGTTACTTCAATGACTCCGACTCCGGCTGATGGAGCGTTTATGTTAGATGCGGGCTTCCCCTAGTAACCGAAAGGAGAGCCTTTCTATAAAACCTTTCCTAAGCCACAATGGCATACCTTAGTAAGGGAAGCAGCTTTTCTCGTAAAAGCAAAAATCCTCTCCACATTTCTTTTGCTTAGTGAAAACAGGCACTGATGTAGATCTTTCCTAAAATCGAGATGGCATAACATAAACTTTCACCAAGCGGGCATCCCCGAGCACCCAAATGTCTTTCTCAGCACTGGTTCCTCATATCAACACCAGTGATCAAATGCCAGATGGCTTGGATGGTGCCCTCGATGCTTCCCTGCACCAGACGCCTTGGAGCGTTTCTGGTGTCAAACACTGGGAAGGAAGTGGCAGGGAAGGCGTCCATGGAAGCAAGCAGTGCGGCCGTCAGGGAGGAGAGGGTCAGGGAGGAGAGGGGCGGCAGCTGGCTCTTTACGGCATCTGGGAATTGGAGCAAGGTGGATGGGGGGGGGTGCTTTGGGTCCAGGGCCCCAGGCATAAATATTCAGGGTTTTCTTTTCCCCTTTTTATAGATAGTATGAGGCCAGACGAGCCCCATTTGCCTTTTCCCAGCCCTGCACATTATTAGCGTGGCCTAAAAGGCCCAGAGCCCAAATGAATTTAGAACAGGTGTAAAAAGAATAGGAGAGGATTTTACTGGAGCTAAAAATTATGACCTGAGGCCTCGGTCATCTGCTCGCTCCGGCCCCTGCAGGCCAGGCCGCAAAGCACAGAGGTGGGTCTAGCCGAGCAGGCATGTATTCCGTGCAGCTGGCGGGGACTCTGCAAGGGAGCAGGCCGTTTGGGGCAGCGGCTCCAGCCCTGACACCTAGGAACGCGCAAATCCCCATGCACCTCTCCCCTCTCCCTCCCCACCACGCACAGCACGCACCCTGTGGGCAAAGCTGCCCAGAGACTGCGGGAAGGGTTGGGTGTACCTGTGGCAGCACATGGGGGAACAGAACTGCAGAGCCGGAGGGGGAACGGCAAGTTTATCCAGACCCGGCTCCGAGCTGTTAGTAGAAGAAAAACTTTGGGATGTTTTGCTTAATCTCCTTTTATTCCTTCAATGTCTGAGTATTCACTGAGTGCCTCCTATGGGCCTCAGGTTCGATGCCACCCCCCCCACCATCACCTCCACCACCGCTCGGATCTCGCTGTTTCCTCTCTTCTCCACGGAAGATCCCCAGCAGGAAATGTGTCTTTCCCTGCGCCCTGTTCTGCCTCCGCCCGACAGTGAGGGAGCGACAGGTGTGCCCCGCAGTGGCCACCCATGGTTTTCTGAATGTTAAAACAGTTTTAAACGTTTCCTACTGCAGACGCGCTCGGTGGCCCTCGTGTACAGGGCGTTGTTTTAGAAACTAAATAAATCTGCATATTTTCCATCTCTGAAACACATCTTGTTCAATGAAGCTTTAAGGGAAGGACGATCTTGCCGTGAATACTGATGCATTTCAGAGCATTTCCCCTGCTGCCCAGGACGGATGACGTGTGGCAGACTTCAGTGACGAGGCCCTGGGCCGGCAACGGCCTGGACAAGTGTGTCTGCAGAAGTGCGTGTTTCTGCTTCAGGGAGGACGTACGGAGAACAATAACTCAAAAAGATCAGACATCGGTTTCCCAAAAATGATGGCAGAAGTTTCTCGCCATGAGTTACCGGAATGTGGTTCTTCTCGTTGCCTGAATTACCTGTCTGTGTGATGATTATTTTTAGTTCTTTCTTAACCCACTTCTACGGAGCTGTAACTCCAGGATAGTAAACCACACGAATCCCACGTGCACAGCAGGCACATCATTGCCTGTGTTATCACCTGCGTGACCATCACCCACGTCAAGATGCAGATGGCTTCCAGCTCCCAGAAGGTTCCCTCATGGTCCTCCCCCCTTGTCCTCCACCGCCTGGCCCCCAACCCACTCCACAGGTTACTACTTCTTCGGCACTTAATTATGGACGAGGCTGGCCTGTGTCTGAACTCTGTGCGGACGTGGTCATGCTCTGGTCCTGTTCCATGTCTCTTACTCGTCTGTTTTCCTCTGCTCCACATGGCGTCTGAGAGAGGCGCCCTCGTGGCGTGTGGCCGCAGGTCACTCTGCGAATGTACCCCGGGTACCTGCCCGTCCTACATACATGAATGGTTGGGAGTGTCCTCTTTGGGACTCTCACGTGAACACTGCCACAGACAGTCTCAGGGACATAAGCACCCATCTCGTGTGGGTACCGCTCAGGTGGGCTTTTCTTGGATCAGGAGCGTGTGTGATGTGGTTAGCTTCAGGAGGAAACACAGACCTGTCTTCTGCAGCCCTGAGGACCGCTCCGTGTTGGCAGCAATGACCTCTGTGCGTCCCAGCTGCTTCTCAGTTCCTGCCAACACTCCCCTATGCATTTCCCTACGAGGTGACACTGTTCACCACACTCCCACTCTGTTCCACTTACAGAAGTCCTCCCCCACTACGGAGGCCCAACGTGTAGCTCACCTTTTCCGCGAAGCCTTTTCTCTTTTTCTTTTGATTTTGTGTATTTATTTAACAGAAAGAGATCACAAGTATGCAGAGAGGTGGGGTTGGGGACAGCAGGCTCCCCGCAGAGCAGAGAGCCCGATGTGGGTTTTGATCCCAGGACCCTGAGATCACGACCTGAACTGAAGGCAGATGCTTAACCCACTGAGCCGCCCAGATGCCCCTGTGAAGCTCTTTCTGATACTGACCCTCATTACACATTCCTTCTTCGACCCTGTACAGAGAGGCAGACAACCCAGCACCCCACGGATGGGACCTGGGGTGTCCCCCGCCTCTCCCACACTCATGTCCCAACATCACTTGCTGCACCAGGCAGAGCCGTTATGTAGCGGGCGCTTGTGAGGGGAGAAAGGTTTTCTTGATTCTCTTGGTCTGCTCAGTGAGTCCGACACCGCTGATAGTGCCGAGCTCCGAGCAAGGGCTCAGGGGCCAGCGAGTCAGCTGACTGGTGGGTTACGAGGTTGCCGGGTACTTTTATTTTCAAGATGTTATTTATTTGGGAGAGATAGAAGGGCACAAGCAGGGGGAGCAGCAGGCAGAGGGAAAGGGAGAAGCAGGCTCCCCACTGAGCAGAGAGCCCGATGTGGGGCTCGATCCCAGGACCCTGAGATCATGGTCTGAGCCGAAGGCAGACGCTTAACCCACTGAGCCACCCAGATGCCCCCAGGTTGTCTTGACCACTTTGCTGCCTCTGCTTTATTTCCTTAAAGTGTGAGTCATGTTCTCCAGTCTGGGATTTTGGGGGCCTGTAGTCTTGGGGTCATCTCCAGCACATCCTGTGGTGTGGACGCGGACCCTGTTGGTAACCCACGTGACATTGGCCACCACCCCTGCCCCCCCCACCCCGTGGAGCTCTGGGCCTCTGCTTGAGGGCTTTGCTCCCCCTTGAGGGACAGAGCACCCCTCCTACCCACATGCATCCTGGGTGCCTCTGGCCTGCTCCCAACTGCCCTGAGGACACCCGGGTCCCAGCCGGCCACCCGTCCCTCCCAGCTGCTGGGAGTATTTAATAAGGTCACATGTGGGGGCGCCTGGGTAGCTCAGGGGGTTAAGGCCTCTGCCTTCAGCTCAGGTCATGATCCAGGGTCCTGGGATCGTGCTCTCTGCTCCGCGGAGAGCCTCAGAGAGCCTGCTTCCTCCTCTCTCTCCCTGCCTGCCTCTCTTGCCTATTTGTAATCTCTGTCTGTCAAATAAATAAATAAAATATTAAACAAATAATAATAATAAGGTCACGTGTGGGGAAACAGTTTGCAAGCCTGAGGGTTACAAATCAAAAGTTAATGCAGATGCTCCCCGTTGTTGGGAAAAGCTCATGTGTCGCCGTGTGGCTTTTCAGGAGCATCTTCAAGCAGAGCGAAGGCCTCGAACTCAGGCCTCTGCTCACACACCCATGTGAGCGCAAGTGTAGGTCCGTTTATTTATGAAGCGTACCGTGTACGACTGTGAGAACATACTCTGAACATAATAAACACACTCCGAAGTAGGTATTTTTTTGAAGGATAAAAGAAAAATACCACGAAGCGCAGCTTTGAAGCTACTTTCTGTGCTGCGGGGTTGCTGCCCAGACCCCAGATCAGCACGCCCCGGGCCTCTTTCATGACGAGGCTCACGGGGCGGGAAGAGCTTTCCGTTGGCTGCGTGGCCCCGGGACAGACCCGGTGACTTGACTTGCGAGGCCTTCTCCTCCCGCTGTGCATTCTCACCCTGCCAGCACCGACTCTGGGCACCGCCGTGCTGTCCTTCTGGCCGGTCCCGAGATGGACATACTGGATGTGGGCGGAGGAGTCCGCGGCACTTGGAAGAGGGACCTGGCCGGCACAGGCCCGCGCCCGAGTTCCGTCCAGTCCCGGGCCCCCAACCTGAGCTCGGCGGCCTTGTCACCTCCACTCCCCTCGTCCACGGGACAGAGAAAATGCAGGTGCTCTATGCACATCCTTGGGGCTGTAAGGGGTGGCGCCTGCCAAGCGTGGGAGCACCAGACTCTCAGCCACTCTGAGCCCCTTTTCCCTCAGACGTGCGTGTCCCTGACGCTGTCCCATCCAGGTTCGCGCAGGTCCCACACACTCAGGCCCGCTGGACTCTGTCCCACACGTGGAGACTCCTGACAGCGCCTTCCCCATTCCTCTAGTGGATGCCTGTGCCCGGCACAAGCCGGGCTTGGACTCTGTGGATGTTATGCAGCATCTGAAGGAGGAACGACACCTACTGGGTCCCATCAGGTGCCAAGCTGAGATCATTGGAGGCCTCCTGGCCCAGTGGGTCCTGCACTCAATGTGCTCAAGCTTTTGCATGAAGAGGCAGCTCTCAGCGTCCGCCAGAGCTGCCTCAGTCTCAGAGTTGGTGACCTGGAGAGATTTCAGGTGGCCCGAGCAGCCTGGTTCCAGGGTGGCGGACTGAGGAGCAGAGAAGTGAGCAGGACACGGAGGGGGTCTGCTGAAGCAGAGGCCGGCATCATCCCTGCCCCTTCAATGGGACAGACTCTGCCACAACCAAGGATGCAGGGTGGGGATAGGGCAGATCCTGCTCCTCTGTCAGACCAGGCAAGAAGGCAGGTGGTGGCCATCAAGGCAGGTGACAGGGAGCGCCGTGACCTGTGTGCCTGCACCCAGACAGTCCAGGCCCCTCGTCTGTCCTCAGAGCAAGTCTGTCACCTCGTTCCCTGGGCCGGCCATAACAGCTCACGACAGACTGGGGCCCCGAAACACCAGGGATCTCTTTTCTTGCTGTTCTGGAAGCTGGATGTCCAGCTTCTGGTGGCCCTGGCAATCCTGGGCCCTCTGATCTCTGCCTCCACTGCCACCCGGCCTTACTTCTCTGTGTGACCTCACATGGCCTCCTGGTAAAGACACCAAAGATGGGATTCTGGCCCAGCCAAATCCCATAGGACCTCATCTCAACCAGATTCCATGTGCAAGACCTTATTTGCAAAGAAGGCCAAAGTTGCAAGAACCAGGGCATGGGATTTCAGCCCTCTCTTTGGAGGACACAGTCCAACACACAGCATTGCCTCCTATTAAATGGGAATATCCTTTGATGGAATGATACATTAACCCATTTCCAGCCATTTGTGCCTCATTGTAAAAGGAGAGGCATAGGGGTGCCTGGGTGGCTCAGTCGGTTAATCGACTGCCTTCAACTCTGGTGTTGGTCCCAGGACCCTGAGCCCCGTCTCAGATCCCTGCTCAGCAGGGAGCCTGCTTCTCCCTCTGCCTGGTGTTCTCCTTGCTTGTGCTCTCTGTCTCTGTGGCAAATAAACAAATAAAAATCTTTAAAAAAAAATAGCTTCTAGTGATCTCTTATGAGGCCTCATTTCACTTTCCAGCTGACCTCATTCTGTATGTTTCTCTGATGCTGAGATTACGCGGCCCAAACCCACTTGGTAAGCAGCTTCCTGAACTCGGGTCTAGAGACCCCAGACTCCCCAAGGCTCCACCTACCGCCCCAGGCCACCCCCACACAGTTCCTTTGCAGCACCCGTCCACAGTGAGCCCCGTGGAAACGGAGGAGGAGAGAGACAGGAATACCATGGATCCGCTTCATTAAACTTGCCAACAGTGAGGTGGGCAAAGTGTCTGCAAAACCATGACAGATGAAGTGTTCATAGACTTCAGTTATAAAGAGCTTTTGTGAATCAGTAAGAACAGCAGGCCTGGCAGGTAAACATTCAAAGGACATTCACAAAACAAGAAACACAAATGTAAGTAAACGTGGGGAAGGACGTTCAACCTCCCTGGTAACCAGAAACGTAACTTTGTAAATGTTGTATTTGACTACCAAGTTGGAACTTTAAAATTATTGTTATATGATAACTATTATGTAATAACATGCATATATTATATAACAATTATATAACGTATATTATGTTAAGTGCATGTATGAAACATGGGAAGAGTCTGAAGCATGAACACCCTCAGTGAAACTATAAATTGTTACAAACTCCCTAGAAAACAAGAAAAATAATTCTGAAACAAGTAAAAAGGGCTCAGGGGGCACCTGGGTGGCTTAGTGGGTTAAAGCCTCTGCCTTCAGCTCCCGTCATAATCTCAGGGTCCTGGGATCGAGCCTGGCATCGGGCTCTCTGCTCAGCAGGGAGCCTGGTTCTCCCTCTCTCTCTGCCTGTCTCTCTGCCTACTTGTGATCTCTCTCTCTCTCTGTCAAATACATAAATAAAATCTTTTAAAAATTAATTTAAAAAAATAAGTAAAAAGGGCTCAGATCACATTCACTGAAGGAGATTGTCTGAGCCCTGGTACTACCAAAAAATAAATCATGCTTGCACACAGGCTAACAGTGGTAAGTAAATATGTGGAAAGCAAGCGTCGTCTTTGTGTGGGAGAGATTCTAAAATGATTCCCACTTTTGACCTGATGAATCCACTTCAAAAAAATACATCTGGAAGTCTCTTCCAGTATGGCCATTGGTCATTGGCAATGTGTACCAAAATAAATAAATAAGTAAAAGATTCTCGAGAAAATTTGCTTATTGGCACGTTATTCACAAAATAGAAACCATTAGAAACGAAGCAGGAGCGATATGAATGGTGGCAGGGTCACGGTGCGGTCTCACGCGGGTGTGCTAGCTCTACGCCGAAGAATTTGCACAGCCTGGGAAAATGCCAAAATGGTAATGCTGGGCGGAAAACATCAAAACACAGGATTGTGCGGACAATGTCAGCTTATCTCCGTAAACAACGCTCAGAAAGAAAGGCTAGAAGGAAACAAAACCACAACCACCTGTCTTTTAGGAATTGGCTTATGACTGATTTTTATAACTCTTGTGAATGTTCAAATATATACATAAACCTAAACAATAACTCACATGAAAATAAATTCATACTTAGTGTTTTTGCTGAAGCTGGCTCTGGAAGGGGAGCAAGGGCGGGGGCAGGTAGCAGACAAGGGCAGGGGTGGCCGGCTTCTGGCTGTGCGTCCCGGATGTGACACGGGTGGGCGGCGAGCTATCAACTCAGCAGTCCTCACCTCTCCCCTCTCCGGCTCTGACTGATGCCCAGGCGGGCCAGGGATCCAGCATGGCCACCCAGCAGCCCCCCTAGGGTAGCCTCCCACAGGCGCCCAGGGGCCCGTCTCCCAGACTGAAGGTAGCTCATTCTTTAACTGGGGTGAACTACACACAATATAAAATTCACTGTTCTAACCATTTTTCAGTGTCCGGTTCTAACCCTAACCCTAACCACCACCGTCCATCTCTATAGAATTTCATCTCCTAAAACTGAAACTCGGACCCGTTAAACACTGGCCATTCCCCTTCCCAGCTTGGGGTCCTCTCCATCCTGCTCCCTGTCCCTGTGAATGTGATTCCTCTGGGACGTCACAGACGTGGCCTCAGCCAGCATTATCTTCTGTGTCTGCCTTATTCCATCAGCATCGTGCCCTCAAGGTTCATCCATGTGGTGGTGCGTGTCAGAGTTCCTTCCTTTTTAAGGAGGGATGATATTCCAGTGTGTCCGTTTTTCTGTGTGTCACGTCCTTGTCCTTTCATCCATCAGTGGACACTTGGGGTACTTCCAACCTTTTTCACAATTGTGCACGATGCTGCCATGAACACGGGTGAGCAAGTAAGTCCCTGCTTTCTGTTCTTTGTGGAGCTGCTGGGTTCTGTGGTCATGTTGTAAGTGCCCTGAGGAACCGCCATACTGGTTTTCACAGTGCACATATCATCTTACAGTCCTGCCAGCGGGCACGAGGGTGCAAATTTCAGTTGTCTGTATGTTTGGGTTTCTTTTAAGATTTTATTTATTTGAGAGAGAGAGAGAGAGAGAAAGGGAACACAAGCAGGGGGAGCAGCAGAGGCAGAGGGAGAAGCAGGTTCCCTGCTGAGCAGAGAGCCCGATGCAGGACTTGATCCCAGGACTTCCAGGATCATGACCTGAGCCCAAGGCAGATGTTTAACCGACTGAGCCACCAAGGTGCCCCTGTTTTTTTTTGTTTGGTTTTGTTTCTGGTTTTGTTTTATAATAGCCATCCTAATGGCATGAAGTGGTATGTCACGATGGATTCGATTTGTACGAGGGGCTTGGCTTTTCGGAGCGCTGGTCTCCGGCTCATAAAATCCCCCAAGGCTTCTCCAGGTGACCGGATGGAATAGGAGCAGGGGGCGAGAACAGAGTCAGGGAGGCCAGTGAGGAGGCCGAGGTCCAGGTGGGGACTGATGAGATTGCCAGTGGGTCGGACAGGGTGTGTTTAAAAAGAAAGAATCAAGGAAAACGTCTAGGTTTTGTGCCTGAGGCCATGGGTGGCTGCTTGGACTACTGACAAGCGGTGGGGGCAGGGAGGTCAGGAAGAAGAGTTCGATGGGGACGGAGAATTTTGTTTGACCATGTTGAGTTAGCTGGTGAGTGAAACCCTACAGATGCAGACACGGGCTCTTCTGGAAAAGCAATCAGTATGCCTCCCTCTCGCGCCCAAACCACCCCAACCCTGCGGGAAAGACATACAAACATGTGATGATGTCCACCAAGCCGCGGGTCCTTTCCACCCAATCTCACCCACGGCTCACAGCACCTGCTCCACAGAGAATTATTTTACCAGTTCTGAGCAGGCCAACAGGCCCTTGCAGAGCTCAGAAAGACGAATTCCTTATAATCATCAGACACGGGGCTCATTCAGCAGACACTTCATAAATGGCTTTCTCTAGGGCAGGTAGGTCCCCACCTGCAAGGTCCTTCTCCAGGTGGAGTATCTGCACATAGCGGGGAATGAAATCCCTCAGGTTCTACCGCCAGGGGGATGTCTGGAAGGGTCTGGAAGAAAACCCGCAAGGGAGTGAATGCTGGTCGCAATCCCCGGTCTACCGCCTGCACCGTCCTCGCACACGCTGCCTGGAGCCCGCGGAGTTCCATCGTAGCAGGCAAGTGAGCTGAGCGCCCCAGTTTCTGGTAACTTTCAGGGTTGAATCATCGGGGAACTTTTTTTTTTATTATGAGGTAACATTTAAAACATAGAGCGAGATGCGCCTGTGAGAAAACTTACACTTTGATGAACGCATAAAGCACTGAGGTCACCACATCAGCAAGACATGGAATATTTCCATCAGCCCAGGGAGCTTCCTCGCGCCCCTTCTGCATCCCCCGCAAGGCACCGGTGTTTTCGTTTCTGTGACTGCAGCTTGGCCTCGCTGGCCGCTGAATTTCACACAGTGGAATCGCCCAGGATGTGCTTTTTCTGTTGTTCCTTCTTATTACTGAGCAATAGTTCATGGCCTGGATGTAGCACCGTCCGCCTGTCCTCTCCCCTGGTGACAGACACTTATGTCTCCAGTTTGGGGCCGAAACCAGTACTACTGCTGTTCTCATTCTTGGGAAAGCCTCTCGTGGACTGTGTCTTCATCTCCCTTGGATAAATCTCTACAGGTGGGAGCGCCACGCAGTTTCGAAAAAGACCTCAGAGGTGTCACTTCCCATCCAGCCCCAGACGCCTTCCACCCATTCCGCATTGACACCATTGTAAGAAGATGATCCGAATGTCCGCCTGATGCGTCCAACCCACTCTCTCCAGCCAAGGAGTTTTACAACCTTCATGTGCACACAGTGCTTGGAATTTAATTAACTGTGTTGAGGAAAGTGACACCAGAACCAGCTCATAGTGGCTGCAACCCTGAGGGGTTTATGGCCACATATTAACCCCAATGCCATGGGGAGACTAGCTTGGAGCCAGACAGATCAGCAGCACGAAGGGTAAAGATGTGTTGAAAATAAAATTTAATTTTCCAGCTGTGGTTATGAGCAAGCCCTATTCCGGCCTCACCGTGGGGTCACAGCCTAACAAATGAGGCAGGCCTGGGGAGCGGTGGACCGAGAAAGGTTTAGCAGCCCCCCATGTGGGCTGGATCCTTAACAAGCACAGCCTCGAAGAAGGATATTAAGTCGGCGTCCTTTTTTGCATAAATCCTCATGGTCACAATCAGGGGAGTCATCTGGAACCTATTTGACTGAATCGCTATGCACAACAGGCCAGGCACAGTGGGAATTAATCCTGTAGTCAACCTGGAGTGACAATGTCACCGCGCAGGCTCGCGGCAGAGCCCATCCCCGGTCACAGCAGCCGTGGGCTGAATCCGTGGCCGCCGCAAGCCCAGCTGCTGGACTCAACAGTTCCCCGTCCTTGGGCTCTATGACCAGAACGTGTCCGTCTTCTGCAGATATGCCCACATCCCGCTATGGCTTCTCGGGCCCCACTGGCTTCTCCCTCCTCCATACCTGCCATGGCCCACAGTCCTTCACGGAGTGCCTGAGATGCCGGCTCCCCCAGCGCCCGATGACTCCCACTCCCCGTTGCCAGCAGCCCTGGATTAGTGCACGCCTTGCCCGCCGTGCCCCTCATCCATCTCCACACTAAGACACGTGGAGAACATCACAGGAAGATGGGAGCAATGCCACCACCAGCCAAGGAGCCACCAGATCGTCCGCCAGCACCTGCAGGGGAGCGTGACCCTATCGACACCTTGGCCTCCAGACTGTGAGACAGTATTTCTGATGGTCAGGCCACTCAGTGGGTGGTACCTGGTTATGGCAGCCCCAGCCAGCTCATGCAGAATGGAGATGGAACATTTAGATTTAGATGAGACATCCGAACATTTAGATGAGACAAATGACTTCTTAAGTAACCACGAACAAGCAGAGTTAACTCAAGAACATTTAGAGTAGCCCATGCTTAAAAGTCATGCAGGCCACTGTTATGTCATGTGAAAGTCTCTATATTATTTTATTTCATTATTTTAAGCATTTACATTACACGTACTATGGGCCGGACACTTGCTGGGTAAAATATTAACTAATTTAGTAGCAGATTTGTAAGACATGAGACCAATCAATTCAAAAATTCAGTTAAAATTCTATACATGAGCAATGAACAATCCAAAAATAAATTAACAATCCCATTTACAATAGCACCCAAAAAAAATTTAAAGCATCAGAATAAACTTAATAAAAGAAGTGAAAAGCATTTATACTTTATACTACAAAAATTGTTGAAAAAAATTAAAGATCTGAATAAATGGAAAGGTATCCCGTATTAATGGAACAAAAGACTTAATATTTTTAAGGTAGCAATTCTCCTCAGAGTGATTTAAAGACTCAGCACAATCCCTGTGGAAATTCCTCCTAAATCCCTTTCTTTGAAGAAACTGACAAGATCTTAAAACACGTAGGAATTCAAGGCACACAGAATTGCAAAAAGAGTCCTGAAAAAGAGCGAAGCTCGAGAACTCACTTGTCCTGATTTCAAAACTCACGACAAAGCTGTGACAATCAGGAAAGCTTGGTGCCAGCGCAGCGTAGATATCAGGATCAGTGCTGTAGGACTGAGAGTCCAGAAATAAACTCATACGTCTGTGGCAGTTGATTTTTGACAAGGCCGCCAAGACCATTTGATGGGAGAAAAAATAGTCTTTTCAACAAATGGTGCTAAGAATATTGGACCCTTACCTCATACTAGTCACAAAAATCAACCCCAAACAGATCAGAAACCTAAGTGCAAGAGCTCAATGTATAACACTCTTAGAATAAAACATAGTTGTACATTTTCGTGACTTTATATTAGGGTGGATTCTTAGATAAGACACCAAAATGCCGAACAACAAAAGAACAAATAGATACACTGAGGCATCATCAAAACTCAAAACTTTTGTGATTCAAAGGACACCGTGGAGAAATTGCAAAGAAAATCCACAGAGTGGGAGGGAAACAAAATTGCTAATCCTATATTAATTGGGCAGGGTCTGTGCTTAGATAGAAATCTAGATCTGATAAGAGACAATATCTAGAACATATAAAGAACTATTACAACCCGGTAATAAGCAAATGACTCAATTGAAAATAGGCAAAGGATATGGTTGTCTATATGTTCTCTATTTTCTTCCCAAAGGAGGTCTATAAATGTCCAATAAGCACATGAAAAAAATGCTTCATTAGTAATCAGGGAAATGCAAATCAAAACCACAAGAGGTAATGTTTTATAGCAGGTAGGAGGGCTGTCATCAAGAAGTCAGACAAGTGACAGAGAGGTGGAGGGGACGGGAACGGAAGGAGGGGGAGCCACTCTGGGAAGCAGGCCAGTCAAACAGGCGTGGAGTTACCGTAGGACCCAGAAGTCCCACTCCTAGGTACATGACCACGGGACAGGAAAGCACGTAATGATCGGAAGATCATTCATGGCAGCAGGATTCATAGCAGCCAGAGAGTAGGAACAGCTCAAGTGTCTCTCCACTGGAGAACAGGTAAGTCAGATACAGCATACCCCAGGAGCTGAGCTGAATTCAGCCATGTGCAGGGGCCTTGAAAACAGGCCAGGCGGCAGAAACTCATCACAAAGGACCACCTGGTGTGTGATTCCTTCCATAGGAAATAATCCGGAATAGGCTTTTTTGGGTAATAAAAACATTCTAAAATTGATGATGGTATTGGATGTGCAACAATGTGAGTGTATTTAAAAACCACAGAATGATTCAGGGGCTCCTGGGTGGCTCGGTCAGTTGAATGTGCGACTCTTGATTTCGGCTCAGGTCACGATCCCAGGGTCGCAAGATCAAGCCCCAAGTCAGGCTCTGGGCTCAGCAGGGAGTCTGCTTGACATTCTCTCCCTCTACATCTCCCTCCTCCCCCTGCTCACGTGTTCTCTCTCTCTCTCTTTCAAATACATACATAAATCTTTTTTAAGAAATTGAAATTTTGAGGCTCTAGAAAAGGTAGCATGCCTTTTAAGTATAAGTGCAACGACATGGACATTTTCATTCAACTGCTCACAGAACAGAAAGCCCCCCAGGATTTCTGGAGGAGCCCTGGGGCGGAAGCATTCCCAACACACACACTATTTACACCTTGGACCAGGAATCTCACTTAGCAACTTCGACCCAAGTAGAAAATCCACAGACACACAAAGGTACAGATACCGATATGAGTTACAACCAGAAATAAATCCCCTAAATACGTAAAAATAAGTGTACAGTTAAATAAACCATAATAAGTTGTCTGACCATCCTACGTCCCAGTTAAAACGCTACAGAACGGCCTTGGGAAATAGCTATAAAACATTACGGGGCAGAAAGCAAGATCCGAATCTGAAATGAGTAAATACAGAGACAAAGAGACCCAGAGGGAAAAAAAATCCTGAGTGGAGCAGCGCTTGGTGCACGCCAGGCCGTGGAAAACCATACACAATGGTGGAAAATGAGAGCCCGGCAACACGCCAAGAGGGGAACGCTGGCTTTTGGGAGGTGGGATTGGGGCAGTCTTTGTTTTGTCCACAATTTTGTGCATTTCCTCAATTTTCTGCCATCGGCACGAACTGACCTTCTAATCAGAACATCACGTGATTTGATTTTAGAAGTCTGTAGAGATGTCGGGGAAGAAAAAGACTGAGAGCTGCCCGTATTTTCACAAGGAGGTGAAAACGGTCAAATACAAGTCCCGACTAAGCAGAAGCAGAACAGTCAGGTGTCGGGACCGGACAAGGGAACAGGCTCTTGGTCGCTGATGAGGGAGGTCAGGTTCACTTTCAGTCCCGTGCAGCTGTGCGGACCAAAAACTGAGTCGCCACCACCACTAAGACATTTCACTGGGGTTTCTTTCTCGTTTGATTGCCCGTCGATAATCACTGTCCCTTCTGTCAAAAGAGGTTGTCACTTCTGGCTCATGGCAGGTGTTTTTTCAGAAACCAGAGGAGCACCTTGGAGGCCAGCGGGGCTCCCGTGGCCACCAGGGGCAGGTGCTGGCCCTTCAAGGCCACGGACCTTCAACCGAACACGATCCTGCTCCACGTTCAAATTTGGCTGCGCAAAATCCTGGATTATCTTCCTGCGTGGTGAAAAGTCCTTAACAACGCACAGAATGACCCAAATTCCTAGAGAGCGAAAATGTCTAAAATGTCACCTGAAATCCAAAAACCCTCCCAGCCCGAAGAGCCAGGCTGTGTCATAGTCTGTTGACAAGAGTTAACGACAGCATTCTTGGAGAGTGGCAGGGGTACAGATAATAAAGAAGATTTAGGATTATATCTGAGCCAAAAAACATACTGTGTTTCACGTTAACCAGCTGCATAACGAACCCAACCACTCTGCCCGTTATACCCCACCACCTCCTCCAGATTCTCTTCTTTCTCTCGGATGTACGGTCACGGTCCTAACACTGTTGGTTTCAGAGTCTAGATATCCGGGAAAGCATCGAACAGTGCAGCCGCTGTAGGGCTTGCCCGAACGGCGACAAGCTGGGGTCAGTCGCTGGACCCCCTTTAAGGGAGGACGTGAATAGAAGTGAGACTATGAAGAGATGGTTGATAAAATACACCTCCCCCCGACCAAGCCTCTTCCCTCCCCCAGGATGCCCCCGGGAGCTCCCCACGTGGCTTCCTGTAGGGCGGTATTTTCCTAGGACTCCAGCTGTTCATTCCTGGCCCCCGAAGATCAGGACCTCAGACCAGAGCGGACACAAAGATTGGTGCTGAAGTGGGGGTTCCCTGCTTTGCTCTGCATATGCTCCCCCAAGAGGAGCCCCGTGTGACATGTGACGCATTGCAGACTGGCCCCCTGAGGGGCAGCAGGCACTGGAGAGGAGCCTCAGCGGCCATCCCCCCCACACCTTATCCATTGTCTGTCCAGCCTCGAAGGTCTTGGCAGGACATGCCTCATAGGGACCAGAGCTTCCGCAGGGAAATGTGTTCAGCACACCTCGTGCTCTCTGTTCTTCCTCCCAAAGCGGCCACGAGCACACATGGTGGCAGCAACCTGAGGCTGGAGGAGTCATTACCTTGGGGGGGTTTTCCCCAGCCTCAGAATCCTAACCAGGCTTCTTTGCCTCACTGTCAAACGGCCGCAGGAATCTGGAAGAAGATATAAACACACACACACACACACACACACACACACACACACACACACACACACGGTGGTAATGACTGGCTTTGAGAATTCATGAATTCATGGAGATGTTGTAAGAACACAGCTTGTGAGCTTCTATGCCCTGCATTGGTCGAGGTGCACCTGTTCACGCAAGGGGCCACCCCCTACACAGATGACAACCTGGAGTTGTGCATCGGGACGCCCAAGGTGTGACTTCTGCCTTGCAGCCTGCTTGTCCCACGGTCCTCTCTCTTGAGAGCCGAGGCTTGAGGTTGCTTGGGGCTTGACAACAGGCATCCTAGACCTGCTGCCTCTCGCCCAGATTAATGGAGGCTTCCATTGTGATGCGTAGGGCCAACGCCCACTGCCATTCTACCTGCCTGCAACTAAGACCCTAGCCCAGAATATCATGATATCTTAACACTCACAAATTCTGATGTCAACAGTAAAGAGGTCCTAAGAATCAGCCAGAAGCATGTGCTGATCCTTTAAATATATGCATACAAATATGGAGAGAGAAAGAATATATATGCTGTACAATTCACCAGTTAAAGGGTACAGTTCAGTGGGTTTTGGTATATTCGATTTTGCAGCCATCGCAAATCGAATTTCAGAACGGTTTCGTCACCCCCAACGAAGACCCTGCACCTTGGGATTCCCCCGCACCCCCATGTGACCTCCACCCTTCTGCCCCAGGCAAACACTAATTTACTTTCTCTCTGTCGATCTGCATTTTGGGCATTCGAGACAGAGGGCAGCATACAGAGGGTGGTATCTTATGACTGCTTCTTTCATTTCGCATATTTTCAAAGGTCACGGTAGCATGTGTCGGTAATTTGTTCTGTTACCGTTGAGAAGGGTCGCACTGCATGGTTAGAGCACAGACTACAGTTCCATCAGTAGGTGGACACCCGAAGCACTTCCACTTCGGCGAGATGACCAGTAGTGCTGCCGTGCGCTTTTAGGTACGAGGTTTCTGTGTTGTCATTTCTGTTGGGGAGAAACCCAAGAGCAGAAGCTCCAGGCTGGACGATAACTCCGTGTCTAGCGTTTTGAGGAACTGCCCAAGTGCTTTCCAAAGTGGCTGATCCATCCCACATTCCTACCAGCGTGCACAAGGCTTCCGATTTCTCACCATCTTTGCCAACACCTCGTGTCCTCTGTCTTGCTGACTGCAGCCATCTTGGACAGTGGGACATGGTTGCTCATTGAGGTTTTGATTCCCACTTCCCTACTGGTTATGATGTTAGGAATCTTTTTGTGTGCTTTCTGGCCATTTACGTATCTTCTACTGAGCAATATCTGTTCAGATCGTTTGCCCATGTTTTTCAAATTGGGTTATTTTTTAGAAATCAATTATTATTGGGGCACCTGGGTGGCTCAGTGGGTTAAGCCTCTGCCTTCAGCTCAGGTCATGATCTCAGGGTCCTGGGATCAAGCCCCGCATCGGGCTCTCTGCTCAGCAGGGAGCCTCCCCCGTCCCCGCCTGCTCTCTGCCTACTTGTGATCTCTGTCTTTCTGTCAAATAAATAATCTTTTAAAAAAAAGAAATCAATTATTACTGAGTTGTAAGAGGTTTTATGTCCCTTATCAGATATAAATCTTCAAACATTTTGTCGTGGTCTGTGGGTTGTCTTGTCCCTTTCTTGATGGGTTTTTTTTTTTAAGATTTTTATTTATTTATTTATTTGACAGACAGAGATCACAAGTAGGCAGAGAGGCAGGCAGGGGGTGGGGGAGCAGGCTCCCTGCTGAGCAGAGAGCCTGACGCGAGGCTCGATCCCAGGACCCTGAGATCATGACCTGAGCCGAAAGCAGAGGCTGTAACCTACTGAGCCACCCAGGCACCCCTTGATGTTTTTATTTAAAACTCCAAAATTTTTAATTTTGATAAAGTCAGATTTATCTCTGTTTTTTCTGGCTTGTGCTTTTGGTTTCATATCTTAGGAACCCTCGGCTAACCCAGGGTCATGAAGATGTCTTCCTGTGTTTTCTTCTCGTTGTGGTTTTAGCTTTCACACTTGGGTTTACAGTCCCTTTGAATTAATACTTGTGGATCATGAGGGGAAGGGGCCCACATTGTTCCTTGGCATGTGGCTATTTACCTGTTCCAGCATCATTTACTGAAAAGACTATTGTTTCCCACTGAATTGTCTCAGCAGCCTCTTCTAAATCAATCAAACGTAAATATAAGGGTTTATTTCTGGACTCTGAATTCCATTCCCTTGATTTGAACATCACTCCGTATACCAGCACAACTTTATCTCGATTACTGTAGCTTTGTCATAAGCTTTCAAGTGGGAGGCTGTTAGTACTCATTTTTATTCTTCTTTTTCAAGAGTGTTTTAGCCATTCTGGGTCCCTTGCATATACATACGAATTTTAGCATGAGTATGTTAATTTTTGCAAAAAGAAAAAAAGGTAGCTGGGACCTTGGTCAGGATTGCACTGAATATGTAGACAATTTGGGAAGCATTGCCATCGTAGCCATATGAGTCTTCTAATCCATGAATATGGGATGTCTTTCCATTTCTTTAGATCTTTGAACTTTTTTTTTCAACAAGGTTATGTAGTTTAATATGTATGAGTTTTGAACTTCCTTTATTATCTAATTATTTTACTCTTTTGATACTATCATAAAAGGAACTGTTAATTTTATTTTAGGATTGTTCATTGCTGGTGTAGAGAAATACGAGTGATTTCTGTGTGTGGATCTCTCATCCTGAACCCTTGCTAACCTCATCATTTGTCCTAATAGTTTTTTTTTAAGTATATTTTTTGAAATTTTCTAAATATAAAATCACATCTCTGCAAATAGAGATGGTTTTACTTCTTCCTTTCAAAACTGGATTTTGTATATCTTTTTGTTCCTTAACTACCCTGGCTGAAACTTCTAGTACAATATGGCACAAAAGTGGTAAAAGCAGGCCTAGTGGTCTTTTTACTGATCCTAGTGGGAAATCCTTCAGTTTTTCACCAATAACTGTCATAGGTACAGGTTTTTCATAGATGCTGTGTCAGGTTGAGGAAGTTCCCTTCTATCCCTAGTTTGTTGACTGTTTATATTACGAAAGAGTATTGGATTTTGTCAAATGCTTTCCCCATGCCCATTGAGATGATCATATGGCGTATGTCCTTTAGTCTCTTAATGTTTTCATTATATTGCTTTGTTTTTGTGTATCAAACCAACCTCACTTTCCACCCCAGTTCGTCATGGCATGTCGTTTTCATATGTTGCTGGACTTCATTTACTAAGACTTTATTAAGGATTTTCATCTCTATGCATAAGGGATATTGTGTTGGCGTATTTTTGTTTTGTGATATCTTTGTCTGGTTTCAGTATCAGGGTAATTCTGATCTCACAGAATTAGTTAGTAGATGTTCTTCCTCTTCTTATTTTTTGGAAGAGGTTGTTAGGCGTTAGTGCTAATTCTTCTTAAAGTGTTTGACAGAATTGACTGGTGAAGTGATTTGGTTGTGGGTTTTTCTTCATGGGAAGTTTTGTTGGTGATTCAAACTGTTTACTTGCTATAAATCTATTCAGATTTTCTATTTTTTCCTGAGATAATTTTGGTGGTTTGTGAATTTCTAGGAATTTGTCTCTCTCATCCGTTTTCTTGGTCATCTCTATAACTGTTCACAGAATTCCCTTATAATCTTTATTTTAGTGAAGTCACTAAGCACTCCTTTCTTTCATTCCTGATGTTCGTAATGTCTTCTGGTTTTTTCTCTTGGTCAGTCTACATAAGGTCTGTCAATTTTGTTGATCTTTTAAAGAACCCATTTGTGTTTTGTTGATATTCTATATTGATTTTCTATTCTCTATTTTATCATGTTCTGCACTATTCTTTATGGTTTCCTTCTTTCTATTTGTTTTGGGATTTGCCTACTTTTCTTTTTCTTGTTTGCTAATGTGGACAGGCTGGATTGGTTTGAATCATTCCTCTTCTTTCTTTGTTTTTTACTACTATAAATTTCCCTTAAGCACTCTTCGGCTGCATTCTTTAAGTTCTGGTATGTTGCATTTTCTTCTCATTCATGTTAAAATACTTTTCAATTCTGTTTGTGATTTCTTCTTTTGCCCTACATTATTTAGAAGTGTGTTTTCATTTCGTGTTTCTGTGAGTTTCCCAAATTTTCTCCTATCATCAATCACTCATTGAATCCTACTGTTGTTAGAAAGTGTACCTTGTATGGTTTCAACCTTAAGTGTACTGAGGTATTCAGTTGAGGTATTCCAAAGGCTCTGGTCACTGCAGTCTGAGGGCCTCCTCTGCAATCAGGACTGCATGTGGGCACTTGTGGACAGAGGACAGGGAGAGGAGAGTCCTGGGGTCAGTCCCATGTTGAGGGTCGTAGTTCCACTGAACATAGGAAGCTGCCTTCTGTGAGTCTGGGCTCCTGCTGGCCCCTTCACCAGCCACCACCTCTGGGATTATCCGAGGGCCTGGATATGGGAGAATGGGGAAAACAAGAAGGAAGAAAGAAAAGGAAGCTCAGGGCACTGCTGTGCTTTATGGGGGATTAGGAGTCCCTTTTTTTTTTTTTTTTAAACTTCAAGTGAGACCTAGCAGCTTCCCCAGAGCGCTCTCTGCTTGTGCCCCCACAGCTCCCATGTGGGTTTCCAGCTACATCCAATCCAGGCTGCGACACTGGAGGGAAAAATGGCAAACTCCCCACCACTGGAGATCCTTTAAATCCTGGTCTCCTTCCCCAGTCTTGCCAGCACTGTTTTCTTCCGAGGGTCCTCTGGTAGCTGCCCAGTGCACACTGCCAAGGTTTTATGATTAGATACAGTGGAAAATACAGTGGAAGTGTTATTCCATCTTACCCAGAACTGGAACCTAAAGTGCATTTGAGAAACCAGAAGTAAAAGAGAAACACAGATTAGTGTGAATCCATTATTTTTACTGGAGAGATCATTAAACCCTTGTCTGCTGCTGGTGGGGTAGCCACGTTTCCTCATCTACAAAGGATGGCTTCATTACCCTCATCTGAATTGCATGCCCAGGCATATCTTTATCTAATTCTGCTTGATTTGAAAGAATTATTCATATTCATTGAAATTTCCAGCTGCCTCTAGACTAGGTTGAATGAATAAACAAATGACTCTCGGGGACATGCTCACTTTTTCAAGATGGTTCATAACCCGAATACACCAGGGTCCTGCTGACCCCACAGCCAAGGTCCTGTGGAGGTTATCTCGAACCCACTGTCTTAGATACTAGCTTCCATTTTGACAAGAAAGTTGATGGCAGTGCCAACTCCAAAAACGTCCATTAGAAGACACTAGATTGCATCATTAGACGCACACATATTGATTCCCCCTATTGATTCTTTAAGAGCTGGCCCAGCAAGACACAAGGAGAGGTCAGAGACCAGAGATGCCACAGTCCCCACTTGATGTAAATGCAGAGTTCACGCAGCAGATCCTATTGATTCTGTCACCATCAGGAGATCTGGTGCAAGAAGGGAAGTGCTTGCCCGATACCTTTTTCCCAACCTGGTTTAGTTTCAAAAGCTTAAGCTCATTGGGAACATAGAGTTGGAAGAGAGAAGTGAGCCCTTAAGGGAAATGCGGAGACAGAGTTTCAGGTTTAAAAAAAAAAAAAAAGAAGAAGAACATCTTTTGGGTATGTGGAGTAAAAGCTACAGCGCAGTAAGGGACAGTCCAAATTGTGCCCTGACCTCAGAGACAGTGGCCATGTGATGTCCCACGGGTGTGGATCCCACCCCAAACCTAGTTCAGAGGCACCAAAGGGGCTTCAGATCTGAAGGGTCCACAGGAGCTGGCAGGGGCGGTCTCTGCTCTCAGCTATCTTTGCCCCACCTGGAACTCCACAAAGGCGAGACTTAATTTCTAGAAAAAGCTGCAGTAGGAGAGTGCCATAAAAATGCCTCCTGTGTGCCCACCAGCCAAGTGGAGATAAAATTAAGTTGATTTAAAGACACTGAAGACATAAAACGTTTCTGGCACACCCAAGTTGTGGGCCGCGTTTCCTCTCCATCACCCCCCACCCCTGCCACCAGCCCAGCCACACACGCACAATAATAAATAGTAAACAGAGACATAACCTTTGCGGAAAGGAGGATTTTCAGCAAATATAGGAGGCTGCCAAAGCCAGGGAGTCTTACTCAGCCAAATGACTACAGCTTGGATTTTATTTCTAAGCATCTTTTCAGCATTATGTTGTCACCTATAATAAGTAGCCTCCTTGCACAAGGGGTAGAAGATCCTAATTGGCCCTGGCGAAGGGATTTTTCATATATTTCAGGAGGGAAAGGATGAGCAGCATATGCAGTTACACTAATGGTTTCATTTTTTAAGACACTGAGTATTGTTTATGTGCGGCTCTTATTTTATTGCGTGCAGATTAACAATTGTTCATCCCAAGTAGAGGGCCGTGTTGGGGGGGGCGGAGGGTGCATTTCATTTACTGGCAGCTCCGAGCCTCCATGATTGGTTTTTCTCTCTCCTGCTGAGGTCAATAACCAGCTCCGATATGATTTCTGCTGAATCAGTTTGCTACGATTTGTCTTGTCCTCCTGCCCCACGTTAATTATATCTCCCAGCGAGTGCCGGGCTAAAATACAGAGCTTATTTCAATAGAGGAAAAATGTATTTCTCCTTATTTGATGGCTCTTCATTTTGACTTTCAGCTCCCCCCTCTGCCTTTCCAAGGTCTGTAATCAATAGTCACGTGGCTCCGGGTCCTTTATCTGGGAGAAATAGGGAGACCTTGGCAGTACTTTCTTTTCAGACTTCAGAATCCAGAGTTAATGTAGGGATAAAAAGGATTTTATTCTTCTCCCCTCTCCAGTGAGGTGCACTCTCAACCCATTTTAAAATAGTCCTCCCCTCTCGAACTCTGCTGGATTTCTCTCACCTATCTCCTGGGGAATTATATGGTTCAACTTTTTTTTTTTTTAAGATTTTATTTATTTATTTGTCAGAGATAGAGAGAGCAAGAGAGCGAGCACAGGAAGACAAGAGTGGCAGGCAGAGGCAGAGGGAGAAGCAGGCTCCCCGCCGAGCAAGGAGCCTGATGTGGGACTCGATCCCAGGACGCTGGGATCATGACCCGAGCCGAAGGCAGCCACTTAACCAACTGAGCCACCCAGGCGTCCCCTATATGGTTCATCTTATGGAAAGATAGCTCTGTCCCCAGGTGACCAAAAGTAAAAGCAAAGTTCAAAAAATAACTAAAACAACAACAACAACAAAAACAATTTATCTCAGGAGCAACTAATTTGTTGTCCAGTTCAGAACATGACGAGTTCCCCGATGCCTCCACCTTCCCAGAAAGGAAGGTTCCCCAAACCCTCTGTGTGGCACTTGGGCTCACGGCCACACACACATGACGACATCCTAGCCTCCTGCCTGGCACAGACTGTATTCTCCGGTAATAGCCACTGATATAAAATTAGGGCCAGTAAGGGAGACTACTGCCAAAAATGCCGATACTGGGACTGCACAATTTGGAAAGAAAATTAAGTTACCCCTTTGTTGACCAAAACAATGGAGAAGAAAGGACAGATGAGGTCCGCACACATGAAGATAACCGTCTTCACCCCATGGCTTCATGTCGCCTTCCCTCTGCGTGTGTCTGGCTCCCCATCTCCTGCTCTTACAAGGACACCAGTTAGACTGGAGAAGGGCCCGCCCTCATGACCTCAACTTACCTTAATGACCTCTCTCACTGCCCCACCTGCAGATACAGTCATTTTCGACACTGTGAAGTGTGGCTTCAGGGAGGACACGGTTCAGCCCATAAGAGTCACATCTCTCAAGGCCCTGCTAAAGCCACCTGGATTTACTGTCTCGATTCAGGATGTCAGGATCTTAAATATTTCCTCTCTCAAAGTCACCATGTTGAATTTTCAGTGCAAGAAGAAAACAGGGCGCCTGGGTGGCTCAGTGGGTTAAGCCTCTGCCTTCGGCTCGGGTCATGATCCCAGGGTCCTGGGATCGAGTCCCACATCGGGCTCTCTGCTTGGCAAGGAGCCTGCTTCCTCCTCTCTCTCTCTCTCTCTCTCTCTCTGCCAACTTGTGATCTCTGTCTGTCAAATAAATAAATAGAAGAAGGAGGAGGAAGAAGAAGAAAGGGCTTCCTTCTAGTCAGACCTGGGATCAGGCTACCAGGTTTGGGCCCGTGATGGAAATGAAGATGCAGGGCAGTGCAGAGAGAGCAGAGCTACCAGCACGAGGTCGGTCACCCTGTCCTGGAACGTCAGTTACTCAGGGTCCATGGTGGGACCGGAACAAGGCTCACACTGGCGGGAATCCTAGGGCCTGCAGGTGATTGCTGCTCAGCCTGTCCTTGCTGTCCCTTTATTAACCTGATTTCCTCCCAGGAGCCTCATAACTGCAGGCTGGGGGTAGGGCACCTGTGGGGACATTGTCAGTCCAGTGCAGGGACTCTGCACAATTCTCAGGGAATGAAGTCAGACTTCTGCTTTGCACTCTTGCTCCCAAACTCATCTACCCATGCAACGCCAATTTTATGGGTTGAATTGAGCCTTCTACCCCCAAAAGATGTTGAAGCCCTGACCCCTAGTACTTGGGATGTGATCATCTTTGCAGATGATCAAGTGAAAAATGGACTCATCGGGACAGGTCATAATCCAATATGACTGGTGTCCTCATCAAAAGGAGAATTTGGACCCAGACATCACACAGGAGAAGGCCGCATGAAGATGACGGCAAAGATTTGGTTGATACCTCTATAAGCCAAGGGATGCCATGGATTGATGGTGCCCCATCAGAAGTGGATGGGGAGAGGCCTGGAGCAGACCCTCCCTCTCTCAGCCTCGGAAGGACCCCACCCCACAGACACTCTGACCTCAGACTTGTGCCCTCCAGAACTGGGAGACAGTATACTTCTATTATTCAAGCCACATCATTTGTGGTGTTTTGTTCTGGCGGCCCCAGCAAACTAAAACACACAGGAAAAATTGTGTTTTTTTAATTTTTATTTATTTATTTGAGAGGAGAGAGAGAGATAGAGCATGAGAGGGGGTAGGGGCAGAGGGAGAAGGAGAAGCAGACCCCCACTGAGCAGGGAGCCCGATGCAAGGCTCGATCCCAGGGCCTGAGATCATGACCTGAGCCGAAGGCAGACACTCAACCAACTGAGCCACCCGGGCACCCTGAAAAATTGTTTTTAAATTAGATCCTTTCTCCACTCTACTTAAAATTCACCATCACACTTAAGATAAAATCCACTCTCCTTACCAAGGCAGTTAAGCCCTGTGTAGCCTGGCCTTTGATGACATCTACCCCACTTTATGCCTCTTCCTGAAATGCAATGCACTCCAGGCTCACTGGACCCCCTTCTTGTCTGCAGACATACCAGATCCTCTTCTACCTCAGGGCCTTTGCACTGGCTTTTCTTCCCCCATGCCTTTTTATCATTTGGGTTTCAGTGAAAACACCATCTCCTCTGAGAGGCCCCCCTGACAAGCACATCTAAGACAGTAACTCCCCAATCCCCCAGGCCTGTTCCAGCCCCTATCCTATTTCATTTCTTGCACAGAACTAAGTGTGGTCTGAAATTTCTTAGGGATAAAAGATCTGAAAGGAAACACACCAGAATGTTACCAATGGTTCTGCCTTGGGTGAGATTACATGCAGAATGATTTTAACTCGCCGCTTTCCAGAGCTTTCACAATTAACTTGTATTATTTTCCGATCAGAAAAGAGACAACAGCTGCTTGACAACACGGTCTACAATTTCTGGGTATCTCTGCCTTCAGCACAGTACTGTTGGCCAACAGAACATCTCCCTTCTAGATGGTTTGCCAGCAGAATCTCCTTCTGGATAATTGTGCTTGGTTGTAAAAACACTTGCTTATAATTCTTTAATTCTACATCTCTCCAGCCAGAGCGAGGCTGACCTTAGTGAGTTGAATGTGACCAGTGGGATGAACCAGAAATGATGCTGTGTGACTCCCAACATCAGGTCAGAAAAAGCCCTTTCTCTTTGGACACTTGCTCTGGAGGCTTCTGGTGGAAACCAGCTGCCATGTTAGAAATACAACAGCTCTGAGACCACCATGCTGGAGAGACCAGCTGCCAGTGCTCCAGCCCCCAGCTCCATCGACCTCCAGCCTGAGGAGGGAGGCTGCTGGGCACTCCATCCTGGACGCCCAGCCCCACTCAGTCCTTGGACCGCTGACCATCAGCCACCATCTTGTGGCAACAGCATGAGTGACTCAAGTGAAAAATGCCTGCCAAACCCTCCTCCCCACCTTCTTATCCCCCCAAATCATGAGCAAGATAGAATGAATTCTGTTTTGCACCCCTAAGTTTTGGGGTAATTTGTTTCTACAGAAACTGAAGCTATTCCTCCACAGAAAAATAGTGATCTCCTAGTCCATTCAGAGGGCCTGGTGATGACCGGTGCTGCAGGAACAGCAAGGAGGCACACCCAGGGGTTCCTGGAGCTGTGAAATAAAACAGTCCTCTAGGACAAGACCAGCCACTGGGCAGGGCAGGTCCTGCTGGATTCTCTGCCTTGGTCAAAGCTACACACCCCACCCTCCCACACACTTCAGACCTCACACCTGGGGCAGGCATGGCCTCAATTCAGAGGACTTGGGGCTGAGTGAGGCAGGAAGGACTTAGGTGACTCTCACCAACCAAGGTGAGACTCAGCATCATGCGTGTGGCTCCTCCAGCCTGACCTTGTTGTGTGACATTTTTGCCATGTTCCGTTGGATTCTGAGAACCTCCTGAGGAGTCTTCTGCCAAGTGGCTACCATGGCAGAGTAGAAACCGCAAGGACTTTGGTGTCAGACAGCTCTGAAGACAGTCCAACTCTGCTCTGCTATTTTCCTGGGTGTGCATTTGGCTACAATTAATAAAAATGTGAACAACATGGGTTTTTAAAAGAGAGGATTATTTTACTCACAAAAATGTGGAGTAGACAGTTGCTGGCATTGCCTTAGCTGCTTTAATAATGTCATCAGGGACTAAGGCCATGTTAAGTCTGAGGCTCATGATTTTCTTTCTTTCTCTCCCTTTCTTCTTTATCTCCCCTCCTTCTTTCCTGCCTCCTTCCCTTCCTGCCTCCCGTCCTTCCTCTAATCTCCTCATGGTCACAAAAAGGCTGCAGAAGCACCAGATAGCACATCTGCTAACAAGGCAATGAGAAGTCTGAGAAGTCATGTGAGCCACATTCCCCCAGTCCTTCCCCTTCCCCAGAAAAAGCAAAATTCTCTTCGGAGCCACATGGAGCAGTGTTTCCAGTGGGTTTCATGGGTCAGATCTGAATCACATGGCTCCATGTAACTGCAGGAGGGGCTGAGGAATTGAGAAAGCAGCTGTGTCATGATTGTCTTAATCATAAGTCATCACTTGGGGCTGGGTGCATTGTGGCCTTTAACTTGAGTTCCTGTTAGCAAGGAAGAAGGAGATGAGGAGTTTTAGAGACAGTTAGTAGTATCCTCTCCAGCCACCTGGCCACTTTCATATCTTAGTGACTGAACAAGACACCGGAGGCCGTGAGTCTCAGTTATTTACCTGTAAAATGGAACACCCCAACCCCAGCATCCAAAAGGGTCGCCTGGCTTACTGAGGATGTCCTGAATGGAGCCATTCCTGGAAGAAACCCATGCTACCTTACCGAAATGCATCAAAGAATGTCTAGAGTTACCTGGTGGTGGTTTACATCATGGGAACAGAAGTGTTCCCAGTTCTGGCCAGCAATCTGCTTTGGAAGGAAAACATGACAAATCTGTATGCTGCAGAGAAAATTTCATGCTGCAGGCCATGTCCACTGGATGTGGCTGGAGTGGCCGGAGACATCAGAAGGGACTCATCGCAGCCCTGACAGTGCGTCTCCCAGACCTCTGCTCTCTGCGTCTCTATGACCCATAGTTGCTGCAGCCAGCACAGGCCACCAGGGCCCGTGGAAATCTCTTGCACTCACTCAGGGCCACTTATGCATTCCCTTCCTGGAGTTTTTTGTTTTGTTTTGTTTTGTTTTTTTACTTTTCTTGTAGGATCATTACCTATGATCTTAGGAAAGGTGCATCAGGACCAATTTCCGTGTTGGAAAACCAGCTCGTGTGTTGCCCAGAGCAATGTTACCAAGGTTGTTCTGCTTCCAACCCTAACTCAGATGCATTCTCCCCTCCTTGTTGGATCTTGTTGTCGTTAATCAAGACGATTTTCTGCCACCAGCCTAAATTGCTACTTGCCGCAGTCTCTTCACCCCATAGAGAAATCCCTTTTACCACCATCTCCCGAGAGGCTAAGTCCTTGACTCCTAACCAGAATAAAGTGACTCGTTAAACTAGTCCATTGCCTTTCAGAATGAACATAGCTCCATAAGATGGTTTTTCTATGTCTCCTCCTGGAAATCATCCATAAGAAGGAGAACTTAAAAACCCCATAAACTCCATTTTCGGGGAAACCAGAAAACAAAGATAGTCCATGGACTTCAGGGTACGTGCACAGACTGACGACCAGCCCAGATGGAGCAGAACTAACCGTGTGGGATGGGGGAGGCGGGGAGCTGGTGGAGGCTGAGGAACGTACCAGCTACCCTGCACATGCTAAGAGGAGGGGTTTGCCCCGAGACATACAGACATGGGCACCAGGCCCAGAACACACAGAAGCACAGGAGGCAGGTCTGTAAAGAACAGAACTGGTTGGGGCGCCTGGGTGGCTCAGTGTGTTAAGCCTCTGCCTTCAGCTCAGGTCATGATCTCAGGGTCCTGAGATCGAGCCCCACATCAGGCTCTCTGCTCAGCAGGGAGCCTGCTTCCCCTTCTCTCTGCCTACTTGTGATCTCTGTCTGCCAAATAAATAAATAAATAAAATCTTAACAAAAAAAACAAAAAACCGAACTGGTGCTCATGAGAAGTAGCCTAACTCTGTCAGGGGAGGAGGAAAACCCGTCCGGGCTGATGAATTAATTCCGCCATCCTTCAAGGATTTCCTGCTGACTGTCTTCCCAAATTCTTTCTTTCCTTTTTCCAAGTTAATGGAGTTTCAGTGGCATTGGGCGCCCCCTCATGTGGAGACTACACCTCCCAGCCTCCCTTTCAGCTTAATATGGTCATGTGACTATTAGCGGCCAATCAGAGCATTGTGAGCAGAAGGGACTCTCCCAGCCTCCCTCTGAGCCCCTCATGATCATGTGACTATTAGGGGCCAGTGGAAACTGAGCAGACGAGAAATATGCCGTGTTTCGCATGAGAGCAAACTGCACATTTCCAGTCTGCCCTCAGCCAGTCTTTCCCAGAGGCTGGAACGCAGGTGCGGTAGCAATGGTGCTTCCAGTGTGTTCGGTGGGAACAGGAGTCTAGGGGACGAGGGAGCAGCAGCAGGAGAGGAACCTGGGTCTGGCGGGACTTCGTGGAGCGTGGCGCGCCCGTCTCTGCCAGGACGGAGAACCATGGGGCGTGGTGTGGGCGAGGCGGGTCTGGGTTCGAACGAGCTGTCAGCCCCTGCGTTCTTAACCCACGGGCTCTGTTTACGCATAAAGGTGCGTCCGCAAGCGAGGAGCGGCCGTCAGTTAGCAGGAGTGGCACCTGTGAGGAGCTCCCTGGGAATCCTCACCGCGGCCCTCTGTGGGTCAGCCACTCCCGGCGTGGGAAGCCCCGTATCCCCGGGTCCCCGCGTCCAGGCCCCGCCCCCCACCACTCGCCTCGAATCTCTCAGAAGTCCCCCCACCACGCTGTTGCCCGTTAACTTCCAAAGTTGTTCCTCCTCCGGGATCTCAGATTTCAGGAGCGTGTGCCCAGAAAGCCCCGACTGTGCAGGAACACAGGAATGGCTTGGCAACGATGCCACAGTGAGCTTATCGCGCGTGTCCCCCACCTCTAATATTTTCTTTGTATTTCCTAGGGCTCTGCCCGCGCTTACCAGGCTTCCTGGCTTTCCACGCGGCCCCTGCTCTCTGAACACGACTGCGTCTAGCTCACTGTGGAAACGCAGCAAGGACTCCTGACCAGTGTTGTGTCTCATCTCACCAGTGAGGCCCCGGACCGCTGCAGGTAGGGTCTTGAGGTTTGGGGATTCTTCCAGATTCGCACATGCCAGGCAGCCAAATGTGTGTTCACTGACTTTCTAAAACTCTCAAGCTCGCCCGACTATGAAAGTAGTTTCTGCCTGGCAGGTGCACTCAGTTCAGAGGACAGGTACTGGTGCACTTACCTAAGGTGACCAGCCCGTGGCCCCCACATGACGTTTAGAGAAGAAAGTCATCTTTTCATCCCCAAACAAAACTTGACCCAAAGCATCGGTGTATAAAAAGACAAAACCGGGCCTGACTCTGGTGGTTCCGAGGTGGTTCTGAACCCACGTGACCCGCTTTCCTCCTTCCTCGGCCATTCTCGGGGATCAGGACCATCCCCGTTCAACTGTAAGTGACTGAGGTCCCAGTCGCTCTACGGTCTCCCAAGGCCCACTGAGCAGGAACCCTAAGCTAACTGCTAACACACGCGACGGCGTGGCACAGATGAGTCTCACAGACACTGTGCCGGTGACATAAACTAGACACGGTGAAAGGACATATTGTTTTATTCCGTGGATGAGAAGTTCTAGAACAGACAGATCCGTAGTGACAGGAAGCACATCAGTAGTTGTTTCTGGGGACTGACTGGGGAGGGGACGGGAGGGAATGATGCAGGCAATAAAAAAGTCTGCATCTTGATAGAAGTTTGGGTGACACAGGTGCTTGCATGTCAGCCCTCATCAGGTCATCACGCTTAAGGCTGGTACGTGTTGCTGCATGAAAATTTCACCTAAAAAAGAAACCAGCCAACAGAGAAGGTGGGGTGATTAAGTGGCCTGTTGTAGCCAAGCAGAGGGAGGGTCGGGGGCTCTGCTGAGAGGTAGCCTGGCCCGGCAGGCTGGAGCTGACCATGGAGCCATGACCAGGTGACCAGAGTGTTTTGCCAGGAAATGGGGTGCACTGAAAGTTTTAGTGTAAGAGTGCGATGTGACCAAAACTGTGCTGGGGGAGGTGGATTACTGTGTCCCCATCTCAGGTGGGGGCATCCCAGCTTCTTGCTGTGAACTTTGCTGCTACTTCTGACCCCCGCGCACCTGAGCATCTCTTCTGTGTTTGGGGAACCCGGCACAGCTGCCTGTAGACCTCCCATCAGACAGACTGAAAGTGCCAGCTCCTTGCTTTCACTCCTCCTAGGAAGCCGGACAAGGGCTCCTGGCTCCAATTGCAGTCAGAGCCAGTAGGCAAAGGAGCAGGGACCTCATGGGAGCAGTCTGCTGCCAAGAGTGGCCACCACAGAGCAGCTGTGTCCAGTGTCCAGAGCCCCAGTGCTAAGGACCAGAGAGGCCAGTGGGGGAAGCAGAACTGTCAGGGCCCCAGGGTGGCGGCTGCAGGATCTTCCAGCCAGTGTGAACTGGGACACTGTTCACAGCAAAGCAGCCTCTATCCCTGACTCGTAGACCCCCCGGAGATCTGGGAGCTCCCTAAAATCCTCTTAGAAGTTCCTTTTCTGCTTTAATTAACTAGGTTCAGGTTCTGTTTCTTGGAACTAAAAACCCTAACCAAGAACCGTTCCCTCCTATGAGGGTTACCTCCTTGGATCTGCGGGTAGCCATGGCAGAGATGTAACGGTAAGGACAAAAGTTGGGATCTGAAACCAGCCCTCTCATTAGTGCCCTGGATATGCACAGTGAGATTCTTATTAGTATGTCCCTGGGGCTCCTCGCCTAAGAGTGCAGGAGTTACAGCAAATGACCTGAAGACGTCCTCTAGCTCTAAAGACATGACGGTGGCTAACAGGTAATATCTGATAGTCCTCCAGTCTCCACTTGGAGGACTGTCCTGTGTGGAAAGGTGGTGCCATTGTCCCCCTGCCACAGTCCCCCTGCCCTGGGGGCCTGCGGGGCCCCTGGTAGAACCAGTATCCACCAAGAGTGCCAGCAGTAGACACGGCAGAGGCCCTCTACCATCAGCTTTCTCCTTTGTCTGTAACGTGCCTGCGCTCCAAGCCCTTGGCCTTGAGAGCTCAGTCCAACTTAATCATCCGAAGTGGGAACTGGGAGCTCTCGCTCAGACACACATGGCTGTAATGCAGTGCGGGACTTCTCCACTTGCTTGAGGAACTTTGTCAGATCAGCTCACATGAACCGTAGATTTCCCAAGAAGATCCTTCCAACTGGGCAATGGGTTTACTTGTAAGCAACTGTATATTTATCAAAACTCTTTCTAGATCCTTGTTTTTTTTTAGTTTAAACTCAATTACTTAATATACTGTGCATTATTGGTTTCAGAGATAGAGGTCAGGGATTCGTCAGTTGCATAGAACACCCAGCGCTCCTTCCATCACGTGTCCTCCTTCATGCCGGTCACCCAGTTACCCCCTCCCCCCAACCTCTCCTCCAGCAACCCTCAGTTTGTTCCCTAGAGTTAAGAGTCTCTTATGCTTTGTCTCCCTCTCTGATTTCATTTTATTTTATTTTCTCCTCCCCTCCCTTATGCTTCTCTGTTTTGTTTCTTAAATTCCATATGTGAGTGAAATCATGTAATTTCCTGTCTCTGATTGACTTATTTCACTAAACATAATACTGTCTGCGTCCATCCATGTTGCTGCTAATAATAAGATTTCTTTTTCTGATGGCTGAATAATACTCCACTGTGTACATATAGACCACATCTTCCTTCTCCATTCACTTGTTGATGGACATCTGGGCTCTTTCCATAGTTTGGCTGTTGTGGACGTTGCAGCTGTAAACACTGGGGTGCAGGTGCCCCTTCAGATCACTATGTTTGTAAAAAAACAGTCTCTTCAATAAGTGGTGTTGGGAAAATTGGACAACCATACGTAGAAGAATGAAACTGGACAACTTTCTTATACCTTATATAGAAATAAACTGAAAACGGATGAAAAATCCCAATGTGAGACAGGAATCCATCAAAATCCTAGAGGAGAACACAGGCAGCAACCTCTCTGACCTCAGCGGAAGCAACTTCTTATTAGATGTGTCTCCAAAGGCAAGGGAAACAAAAGCAAATAATGAACTATTGGGAATTCATTGAGATAAAAAGCTTTTGCATAGCTAAGGAAACAAGTCAACAAAACCAAAAGACAACTGACAGAATGGGAGAAGATATTAGAAAATGACATATCAGATAAAGGGCTAGTATCCAAAATCTGTAAAGAATTTATCAAACTCAACACCCAAAAAACAAATAATCCAGTCAAGAAATGGGCAGAAGCCATGAACAGACATTTTCCCAAAGAAGACATATAAATGGCCAACAGACACCTGAAAAAATGCTCAACATCACTTGCCTCAGGAAGTACCAATCAAAACCACAGTGAGATACCACCTCACACCAGTCAGAATGGCCAAAATTAACAAGCCGGGAAACAACAGATGTTGGCGAGGATGCGGAGAAAGGGGAACCCTCCTACACTGCTGGTGGGAATGCAAGCTGGTGCAACCGCTCTGGAAAACAGTATGGAGGTTCCTCAAGACATTGAAAACAGAGCTACCCTACGACCCAGCAATCACACTCCTAAATATTTACCCAGAGTATAGATCCTTGTCTTACTGTGCCCACCAAACCTAAACTATTACGTGGAAAAGCTTGTGCCATCCCGGTGTGGTCTCCCCATCGAAAAACCCACCCTAAACCACTGAAGACACATAGTGGGCTAAATGGCGACCCCCCCAAAAAAGATATGCCCATGTGCTAATCCCTCAAATCTGTGAATGTGACCTTATTTAGGGGGAAAAAAAAGAAGGGTCTTTGTTGATGTAATTGAGAGACTTTGAGATGAGGAGATCATCCTGAATTATATCACGGGCTCTAAACGCAGTGCCAAGCACCCTTATAAAAGACACACAGACAGAAGAGGAGAAAGCGTGGTGATCACAGGAGTGGGGACCAGCGTGGTACTGTCACAAGCCCAGAAATACTGATCACCCCTAAACTGGAAGGGGCCAGGAACAAATTCTCCCTGGGAGCTCCCTGCTGGATTTTGGCCTTGAGTCCTCAGAATTGTCAGAGAAGAAATTTCTGGTGTTTTAAACCACATAGTTCATGGGAATTTGTTACGGCAGCCACAGGGAACCAGCGCGAGGGCTGATAGTCATGTCACAGTTGACGCATCTGACATTGAGCTCCAGGTTCCTCCTGAGGCCACTGTATTCTGGATCTTACCTAAGTTGCTTGCCTCTTTCCTTCCAGCTGCTCAGCCTAAAATCTTGGAGACATTTTTGATTTCTCTCTCATACACACTTTTCATAGTCAAACCGTCAAGAAATCGTGTAGCCTCTACCTTGAAAGTAGGAACCCAGAATCTGAGCTCCCCCATCACCTCTCCTGCTTCCATATGCTGGGCTATTACAGGGTCCTCCAACTGATCTCTCTCTCTCTCTCTTTCTCTCTCTTTCCTTTTCTGTTTCCCACTCACACATTCTTATATATTCCATTCCAGCCTCCTCGTTTCCCCTTTAATACCCCAGGGTCTTTGCACAGACTGCTTCATCTCCCTTAGAGCACACTTCGCCTGACAGCCGTATGGCTCAGCATCTCTCCACCTTCAAATTGTGCCCAAAGGTCACCTTCTCAATAAGTTCTCTCTTGACCACTCATCTAAAGTACCAACAACTCCCCCAGCATTCCCCATCTTTCTTATCCTGCTCTATTTTTTTCCCTGTAACCCTCAACTCCTTCTGTCATGCTGTGCCCCGTATTTACATACCGTGTGTGTTTATTGTCCATGTCTCCCCACTAGAATGTAAACTATAGGCCAGCAGGCATTTTTACTTCCTTTATTCCCTGATATATCACCCAGCTAAGTGCCAGACTCAGAGTAGGCGCTCAATAAATATGTGTTGAATAAATAAGTGAAATAAAGTAAGTGTCGGCTATTTCTTTGATAATAGAGTGCATTTGTTGAGATCACAAAATAAATGAAATTGTGGGGTCATCAAAACTTATTGTCTGTGCTGTAGCATTTTGAAATATGAAGATATCCCGCTTTACGAAAATGGTTGTCATTTTTTTCATCTTATCAACTGCATTTTCAAAGCCTCCCCGCTTTGTAGATGCAGTTGATGACTTACCACCGGCAACAGCAGCATTTTTCTGCCTAGTCTGGACCGAGATAATAATTGTCACAAGGCACACTGAGGACATCCATAACACTCAGAAAGGCTAGGTTGATGCCAGGCAACAGCTCCCGGATTTCAGTGGCTTAGAACAGGAGGAGTTTGTGTCTTGCTCCCATCAAGTCACCAGTGGAGCTCAGTGATGTCCCCGCAGCTGTTTGCCCCGTAACGGCTCATTTCTGCTCCCCCGTTGTAACTGTGCTCCCAGGACCATTTTGGCAGCGGGGGAGAGGACCAGAGCCTATTCTACACGCATTTAATGCTTCCACCTGCGAGGGACATGTCTCACTTCTGCTGCATGCCGTTGGTCAGAGCCAGTCACATGACCTCAAGGGCATGGGGTCCAGAAAAG
This sequence comes from Mellivora capensis, assembly GCA_004024625.1. Classification (NCBI taxonomy): domain Eukaryota; kingdom Metazoa; phylum Chordata; class Mammalia; order Carnivora; family Mustelidae; genus Mellivora; species Mellivora capensis. The sequence continues at coordinate 62,445 of PISX010000136.1, read as the reverse complement.
AGGGGCAGCATCGCCACGGGTGCCCCCGCAGGTGGGAACAGAGGCTCTTTTGTATATTTTTGAGCCCTTCATTCCTGGCTTTTGTCGGTTTGTAATAACCTGCGGTTGGTTTTCCTTATTAATGTGAAGGAACTCATCGACGCTTTGCTTCCGATAGAACTTGCCAACACAGTGTTGCAGTTTGCTTTTTGACTTTCGGTTTTTATGGTGGTTTATGCCATGCAGAGTTAGGCATTTTTTTAAAAACCTTTTTATTGGAAAATAAAATTCTATGCATGGGCACGGAAAAGCACACAAAAGAGATGGATAGCTTAATGAGTGATTTTAAGGCAGACACCCTCGTAAACAACACCCAGGACAGGAAGAGCCTCCTTGGAAACCATCCCCCTCTGTCCCGTTGCCACTTCTCCCCCTTCACAGAGTGACCACTCTCCTGAGCTCTTGGGTCATTGCTTCCTTGCTTTTCTTTTTTTTCTTTTATTTTTTTTTTAATTTCTTTATTTGACAGAGAGAGATCACAAGCAGGCAGAGAGGCAGGCGGAGAGAGAGGGGGAAGCAGGCTCTGGCTGAGCAGAGAGCCTGATGTGGGACTCGATCCCAGGACCCTGAGATCATGACCTGAGCCGAAGGCAGAGGCTTAACCCACTGAGCCACCCAGGCGCCCAACCTCCTTGCTTTTCTGAATAAATTGGTCACCCAGTGCATATCCATAGGACACTATCGTTCAGTCTTCCCCACTTTTTAAAAATCATGCAATGCCTCTTAAGTCTCATTTAATTTCACAATTGCCCTTCCATCCCTTTTTTTTTCTTGCAATTCACCTGTGGAAAGTTCTGGGGTATTTTTGGCTGATCGCAACCCCACAGTGCAATTCAGCGTGACCCTCTGGTCTCTGTGTTTCCTGCAAAGTGGCCCCTGGATCCGGAGGCTTGACTGGGCCCCGTTTCATCCCTCCGGCTAGACTCTAGATGGTGTCTCTTGTCTACTCGCATAGGTTAGAATCTCCAGTGCAATGTTCAATAATAATAGTGAAAGCAAGCATCCTTACCACATTTGTAGTGAAAGCCCTTCTAGGGGGGCTACCATGAGGAATGATGCTGGATTTTGAGCTGGGATAAATTTGTTTTATTATGCATCCATGCTGGATGAGGGAGAATGCATGTTGAAATTTTTCAAATGCCTTCTTAGCCTAAAACAAAGATGATCTTTTCATTTCCTTTGAATTATATTATTTTATTAGATTTCCTCAAATTGAATTATTCGTATATTCCTCACATAATTGCATACTTGGTCATGATGGATTTGAAAATGTTGCTGGGTTAGTTCATTAATATATTTTTATTGAAGTATAATTAACATTACTCAGCCATAAAAAAGAATGGAATCTTGCCGTAGATGTATTTTATTTAGAATTTTTTCATCTGTGTTCGTGAGTGAGAGATAATTGTTACCACCGTGTCTGCTCCCGCTGCAGTCCGGCGGGTATGAATGTCAAGGTTATGCTCTTTTCGTAAAAAAGAATTTAAAACATTTCCTTCTTTTTCTGGGTGTATGCTGCATGGTTGGGGTATATCCTCTAGGAATTGCCCCAAGAAGGACTCATAGGATGACGTTTTCATAGCTCTTTCGGGTCAGAGGTATTTCTGTGGGTAGCTTTGCTACTTTGTGGACCGTTTGGAGGGAGGTAAAATCATGACATCCTCTTTCCATGAGAATGTTGTAAGCATTTCTCTGTTTTTTCCTCTCTCTCTCTCTTTTTTTTTAAGATTTTGTTTATTTCTTTGACAGAGATCACAGTAGGCAGAGAGGCAGGCAGAGAGAGAGGAGGAAGGAGGCTCCCCACTGAGCAGAGAGCCCGACACGGGACTCGATTCCAGGACCCTGAGATCATGACCTGAGCTGAAGGCAGAGGCTTAACCCACTGAGCCACCCAGGCACCCCCCTCTCTCTCTTTTTAAGTGTTACTATAAAAACATCTCAGATCTCTTCCCCATGTCTTCCTTTTCGTGCATATCCGCCCGAAGGAGGCTTTTCTTTATGTTGGAAGTTTAGTGGCCCGCCAGGAACATTCCAGCATGAACTGCAGCTACCGTGCTGTGCTCCATCATCACACACACTCAAGCCTTGTTTCATTTCGGAGGTGTTTTCATGAGTTGTATCTTGAAATATTTCTTCTCTGCCCTTCTGGTTTCCTTCTTCAGGGACTCTAGTTCCAACCTATGTGCTTTCTTCTCCCACAGCTTCTGAATCACCCTCTCTGTACCCCATTTTTAAATTGTCTCTTCTAGATTTTTTTTCTTTTTGTTTCTGTCCTCTACTTGAGAGGGAGACTACCACTTTACTATTTTATATTAGTTCTAGCTTTAATAGTATCCCTTTTGTTCCTCCAACCCCCACCCCTGCATTCCTGAGACGGTTTTCTTTCTTCTACCGTTTTCCTGAGTTCTGTCAACTTTCGCTTTACCTTCCTTCTCTCTCACCTGATATTTTGGACATTTTATTTTCCATCTCCTCTATTTGAGATTGTTTCCTTAAGTTTTAAAAACCCACGGTGAGATGTTTGTTTGCAGATAGTTTTCGCGGGTATGCTGCGGTGTCATAGGCCGGATAATGTCATCCTCCCCGACCAGCTCCCGCCAAGATGTCCACATCCTGACTCATGAACCCCGTGACTACACTGTGTTGTGTAGCAAAGGGGAATAAATGTTGCAGATGGAATTAAGGTCGCTAATCAGATGGGCTTAAAGCAATCACAGACCCCCTTAAATGTGGAGAGAGAAATCAAAGGGATAAAATACAACAAAAACTCCACTGGCCATTGCTGGCTTGACAGCTGGAGGAAGAGGCCATTGGCCAAGAAACGTGGATTCCACCAGAAGTTGGAAAAGACAAGAAAACAGCCCTCCCCCTGGGCCTCCGGAAAGAATGCAGCCCACTGACTCCCATCTCAGACGTCTGACCTCCAGAACTAGAAGATAATAAATTTGTGTTCTTGAAAGACACTAATTTAGTGATGATCTTTTATAGCAGCAATAGGAAACTAATACACATGCAAAATGTCTCAAGTAGTCTTTGTCTGTAAATGTTTGCTGCTGTGTTTCTCTCTTTTCTTGTAGTGCATGTATGTAGACATGTGTGTGTGTATGGATGGACATACATATACACGTACATACAGTTTATATATGCATTAGATGTGTATACGTATTATTACTGAACAAGTTAAGGCAGGGAAGCCCCGGCAGCGTCATAGCCCACATGTTGTCACGGCGTCTGGTCTGTCTCGGGAACTGCCACAAGGACAGGTTGCTTCCTGGAACATGATACATCTCCATGATTCTTTGTGCAGACGTCTCTAGACCTGAGCGGTTCCACTGGGGGCATCTGTCCACCTCTTTTCTTCCTGTGCTCATCAGAGCCGCCGACGAGAGGATCTGCCCATCAGGGTGTGTCCCCGGCGCTCCAGAAATGTGCTTCTGCTGGTCTGCTCCGAGCTTTGTGGCATCTGGGCTGCCCCCACTCAGATCTGCCCTCAGCGTGTCTCCATATGTTTCTAGCAGCTGAAAATGAAGTTTACATTTTTTACTAGTCTTTTTTTTTAATTGGACCATGGAGGAAATTGAGTTTCACAGATACATTCATAAGAGAATTCTAATCTGCATTTTTTAAGATTTCTATTTATTTATTTATTTATTTATTTGGCAGACAGAGATCACAAGCAGGCAGAGAGGTAGGCAGAGAGAGAGAGAGAAAGGAGGAAGCAGGCTCCCCGCTGAGCAGAGAGCCCGATGTGGGGCTCAATCCCAGGACCCTGAGATCATGACCTGAGCCGAAGGCCGAGGCTTTAACCCACGGAGCCACTCAAGCACCCCTCTAATCTGCGTTTTTAACAAGCGTCCCAGTTGACCAAAAGAAATCTTTGGACCACACTTTGAGAAACATTTAGAAAATTTTCACTGCTGAATGGAGAGACTTGACCCTGAATCAAAGACAAGCTCAGGGGTCCCACCAGAGAAGCACCTTACGTCATGCTTGGCAAATGCTAATGGCTGCAGAAGCATCATTTGTCACACCAAGTGTGGGACAAATGGGATTTTTCTCTAGGTCTTCTGCTAAGGAAAACCGTAAAGGCAGAGTATTTTTTGTTTTTCTAAAGCTAGCAGAGATGTTCATAGGATAGTTCAGCCCCAGCCCCTAGCTAAAGGATGCACCGTCGGGGACCCTTGGTGAGAAAAGATACAGAGAAGGTCCACAGGCTCCATTTGCCTAAAAATACCTCTTAACAAATCTGCACGGCTTGAAAACTCTCACCAGCCAGTGGGCTGAGAAATGAGGTGGGAGGAATTGTCTCCAGAGGCATGAGAAGTTGGCCAGAGAGAAAAGCGCTCCATCCAGCCCTGCCATCAGACGAGGAATGGCCTTTGTTCATAGTAGCAATGCACCTAGCAGTGACAGTGTTGTCACATTTACCAGAATTGTGGAGGCTGCTTTCAAATTAATCGATAATAAGTAAACATGTCCTAACGGATAAAAGTGTGTGTCCTGTGAGTGATGGCATGTTTTCTCTACTTTTGATCCAAGTATCACTCAAAGAATATCTAATCCTGCCTTTACTATTCTGGACAGGGTTTTATATATGCTTGGGTCCTCTCTGACCTTGTCCGTTGGTTACTTGCATAGATGATGGGAGGGGCTGAATTGTGTCCCTCCCCCAAATTCAAATGTTGAAAGCCTAATCTCCAGGACCTCAGAATGTGCTTGCATTTGGAGATGGGGTCTCTTACGGGGTAATTAAGTTACAGGTAGGGTATTGTAGTGGGACGGGGGTCCGCGTAAGAGGAGGTAAGGACACAGACACAGAGGGATGACCACATGAGGACGCAGGAGATGGCCGTCTCCACGCCGAGGAGAGAGGCCTCAGGAGACACCGACCCTACCGACACCCTTGTCTTGGACTTTCGGACCCCAGAACTATGAGCATGAGTGTATGTTGTTGAAGCCCCCCAGTGTGGGGGGCTTTGTTACAGCCCCCTGTGCAGACTAAGACGGACTGGTGGTTGGACAGAAGCTGGGCTCCATCAGAGAATATTTTGCTGAGTGTCGTTTGACGTTATCCTTGGAAAATCTGTTGCCCTGACAGCAATCCCTCATTCTCGTGCTTTTCTGTGACTTTCTTGTAACAGACTTTCAGGAAATAATAACTATCTTGAAACCTAAGACTGACGTGACTAAGTCTGACAAGTTCCAACCAAGATCCCAGCAGAACCCGCCTTTCAGATGGGCTAACAAAGGAGGTACTTCCAGGTTCTAGCTTGGGTGTCTCTCACGTGCCCAGCTTGAACACCTGGCCTTCCCTTCCTCCAGCGCCAGGAGTCTCGGGACGAAAAGGTCAGCTGGGAGTGTGGGCCAGTTACCCTAATACAATCAAGGACTCTGTCTCCTCCATACTTATTTCAAACCCAAAAGATGGGTAATAATAATAATTTATTCTCAGCTAAGAAGGAGGAAAGCAGTTATCATGATTCTTGCACACATTTGGAAAACAGTGATGCATTCCCGCCAGGTGTGGGGAAGCCAATTAGCATTTCCATTAATATCAGTTAATATGGTTAGTGTTTATCTGGTACCTTCTCTGCCGTGCCGGGCACTGTGCTCGGTGCCATAGAGCTGAGAGCTGGTGCCTGGCTCCGTGGAGCTTAGGGTCCCGGGAGAGAACCAGGCGCCAGTGAAACAAAAGCAGAGACACTTCACAGACTGCGACAGGCACAGCGCAGGAAAGACGCAGGACCCCAGGAGGGAGGCAGCAGGGCCCAGGACATGGGGCCGCCAGAGCAGGCAGGCGAGCAGGGTGGGGTCTAGCCACGCGGGAACCCTCAAGAGTTTGCTTCTGAACAGTCCCCCTGAGCTGCAGCTGGTCCGCTGCGAGGGTACCGTTCCCATGGCTCTTCGTGTAGTCACAGATGGGTGCAGCCGTCACCCCGCCACCCACAGCCCCGCGCTGTCTGAGCCACATGCTGTCTGCATGCCTTTGCCGACTCTGGGCTCTCCCCGCGGGCGGGATCCCACGGCACGTGCTGCCTGGTGCCTGGCTTCTCTGGCCGAGCCTCACGTTGCCCACGTCCGACCGCGCTGCAGCACAAGTCACTGCTGCAGCCCTCGCAGCTGGGTGGCGCTCCGCCGTCCGGCCGTGGTGGACAGTGTGCCGAGCAGGGCCGTGCGCGTGTACTCGTGGGCACGTTTGCCCGGCTCGTGGGTGTGGAGGAAGGGAACTGCTGAGTCGGGCCCCAACTCTGTTGCACTGTTTGGGGAGCCACCGGCCTGTTTCCCCACACAGCAGCGCCCGAGGCTTCCCGCTTCTCCGCACCCTTCGCTGACCCTTGTGACAGTCTGTTTGATTCCGTCTGCTCCAGGGGACGTGAAGAGTGTCACGTTGTCTTTGGGTGGATTGAAGCCTGGCCGTGCCGGGACAGCCCGGAGCGGTCTGTCTAGGAGTGTGGCCCTCAAACCTGGACGCCCACCAGCATCCGCCGGGAGAGCGAGCGAACTCAGTGGCCCGGGCCCGGCCCCGCTGTCTGATTCGGGGCGCTCTTTGCGTTTCTGGGGGGTTCTCAGCTGCCGCTGCTCTGGGGAGCATGATCTGAGAAGCGCAGTCCTGAAGCATGAAAGGCCGCAGGACGGGGCCGAGCTGAGCAGTGAGCTGGGGGCGAGGGAAGAAAGGCAGAGAGACAAAGAGGGAGGGGAGTGGAGCAGGACCCGAGCCACCAGCGCCGGCCCGTGTGGGGGTCCAACAGGACAAACCCCGTGGCCAGCGTGCGCGGCAGCTGTGTTCCAGCAAGCAAGACGCCTTTCGGGAGGTGACGGAGACACAGATGTGCCCCCCCCCAGACAGTGCACTGTTACCCAGCAGTGAGAAGAAACGAGCCACCGAGCCCTGAAAAGACGTGGAAGAACCTTAAATGCATGTCGCTGAGCGGGAGATGCCAGCCTGCGCAGGCCACACGCTGTGTGACTCCAGCGACACAGCATTTGGAAAAGGCTACACTAGGGAGACGGTCAACGGTCCATGATGGCGAGGCCTGGCGGAGAGAACGGGATAAAGCCGCTGAGCCCAGAAGATCTTTAGGGCAGAAAAATTACTCCATGCAATACAGTGGTGGCGGGTACGTGTCATTACCCGTTGGCGGAAACCCACGGGATGTACAACACCCGGAGGGAACCCTAACATACCCTGTGGGCTTCAGTCACTAATCACGTAGCCATGTTGGCTCCTCTGTAGTAACACGTGTGCCCGCAGGTGGGTGGGGGGAGATGGGAAGCACAGGCTTGGGGGGAGGGCCCAGGCCTACCTGGGGGTGGCTCCCCGCCCCCGCCCCTGCATAGCAGGTGGAAGGAAGGGAGACGTGCGGACACAGACTGGGAAGTCAGAGGGGCTTCAGTCTGGTGGCCTCCACTCCCCAGCGGCGAAGGGCACAAACTCATTTTCTTAAAACAAGGGTGGGAGTGGGGTGGGGTCTGGGTTGGGGTTTGAAGGGAGGTGGGGAACAGTCGGGGAGCGGACGAAGGAGCGGGTGAGAGGAGCCTCACCGGAGGACGTGCAGGACCGCGGAGAGCCTTTTCCTTAGGCCTGTCCCACTGGAGGGAAACTTCCTTCCGCCGCCTCTCCCTGCTCAAACTGGGGGCTCTGTCTACCTGCCCTTAAAGGGCATCAGCCTCACCCCTGCCGAGCCGCCACCCCCGGCAAAACCGAAGACCCACCCCGGGAGTTTCCTTCTCTTTGAAGCGTCCAAGGGAGTTGGGAATTCCCTTCTCCATGTTCGAGACTGTTTCGGCTCCGGGTAGGGCCGGGGCAGTGCCTTCTCCGTGTTTTTGAAACAAGCATTTGGCAAAGTTGAGTTATTTCCTCGGTGTTGTGTCAGGAATCCAAGTATTTGCCTTACGCCGTGTCCTCGGCGACAAACACGAACTCCGCAAAGGGTTCACCCTGAGCTCTGGTGTCACAGAAGAGTCACTTGGCCTCTTTCCTCATTAGTTCTCAGAGTAAGATGCGCCTACTTCAAAATATATATATGTATCTATTTTTTTCTTGAGGTGAAATTCTTGTAACAAAATTAATCGTGTTGGGGCGCCTGGGTGGCTCAGTGGGTTAAGCCACTGCCTTCGACTCAGGGTCCTGGATCGAGCTCTCTGCTCGGCGGAGAGCCTGCTTCCCCCTCTCCCTCTGCCTGCCTCTCTGCCTACGTGTGATCTCTGTCAAATAAATAAAATCTTTTAAAAAAAACAAACAAAAACAAAAAAACAAAATTAATCGTGTTAAAGTCAGCAGCTCTGGCATTTAGCACATCTGCAACGTTGTGCAGCCACAGCTCTATCTAGTTCTAGAACTTTCCCGTCACCGCATCCCCGTCAGCAGTTACTCCCCACCCCACCCACGCCGAGCAGCTGCCGGCCAGCTTTCTGCCCCCATAGACTTGGCTATCCTAGACATTTCATATAAACGGAATCCCAGAACGTGTGGCCTCAGGTGCCAGGCTCCGGTCCCTGAGCGCTGTGTTTCCAAGGTTCAGCCGTGTCACAGCAGATGTCACATTTCTTCCTTTGTATGGCTGCGTAGTATCCACTGCATGGATTCCATTTTGTTTACTCATTCACCCTCGGGACACCCGGGTTGTTTCCACCGTTGGGCTGTTGTGAATAACGCGGCCATGCACACACGTGTCTGATGCCCTCCTTTTGATCAAACGCTGCCCTGCACTGTCTCCCCAAACGCTTCCCCCTGCTCTCTCTCCCCAGGACCCCTCTCCTTCTGCTTCTCCAGCAGCTGGCCCGGCTCTGAAAGGCAGGCTCTCAAAGCCCTCGCTTCCCTCTCAACTCACGCCCCACTCCCATCCTTCTCCTTCTAGACTCACCACCAAAAGCCCTCACCAATCCTGAAGGAAAAGGAGATGACGGTCCTAGTGGCCCTCCCGCTCCCAGTGTTCCCACACCTTTCTCTACGTTTTCCTATTTACAGACACAAAAGCACAGCTAGGAAAGTGGGGTGTTTGTGTGTGAGAGAGACTAGAACGTAGAAGAAATTATCCTGTATCTTTCATTTGGTAACTTGCCTTTTATTTCTTAATGCTGCGTCTCGATGTTCCATCACGTTAGTACACACAGAGGCACCTAATTATTTGTAGCTGCTGCAAAATAGTCCGTAGCACCAGTCACAGCAGTGCAATTAGCTGCTGATCTGTGGACGGACACGTAGACTTTCCATTTTTCACTATAACAAGTAATTTTGCAATGAACGTTGTTTAAATGCTTCCTCATCTGAAGTGTGGCTGTTTCTTCTGGGTCGATACTGGAAGGAGGTCTCCCGTCATTGCATATTGCATTTCTCATTTTAATAGAAACTATCAATTGCACACCCACCCCCACACCTGTTCCAGCACTCTGCTAGAAACAACCTGTTTCCCTGCACTTTTCCCGACATTCTGCATTATCCAACTTGATGTGCTTGCAAACCTCGTGGGGCAAATAGTATTTCGTTCCTGTTTTAGTTTATACATGTACCCAGTTACCAACCACATAATGGTTTTTCGATGGGGCTACAACAGTGGTTCTCAATCAGAAACTATCCTGCCCCCCTCCACGCCTCCCCCCAAGGAACAACTGGGCAATGTTTGGAGACATTCTTGGTTGTCACCCAGGGGAGCAGAGCTCCTAGGATCAGGTGGTCAGAGCTGGGGACACCACTCCACACCCCACTGTGCACCGGGCAGCCGCACAAGGAAGGCCAACAGTGCCCGAGCTGGGTGTTTTTTGTCGTGAACACCCACCCAAACGATGTGTTTTATAAAACACAGCTGTGCCACAACAGAGAGAGAGATTATCCAAAACAGCTCATGTGGTTTTTATAGAAATGATGATAATGAGACATTTCCCATCCAAACCTCATCTCCTTCCCTACGGATTGGAGCAGTGCCTTCTAGAATGAAGTATGTAAGACACCCGGGTGGGCAGGACCTCCCGGCCCTGGCAATTAATGATATGACCGCACGTTACTTCTCTCTCCACCTTCAGGTGATGGGGACCAGATCAGTAGTAGGTTTGGTGGGTTTTGAGTCACTCCCTGACGTGATCCCTCTGTCCCTGCCAGTCCCCCTCCGACCCTCAGGACTGGGCAGACTTCTCCAGATGAACTATGCCAACATCCCTCCCTCTATGTGCCTTGCCTTTGTTTCGCAGGCAGGTCTTGGAAAACGCCGATTAAATTATTCAACATTTTCTGCTACATAATGAAAATTTATTCCCTCAACTTTCCAAAGTCATTTTTGGAGTAAGAATTAACTGTTGAAGAAATAAATATTTATGCATATGATGCCTGACCTCTGGCCCTCTACAAATTATGAAGGAAAATTCCGCACCAACGTGACAAAAATGAACCTGAAAAACAAATTTCACTGCATAAAAATCCCTAGGATTAACGTCAATGGGCTGAGAGCTGGAAAGGGCCCATCTCCCTCGGTTTTCTTTAATAGAATTTCACAAGTAATCAAAAGAACAAACATTAAGAAAAGAACAGGAAGGAGCCAAAATATTTGTTCTTTCGTAAGCCTTTGTTAAGAGGGCTGTACCTATGCCAAAACCCATCTTGCAGAGATGGTCTGCTAAAATAAGATGGTCTCCAAAAATTTAACATGGTTTCAGCCTTTTGCTCCCATTTGATGCATGCGAGAATGTCAGTAGAGGGAACAGGAGGGCTGGACGTGGGGTTACCCAGATGGCGCTGGGTTGTGTGGCTTCACGTCGCTGGGCTGTTGTCAGTTCACTATGCGGAGCCTCCGGCTAACGCTGAGAGACCGTCAGTGCCGCTTTAGAAATGGACGCGGCGGAAGCAGATTCCCAAGTCCGGTCTCACACGTCTCACATGTGCGTGAATTTGCAGTTGCTAAATTCTATGCAACCTTGAGGAGTCTTCCTGAATGTCTTGAATATTCCTTCCTTGTTGATGCGACAGATGTTTTAAGTGCCCTGGGTTAGACCAAACCACAAGTGTGAATTCTTTACCCCCGTGTAGTTGTGTAGCCATGTCCTTGCCGTGGCTCCGTGGCAGGCAGAGGGTCTCCCCACAACGTGACACAGGGCTTGGCCATATGTCATGTCTTGGCCAATGCAGTGAGATGCAAAGGTCCAAAATATACTCGTCCAGTCGGACTTGCCCTCTTGCCCCTAGGCCATCCCTGTGTGAAGAACGTGCCTCAGGGGTCCCTGCAGAATGAGAGACCCCCAGAGCAGACCCGAACTGAGCGCCTGCTGGGAACCAAGCAGAGCCAGACCTAGCCTGAATCCAGTCCCAGCCAACCAGCAGACATGTGGGCCAGAAATAAATGCTCGTTACTCAATGCCAGTGAGTTTGGGGGCGATTGGTTATGCAACATGATTGTGGCCATAGCTGACCAATGCACACATATAGTTTTCCCAAACTCGGGGTACAGATTGTAAAAGTTTAATAAACAAAGTTCCCAATGTTTGAGAAGCTCACAGTCGAATGAGGGAGCAGACTTGGTCCCAGATGCACAACGCGGGTAGACGCTGTTCCAGGTGCATGAGCCACAGAGACCCAGAGACGGGGTGGAAGGCTCTGCTCCTGCTGGGAGACCAGAGAGCCCTTCCCAGCACGGTGACTCAAACTGAGAGCCAATAGGCAGGTCGGGAAGGAGAGGCCCTTTCAAGCAAAAAGGAAGTGTGTGTGGCATCCATGAATCTGCCACCGTTCAGTCGGACTGGAGCCTGGGATGTTGGGGGAAAGAATACTGGGAATGAAGTTAAAATGGGGGAGGAGTGTCACACCATCCTGCCCCCCATTGCAACCAGAGCATCATTCGCCCCCACAGTCCCTGCAGGAAAGCCTGGAAATGATTACAGAGAGACTTCGAGGCAGTGGAAGAAACATTTGACCTGAAGTCGGTAGAAGAAATGAAATCACAACCTTAAATGCTGGAACCTCCACATGAGGCCCGCTCGCTAGGTTCTGGCTGCTGGAGACAGACCCAGGATCTCAGAAACAGCATCACCCAGACGGACAGGATCCGAAAGTCAACCAAGAATTGGAAAGAAAAAAACCCCAGAAGGATGAAGATTTCCTAAGTGGCCTGAGCTCTCCCAAGCAGGAAAAAAAGAAATGACAACATGTCAGTTGTCCAGAATGTAAGCTTCTGCCCTCGGGCCCAGACTCCCGCTCGCCCTGTCTCGCTCACAGCAGCGGCTCCTGACGGGCCCCATGGGGCAGGGGGCAGGGCTGAGAGGCAAGGGCTTCTAGCCATTCCAAGTCACAGCAGCCACCTGGGGAATTTTAACCATTTCACGTTTTCTTCTTGGTGTGTCTGTTGGGGTTCAGCAGAGCCGCCCTGAGTGGGATGGGATAGAGGTTTATTACAGGTGCTGGACCTTGCGTGCATGGGGGTCAGCTGGGGAGATGAGCAGAAGGAGGGCGCTGCTGGGAGAGCAAAGAAAAGTCACTCGGTGGTCCCCGCCCCCCAAGCACAGCGCGGCACACGGCTCCTCGGGGGAAATCCAGGAAGTCACCTCCAAGACGCAGCTTCAGGGGGCTGCGCTGGGCAGGCTGTGCCGAGGACGGGGGCCACAAGCCCTTGGTGGCTGCTGTGACTCCAGACCCGTGGCCAGGAGTCTGCCAATGGCGGGAGTGAGGGCCCATCACCTGGGGCCTCAGGCAGGGACAGCAGTGACAGCCAGGATGAAGGGTGGCTCGTGCCTGAGTCACTGGAAGCTTTTGGTGCGGCGGCCAGATGACTCGAGTCAGCTGGCTTCTCACAAAAATCCAGGGGTACAGCTCATCCCGGTCCAGGGGTTCAGCGGCGTCCGCAGGCCTGACCCAGTCCCCTCGCTAAGCTCTGCTGTCACCACGTTGTCTTCTCTGGTGGTTGGGAGTGTCTTGGCAAATAGCAAGAAATATGACTGACCGTGGCCGCAGGTCGCAGGAAGAGCCGTTGGAGGAGGCCCTGGCTGGGCGGTAGCCACGGGAGCCAGGACCAGCCCCGGAGACAGAAGTCCCCCCGGAAGTGCAGGGTGAACGAGAGCAAACGGGGCAAAACGGGAATTACGAGTAGAAGGGAGACTTGCACTTGTGTGAAACCACAGGCAAAAAAAAAAAGGAAAGAAACAATATATCTAAAGTGATTTTACATCAATAAAACAAGAACCAGTTAGAATTTGTCACCAGAAGGACTAACTCCCAGGAAAAGCAGTGGCAGTGGTGGAGGCAGAGAGGGACCCCCGCCGGACCCCCGCAGGGGACGTGGAAGCCGAGACCCTCCGATGTCCCCCTGCCCTGTCCGTGTCTGCCAGTGCGCGCGGACACACCGTGAGCTTGGCTCTGGGGGTCGCGGGCAGATTTTAGCAGGAAGGCAAATTCCCAAAGACAGAATCTGCAAATGATGAGAGCAGCCGAATGCACGAGCAGTGTCACGAGGTCAGTGTTTTGGGGGATCGGGAGTAGTGCTCACCCCTCCCGGTCACCCTTGAGATCCCAGCCAGCGATCAGAGGTTGCTGGTTAAGAGGGCACTTGTGTCCGTGTAAATCAGTGACCCCCGCCGGGAAACGACAGAGGAGTGCGTCCACATGGCTGCGGGTCAGGCCATCACGGAGGTCCGTGCCCCTTGGCTTCAGGCTGTCCTATAGCATCAGTCGGGCTCTGGCCCCCTAAAATGTGTTCGGGACTTCAAACAAAGTAAGTGATGTTTGTGGAAGGAATTTGAGCTATAACTGCGTTGAGAAACAGTAGAGCCCTCAGAGCACAATCCGAGCCAGGCTTTGGATGAGAGCCCTCTGAGATCCTGGCCTGTTCTCTGCGAGGGGCTATGATTCCATCAAAGCCCAGATGCCTGATTGGGGCATCCCAGAACGTTCCGGACACTGGAGTTGGTGGCAGCCCAGCTCACCCTCCCCATTTATGGACTCGGCATCCAGGAATCCGTGTGCTGGCTAAGAGTGACTTGAGACCCCCCATCAGTGCCCACAGCACCTCTGGGCTCGCCCAGGAACCCGCACCGGCCAACAACACCACGGGGTGCCTGTCAGGCCTCTGGGGTCACCGGGACCAAGCACCGCACACGGGCGCTTACAGAACCGACATCGGTTGCCTCTCAGTGTTGGAGCTGCAAGTCTGAGGTCGGGGTGTCACAGCGTACCCCCTCCTCACCTTGCAGACCCACCTTCCCACCAGTCCTTGCATGGCCCTTCCTCTGCCCACAAGAGCGGTCTCCCTGCGTCCAGTCTCCCCTGAGGACAACAGTCAGACTGGATGGGGGCCCATCCCAGTGACCTCAGTTTACCTCAGTCGCCTCCAAAAAGGCCTGTCTCCCACACACTCACTTCCTGGGGTGCTTGGAGTTAGGACATCAGTGCGTGAGCCTGCAGAGGGGACATGGCCCGGCCCTCATGATCACACGGCGCACACAGTTCCGGCGGAGGTGGTGGAGCAGGCGGAACTAGGCCACGCTCTGCCTCCTCGTGGCAGCACCCTCTGTAAGCAAGTGTCCTTTCTACAGACACAGAGCAGTGTACCCGATTCACATTTTTGTGCTTTCTGTTGGGAATTTTGCTGTTAAAATGGCCCTCAGGCGTGGGGCTGAGGTGCTGGCTCGTGTTTCCCAGCTCAGGAGGCCGCCACGCGCCTTACAGGCGAAAGGCGTGTGTGCGAGGTGAGCCTGGTTGGGGCCTGCGTCCCGATGCGTTGTCCGGATGTCAAAGTTAACGAACCAACAGTGCTCCCTAAGGCGACCGCAGACACAGGCACGTGTAGCACAAAGTAACCGAAAATGGCACTCGGGGCTTCAGGAGCTTGACCTTGGGCTTCCCCGGGAAAGAGTCCAGAAATTCCTAATTCGGGGCTCCTGGTAACTTCATGGGACACAACTCTGAGTAACTTAGAACCCACGGAAGCTTGGTGCCCATTCAGGGTGAAGGAGGCACGTTGAACTGCCTTTTGGCTTAACTTACTTCGTTCGCTGCCCAACCCCCCCCACCCACCTCCCCCAAAGGAATCTCACCCCACGTGGCCCAACTGTCCAGGTGTTTTCATAACCTCCTTTACGGAGGTTGCAAAGCCTTCCCTACAATCGGAATGGCATGGTTTGTTCCTTTAGGAGAGGGAGCACTCAGCGAAGAAAGACGCTGATCATAGTTATGTGGGTAACCCTTCCGTGAGCTCCTGTTTATGCATCAACGTGGCGTTCAGATTCAAACCTTCTGTGTTTATGTGTTGTTTCTTCCGTGAAAAGAAATAGAAAGCTCGTGATGTGATGGAGAAGAAAGGGAGGGGGGACGCCAGGGGCGGGGAAGGGACTCCGCACGCGGTCAAGGCACCCATGACCGAGCCCCCTGTGGCTGAAGCGGCCCCGAGTCAGGCTGTGTCAGGGGCAGAGCCCCTTTGCTTCCAAGCATCCCTGGCCAGTGTCCATGAAGGAAAGAGCTAACCCTCACCCACGATGCCTCGGTGGGTCAGGACAGTGACCCAGAGAGCAGGTTACTGTCGCTGTCTTAGGTTGGGTCGTCCGTAAAGCAAAGCCTGAGACAAAGATTTGGGTGCAAGGATTCTATCGGATGGTGGTCCCGGGTGGCACAGCCAGGGCGTGGGGAAGGAGACAGAGGAGGAGGATGGATTCCCCCACCAGGTGTGTGGATGTGAAGGCTCTCACCATGAGAACTCTCGCAGAGGCTGCGCACAACAGCCCGAAGCTGGGGTGTTCACCCAGCACCCCCTTTCCGCACTGGCCGAGGGTCTCTCCTGGGACATTAATGTGTTTGGGCCCGGGGCCCTCCTGTGGCTCAAGAGAGAGGACTCAGGTGGAGGACACAGGGAGCTTTGAGTGAGAGTGTAAGACTCACCTGCGGGGACCCCCGGTAGGACCAGGGGGATGTGGGTGGGGCACTGGTGTTAAAGTCTCGGTTTTACAGGTGAAAAATGGGAAGCACAGTGTTCACGGTTACCCAGTGGTAACTGAGAGCAAGGGTGTAGTGGTTGTCACTTGCCGTGTAACAAAGAGGACTTCTCCCAAGTTGGAAGGAGGGCAGGCATCCCCTCCACGCTCAGATCCTGGAACTTTCCAGAAGATTCTCTCCTCCTTGTCCACCTGGTGGAGGATGTGGGTTGCAGAACCCACATCTGAACGTCGGCTCTCTTTCCTACTGCCTGCCCGCCCCCATTCAGGTTAGAGTTAGGGCTGACATGAAGTTTGGGCATGCTGACCCCACAATATACCAAATTTCTCTACCTTCCGTCTAGACTCTAATTCTTTAAAACTTGAAATTCCATGATTTGGTTTGATATTCCAGTTTCCCTCGGGCTGGGAGCCACCGGGGAGGTCATCACCTTACAAGTGACAATGTTCAGGGACTAAGAGAGGAGGAACATGGTCACTTCTCCACACAGTCATCCCTAAACACGAGTGACCTCATTGACCCCTTACCAGCTACCATCCTTACTCTACAGATACAGAAACAGATTCTGGGAGAGGTAGAGTGACTGGCCCAAGGTCACAGGTGGTATGGTGTCAGAGTCCAAAATCTGTGGCTTTCCACTTGGTGTCACTTGGATATTTCCTGAAAAAGACCAAAGAGTCGTTCTCCCGGGTAACTGGGTTTTTCCTACAGCCTGGGGCTCCAATTACAACACAGAATCCGACCAGAAGGTGAGTATTTGAAAGCCGGACTGTCCTGGGAAACCCGAGCGTGTGGGTGCCACACGGATCGTTACCAGTCCCAACACAGTAGCAGGTCTTGAAACACCCACGTTATCAAATGCGCGTCTCCTTCACTTCCTGTGTTTTTAAGCATTCTGTCGTTGGCGGTGACGGCTCTTAGCAGGAAGTGCCTCTGTCTCGGGCGCAGCTTCAGTAATTCTAACAGTCGTGGGCCCCGGAGCACCCGTGATGCTCCTTGTGGATCTGTATCCTCTTCCCACCTGATCTGTTTTATTCAAGTATTCTCCACTCTCTATGCCGTGAACTACTTTTCTGTACCAACTCCGGCTTCCCACGGGTCTTGGCAAAATGTTGTGTAAGCAAACAAAGAAGTACATCCAGCAAACGTCCGACCGGTGAACAGACCAATCAGTTCGTCCGTTTTCTGGACCGACATGCCTCAGAGGAATGCGGCGGGCCCCAGGGGAGACTCCGCATGTGAAGGGGCATTCTCGGGGTGGTTTTCTCTCGATCGGGGACCTCTCCATGCTCGTGTGGGCGTTTCCTGTGCAGGGTCTCGGGAGCCCCTATAACTCGGTGGCGAAAACAAAGCGTGCAAGATAAGGGAATAGAATGATCGCCCAGCACAGGTGCCGACCAGGCAAGCTGAGGTTAGATCCCCGGCGTGCGGCCATCACCCTTCCTCAGCAGTCCCCGGCACCCCAGCCGGGGATCAAGGGGTGAACAGAGAAGGGGTCTCGATACTGAGGCTTGTATTTGTTTCCTGTGGCTGCTGTAACAAGTTACCACACGCTGGGCAGCTTTAAAGGAAAACATCTCTCCTGCCCCCGTGCTGGGGTCCAGAAATTCAAAATTAAACATCGGTAGGCCCACACTCCCATCAGGCGCTCTAGAGGAGAACCCGTCCTTGGTCCCCCTGCTCCTGGTGGCTGTTGGTTCTCCCGGGCCTGCGGCCGCCCCACTCCAATCCCCGCCTCCACGGCCGCAGCGCTTTCTCCCCTCCTGTCTCTGTGTTCCTTGGAAGGACACTGGTCACGACTCAGATGCCACCAAGATAGGATGGTCTCCTCATCTCAGGACCCTTGATTACATCTGCAAAGACCCCTTTCCCAAATAAGGCCACAAGCACAGATTACAGGGATCAGGACGCGGACGTAGCTTTGGGGGCCACCCTCCAGCCCACGACGTGTCTTCAGTGGTTCAGGGTGGGTCTTTCAGTAGGGAGCCCACAGTGGGATCCTGCAAGCTCTTGACATATTAGCTGAGGTTCGGCAGGCACAGTAAGGCAAGGATCGAGAAGTTTTGATAAGTACAGTTCCTTGATAAGCAAATGTTTTGCCCGGTTGAGCTCTCTGTCTTAGAGCGTGTTTGGGAAATACAGGGTTCAGAGAGAAGTTGGTTTTGGAGAAGTTCCTGATGCACGTCGCACCAAAGCAGGACAGTATAGGACCTCAACATGGGAGGGGGGTCTCAGCGCCAACCCCACCAAGGAGCGACCCTGCTGGGAATGCCACTGGCCAGGCTTCCTGAACTATGGCAAGAAAATGGACCATAGATGAGCCTAGCTAGGAATCAGCTTCAGAGGCCTGCCGAACCTGGGAGTGGGACCGCGAGCACAGCTCCCCAGGGGACACCAGCCAGAGAACGCACACGGGGCAAAGCAGCCCCTCGGAGACCAGCAGGTAGGAGGCCAGGGGTGCTTCCTGATGCTCCGCTCCCCACAGAGGCCTCCTCGGGAGAGCAGGAACACCGGAAGATTGATTCATGCACCCAGAAGATGGTATTCAGGGTGACAGAGGCTGCTTGGACGAAGGGGGAGTCTCCCTCCCACCCCTGATTCCAGCCAGGTGGGGCCCTCCTTAGGAAAATCAGACCCGGGGCAGGAAACAAAGAAGCCATGTTTTACGGGCACGTCTGTGTGGGTGAACATCTGAGACCGTGCTGCAGGACTGTGAGCCAGGTGGGACGCAGGGATGGGAAAGTCCCAGAGGAGGGAGCAGCTGGCGCTGTCAGAATGACGAACAGGTCATCCAGGAAGCTTGCTGCAGAGACCGCTCGAGTCCTGCCTCCGTGGGGTGTGGTTCTCCTCGCGCCCGCCGGCATGGCCGCAGGAGCCTGCCGTGTGACCTGCGGCCTCCTATGCTTCACCTCCGGGGCTCCTTTCCCTTTTTTGGTGGGATCCCAGCCGGGAACAACACACCTAGAGCGGGAAGGAAAGAGACCCGGGCCCAGGCCACGAGGACTGCAACCCCTGAGGGAGACCGAGGAGGACGAGCCAGGGGGGTTCCCGAGGAGGGGACGATGCAGGCCCAATGGAAGGCGCATCCTGGAAGGGATGTTGCGAGGCCCATTGTCAGGCTTCAGGGCTGCCGGAAGAGGCCCCAGAGCATCACCTCCCTGCCCAGCCTACCGTGACCATGGCTGTCTGCAGCAGGGCGCTCCGAAGCAGTATTACGGGTACGGGACGGGATGTATAAGATTCCTGAGGGGAGGGATCGGAAAGGAGTCAGCAGTTTCGGGCCCCGGAGGTTCCAGGTTCCACCACAACTTCATTCATCTATCTCTGCTTACTTTGATCTGGGACAGTCCACGGCGGCCCTCACGGTTCCTCCCTAGGTCTGCCAACAGATGTACTGACGCGTGTCTCCCCGAGTCCCTCACTCCCTGCAAACAGGCTTCCCCTTCCGGCAGGTGGAGGGGGCACAGCGCCTTCACAGCATGGCTTCGATTCTGTACCCCCAGACATTCCAACACCTGCAGGAGAAGTCAGGGACCGATACGCCTCATCTTACCTGAGGTGGGTGTGGGTTTCCACTGTTCCCAATAGACAGAAGGTGCAAACAGCCCGAGTGCCCAGGGACAGAGGAATGGAGAGCCAAAACGTGCCCCGTACATTCTATATGTGTTGTTTTATAAACAGCACGTTCCATTTATCCACATAATTACACATAAATGGAATATTATTCAGCCTTTAAAGCAGAGACATTCGGGCTCCTGCTACAACAGGGACGGACCTGACATTATGCTCCGTGAAATAAGCTGGTCCCAAAACAGGAATCCTGTATGTTTGCACTTCTGTGAGGTCCTGGGAGTCGTGGATTCCCAGAAACAGAAAGCAGAATGGTAGTTGCCGGGAGCTGGGGAGGCGATGGGGGTCAGAGCAATCTGGACAGAGTCTCCATGTGGGGAGACCAAAGTGTTCTGGAGACAGACGGTGGCAGAGGTTGGACAACAGTGTGACTGTGCCCAATGCCATGGAGCCTGCACTGAAATATGGTTACAATGGTAAATTGTATGTGCATCTTGCCATGATAGGAATATGACGAGTTGTTGTCTGCGAGGAACAGGACTTGGGACAGAGGAGCACTGGGTTTTGATATGAGCCTTGTGATGGTATTTGATTTTGTGATTACATGTATGTAATACGTGTATAGATATTTTAGTTTAAAAAATCAGACACAGGGCTCCCGGTTGGCTCAGTCGGCTAAGCGTCTGGCTCTTGGTTTTGGCTCAGGTCATGATCTCAGGATTGTGGAATCGAGCCCCGCATTGTGCTCTGCCCAGTCGGCTGGTTGCTCTCCCTCTGCTCCTCTACTCCCCTTCTCTCTCAATTGATCTATAAAATAGATAAATAATATTTTTTTAAAAAATCAAGCATAGTAAGTGGTATCTTTTAGTTGGAAGAAGAGGAAACACATATAAGAATGCAGAGAAACCACCATCTCTACCCCATGTCTCTTACCTTGCCGGAATGAAAAATACCACATTTCTCTTCCCTGATAGAACTGGCAGGCGGGTGCCTGGAGGGCTCCATCAAGAAGCGTCTGCCTTCAGCTCAGGTCATGATCCTGGGGTCCTGGGATCAAGCCCCATGTCAGGCTCCCTGCTCAGCAGGGAGTCTGCTTCTCCCTCTGACCTTACCCCTGGTCATGATCTCTCTCCTTCCCATGCTCTCTTTCAAATAAATAAAATTAAAAAAAAAAAAGAACAGGCAGAAATGTGGATGCAGTTTGGAAACCAAATTGTATGTCAGACGTCCTTCTCTTAGGCAAAGGGAAGGCTTTTTGTTCACATTTTTCAAAACATGCTCGTTAACCTAATCTGACTCGGTATTCCACCATCATAGGATGAGGAAGTGCATCTTATCTTCATTTTTAAAATAAGGAAATTAGGGGCACCCGGATGGCTCAGTTAGTTGGGCGTCCGCTTTAGGTTTGGGTCATGGTCCCAGGGTCCTGGGATCAAGTCCCGTGTCGAGCTTCCTGCTCGGCAGGGAGTCTGCTTCTCCCTCTCCCTCTGTGTGCGGTCTCTCTCTCTCTCAAATAAATACATAAAATTTAAAAAAAACTAAAATCTTTAAAGTAAAATAAAATAAGGAAGCTGAAACTCAGGTTAATGACAAATTCCTCACGCAGAAGGCTTCTCTGCACACTACAACCGCACATGTCAGGAAAGAGCCAGTGCGCCAAATATCCATGGTCAGCGGGAGCCCAGCTGGCTCTAGAAGTCCTTGATGCGGAACTGTCCGTCATCCATCTTCTGTCGGCGTCGCCTATCCTCTGTGTGCTGTGTGGGCTACCTGTGTGTTTATCTGTCACCTGAAATAGCACCGGCTTCCATCCTCTGGCCCAGGACTCCTCAGGTCTAACAACACGGCGCTGGGGCCGCTGCACTCCAAGAAGCCCCCTCGGACAGCTCAGCGCATGTACCGAAGCCATCGTCCCGCAGCGTGGGAGACACGTGGGAGCGCCCGGAGTGACCGGCCGTTCCCAGCACACACTGACCCCTCTCTTCGGGGGACAGTGCGTGGGGGACTCCCCGGTGAATGGAAGCAGCTGCTGGAATGGAGCGAGCTCGGACAGGAGAGGCGAGACACCGCTAACTCCTGGCGGAGTGGGGCTGGGGGAGAGAATTCAGCAGAGCTGTCCGGGCTTCGGCTACAAAAGGTAGTGACTGCCAGACCCCCATTTGGCGAGGCCAGCGAGAAGCGCGGGGATGCAGGAGAAATTCGTGTGGGAAGTGGAGGGTGGGCGGCCCCGTGGGGGGGCTGCTAGGACGCCCTCAACGCGCCCGCTCCTTAAGCATGGACGTCTAGCGCGGAGTAAATCTACCACTAGTCACGAGTCGTCTCGTTTGGTGATGCCTGACGGCGGAGACAGAATTGACACACCGTGCTTGTGGGAGCCACGGGAGCCCTGGGATCACCCTCCCCCTACGTGCAAACCAGGAAAAGGCACACCCGCTGGAGAAGCTCGGCATCGGCTTCAGAAGTTCACTGCCCTTGAACTCCACCCAGGGAACAGCTTGTAACTGCAGGTGCGTCTCCGCGGCCCTCTCTGAGGCATGACTTTGCCTTTAGATCCAGTGACGGCTCTTCCGAATTCGGATCGCTCGCTCCTCCTCCCGAGCTTCAGCACATGGGCACGAGCGTGGAGCAGAAGCTGCTGAGGTCCTCGCTTCTTCCGCCGGAGGCTTCCACCAGCAGCCATGGGAGGTTAGTGCTGTGTCAGGGCCAAGAGATGCGTCCGACAGGACTTCGGTTCATTCGGCTGCAGTTTGATTCTTTTTTCCCCATCCCCTTTGAAAATGCGTGCCGCTGAGGAGAAAATACCTAAAACTGATGAATGCCATGGGAAATCCAGCTACAAAGTCCGGCGCTGGAGATCGCACCGCGGGGCTGTGATAACTCAGTGCGCTTGCTGGAGAACCTTCCTAGCAAGGCCAGAACAACATTCACACCAGACCGTAAGCTCTGTGGGGCAAAAACACATCCGGAACTTGGTTGTGCCACACACACAATTATTTCCAGATACACGGCGATATTCTGCCAGTGCAAACAAAAACTGGGCCTGTCACAGTTTGCAGTATTTTATTTATGCACAGAGTAACTGAACTACAAAAACACTGAAATAAAACTGATGGCAACCCTTTTTAAAAATTCAGCACTTTCCTCGTTTCTCATAGATGCATTTTTAGAACTGTCTGAACCTTTAGAGAAAACTTTTCTTTTAAGATTTTATATGAGAGGGGGAGAGAGCACAAGCTGGGGGAGGGGTAGAGAGAGAGGGAGAAGCAGACTCCACGCCGAGCAGGGAGCCCGACATGGCGTTCGATCCAGGGACTCTGGAATCATGACCTGCGCTGAAGGCAGATGCTTCACGGACCGCGCCCCCCAGGCGTCCCCAGAGAAAACTATTTAAATATCCTGCAGTGGTAAGTGACTTGTTGTAAATATATGAATCCTCCAAGTTTTGGGTGCATTTAAAACAAAAATCAGTTGGAAATATTTAATTAAAGTAAGCAAGGATTTCCAAAAGATCTTCAGCACTTGAGGATCTTAGCAAAATGCAATTATTGAAAATAAAGTCAGCAATCAGGAAGGTATTGAATGCGTCCCCACAGAAGCATGCGTGGAAGTAAACTGAAATCGTGTGCGTTCAAACCATGATAAGACTGCATTTTAAGATTCTAAACTTGGGTCTAGGCTCGCAGGAAGACTCTCAGTGACACTCCGGTTTTTAACTGCATACATTGCTACTGAATATGTGTCGTTTCCCCACATCTCTGATCATCAAAACGCTCAAAAGAATCCTAGAGTAAACTTCCTTCGTGAATTTTGATTCATGAAAATATTTGTCAACTGAGAATATTCTCAATGGAAGCAGAAAGATGGGATCTGTAAAAATTTGGACTGAAATGCTTACACATTGGACTCAAATGCTTACACCTTTCAACACAAAAGTCATAGAATTGACCATGACCTCCGTTCACCGGCATTGCCCTGTGCTCACAGGACCCTCCCCACCTGCACACGAGAGTCAGCTCTTGGCATCGAAAGTGTTCGGAATACCAGAGAAGAATTCACTGAGGGTGTCGAGGATTTCCAATTCATGAACCATAAAAACCACTTTGAAGAAGTCCACAGGCAACCTAGTGAAAAATAAAATAGAACAACATTGAAAATCTTTGCTTTTCAGAAGAACATCAGTGATAACACAGTAGGAGACGATCTGGCTAAAAACAGAAATGTGTGACTAGCTCCCAGGGGCAGTTCTTCCCATGTGATTACCCAGTGTCCAGATAAACATGATCTTAAATATATTGTAGATATGCCCTTACATATAAAGAATGGAACTTTGTTTTTCTGTTAATGCACATAAGTTTGCATTACCTTCTTAACATTTATGTTTTGGAAATTGTTTTTGAAGACTATGTTATAATCCCACCAAGATGATGAAACTAATTCGCCAGCCAAAAAATAAATATTTTTTAAATTAATTTTTTTTGTATCACTCTTTGATTTGGGAATTTTCCCAGTTGAGACCAAAAAAAAAAAAAATTACATGCTTTCACCCATCTTACCATCCTTCGTCTTCCAGAAGAGACTGAGGCAACATAAAAAGACGTGGACCATCCCAGCTCTCAGCCTCAGTCAGGCATATGTTGGGGGCTCAAAGCCCTTCTTCAGGCTTTGTCCTGTGTTTAGTTAAAATGCCCAGTTTTAGAGCACCTGGGTGGCTCAGTCCGACAAGCGTCTGCCTTTGGCTCAGGTCATGATCCCGGGGTCCTGAGATGGAGTTCCCTATCGGGCTCCCTGCTCAGCGGGGAGTCTTCCGCTCCCTCTCCCTGTGCCACTCCCCCTACTTGTGTGCTCTCTCCCTCTCCCTCTCTGTCTGACAAATAAATAAATAAAATCTTATTAAAAATAAAACGACCAGTTTCAAGCTAGAATGACATCAGTTTGATTAGCTACTACTGTAAACAAAACCAGGATCACTGGTTTTGATTTTATTTCATCCTTAGTAATTTATCTGACTGGTCCTAATTGCCAAGAAGCAAATTACAGATACGGTGTGGAGAACACGCTCTTTGGGGGCCATCCCACCTTTACTATGAAAATCAGTACCCCCCACAGGGACACCCCTCCCCAGCCTGTGGGGTAGGAGGACCCTAGAGCATGAGGATGAGGGGATGCAAGTGAGCAACAAGATTCTATATCAAACATTTGGGTAGAACCGCGTGCTTTTGTCCAGATGCGAGTCTAACTTGTGCGACAGTTTCTGAACATCCAAGAACGGAAGAGAGATTTTTGCAATACGAGCTGTAGAGGTGGCACAGAGGCATTTTAAGGAGATAAACCTCTCTCTGGCGTGTCATTAGCAAGTTAGCTGAGATGACGGCCACAGGGGCTCCTGTCTGGTGACATGAGGGCACATCTGGGAGGTCGGAGCCTTCCTCTCCTGGCCAAGGGCTACAGAGAGGAGGGCACGGGATCAGCTGAGAGAGCCGAGTGAAGCAGAGACAATTAATGCTTCCTGCTCGCGGTGGGGCCTGCGGGACATCTGCAAAGGTTTGCTGGAATGTTCCCAGAGACAGCTTGTTGCCAGCCAGGTCGTAACCTGTGTTTCCCCCAAAGGCCAACCCTAAGACAGGGATGAGAGGCAGGGTCATTTATCTGGAGGGAAATAAAAGTAATAGTAATAAATGGTAACTATTAAATAATAACATCTTCTCTCTTACACCCCCCCCCAACCTCTTTATATCACCTCCAAATAAACAAGGGAAAGTAACGCAGCTTGGCACAGGGCTCCAACCCCAGGACACATCTCAGAGATGCACAGCACAGGCCAGCGAGCTTTGTAGCCGCCTGCTTCCCCAGCCCCCGCGGGAGGATGGCTCTCAGGGCTGTTAACACCGAGAACTTGCAGCCTTGCTGCATGAGGGAGGGTTGGGTGGCCCCCATCACAGGTGCCTGCAGTTAGAAGCAGAGTCTGCGCTCACAGGAACCACCCGTGGTGTCCATCCTGTGGTCAGGACAGCACATTTGCCCCATCTCCTTGTGACGGACACGTCCTTCCCGTCATTTTATCTCTGTAGACACTGCCGCTGTGCACCTGCCCGGATGGGTCCCTGCAGACACATGCCAGGCCCTGGAGCGGCTCTCCACTCTCCAGCAGGGCATGGGCAACCCCCAGCACTGGCTGTGGTCACCAGAGGCCCTGCAAGGTCATTGGCCGTCCATGACTATTCCTACTGATTCACATCCTCACCAGTGTTTCCCACTCGGTCTCTCCAACCGGTAAGTAAGGCTCTCGTTTGCATTTCCATCATCTTTAATGAGGACATGCTTGTTGTGTACTGAATGCTTAAAACAAAACAAACAAACAAAAAAAAAAAAACAAGAGTCTGGTATTGAGTGCTTGATTCCTCAAGCCCATGAGTGTGGCACGGGAAGGGACTGGGGGTGTGTAGGTGTGTGTGTGCATTCTTTGTGCACCTTGAGGACTTCCTCGAGCAGAATTCTTCGAGCCACCTAGGGAAAATGCTTGTGACGATTATTTACGATGCCTTTTACGGAGATCATAATGACTTGAACCACTGGAGCACTGAAGTGTGGTATTGGGAAACAGGACTTTATTTTTATCCGGATGTTATTGTTTGTACCTACAAACAATAACTCTGATCTCTCCCTCGGACAGCTGCCTGCGTGTGTGTTCATTGAACCCTGAGTACCCAGGGAGGCTAAACCCTTCCAGTTCGGTGTGGTTCCATGAGATTCTGAATAGCTCCCTTCTCTTTTGACCACGATCCAAGCTTTTCTGATTCTGTTTAGCTAGCTTTCCCTTTTCCAGCCAGCTACTCTCTGCCTATCAACATACCAGAAGGTACATCACCACTGCCCCCCCCAAAAAAAAATCCTTTTTTAGTTTCTCAATCAGATCCAAGAGCAAGATAAAGAGAAGCAGCTGAACAGGAGGCAGTCCCTGGCAGGTCCCTGCTCAGCCGTCGTCTCAGCCTGGGACAAATTCAAGTCAAGGGTGTGGACGGCGTGGGAGGCACCTGAACCACAGTGTAAATGCATGGGGGGCCACAGATGCCACGGGCTGGCGCTGAAAAGGGCTGAGCAGCAGGCCCGGGTTTCCGAACCGTGTACATTGAAGGTTTGCCCTTGACCGGCTCCTGGGAGGTCACTGCTAAAGCCCTTTAGAATGTCCTTCCTGATACGAGTCGTGCCTTTGTTTCCCCGGGGGGAGGGTGCCTGGGCCCTGCCAGACAGTCGACACTAACAGCATGCTTTATGGCGGCCTCCTGGGCCCACACAGAATCAGCCTGGTCTCTGGAGAGGTTGCAGACTAAGTTTGGGCGCATGGATGGTCAGCCATGCCTTTGTAACGGGCCCCCAGTGAGAGCCCTGGACCCTGAGGCATGAGTGAGCATCCCCGGTGGGCAGAGCTCCGTGTGTATTGTCACGCATCAGTGCTGGAGAAATCGGTGCTTTCTGCATGGCTTCCCCGGGAGGGGACGACAGGAAGCTCTGCCGCACGCGCCTGTCCCTTTGCTGATTTCAGCCAGGGCCCTTCCACTGGGATAAACCTCCCTGGGACTGTAGCCTCTTCTCCAGTCCGAGCCCTTCTAGTGAGTCGCTGGACCCGAGGGTGGTGCGGGAGGCCCCCGGACTACAGGCTCACGGCGGGCACACTTGGAACACCCCACCACGAGGCCCTCTGTTCACCACCGTCTGACTCGGTCCAGGCCACTCTTAACTGTCTGGAACTCCAGACAGAGCGCTAAAACAACAAACATTTCTTTCTCACTGTTCCGGAGGCTGGCAGTCTGAGGGTGGGGTCCCTGCGGAGTTGGGTTCCTGACGAGGGTCCTCTTCCTGGCGCGCAGATGGACAGCTTTCCGCTGTGTCCTCTGTGCGGCAGAGAGAGATGGAAGTAACATCCTGCTCTTTTTCTCGGAGCACTGATCCCCTCAGGAGGGCCCACCTTCCTAAACTAGTCACCTCCCGAAGGCCCCTCCTAAAACTCTCACATTCAGGATTTCAACATAGGAGTTTGGAGGAGACACAAGTAGTCCATCGCAACCACTAATCACAGACGGCCCTTAAGGGCCCTCACCCTGAGACGCTAGGGCCTTAACCCCATGGAGCCAGCCAGAATTTCCTAAGTTCTAACAAAGAGATCCTGGAGAGAACATTTACTACAAACAGACTGCCCTCTTGCTTCCGTTGGCTGAATTCTGTACTCTTGGTTCACATCCAGAAGAGTTGTTTTATTATTTTTTTTTAAGATTTTATTTATTTGGGGCGCCTGGGTGGCTCAGTGGGTTAAGCCTCTGCCTTCGGCTCAGGTCATGATCTCAGCGTCCTGGGATCGAGCCCCACATCGGGCTCTCTGCTCAGCAGGGAGCCTGCTTCCCCCTCTCTCTCTGCTTCTCTGCCTACTTGTGATCTCTCTCTGTCAAATAAATAAATAAAATCTTAAAAAAAAAAAGATTTTATTTATTTGAGAGAGAGAGAGCATGAGTGGGGGGGGGGGAGACAGAGGGAGAGGGAGAAGCAGGCTCCCCGCAGAGCAGGGAGCCCAACGTGGGGCTCGATCCCAGGACCCTGGGACCACAACGTGAGCCGAAGGCAGAGGCTTCACTGACTGAGCCCCCCAGGCGCCCCTGGAAGAGCTGTTTTAGAACTAACCCAGCCCCGCAGACCGCATCCTTTAGAGACCCATGTTGTCAATTCCTTTTCTTGCTGAACCTATTTAAACCCTCTAGTTAATAACATCCTTTCAGGTAATATGTTTGGATCCTGTGACCCTTACCCACGAGGCCAAATCTTTATAAAAATCTCAACTAGCAAATAAGCATAAAAAAGCATTGATTATTCATCCTGTCCTCCTCGACTCGGGCTGGAAAGTTCGTTTGATTGCAAAGAAAATTGCATGGGAAGTAGAATATATTTTTAAGTGAGAGAAGCAGATCACAGCATCACACAGTAGCGTAATCCTGATACCGTAAACACCGTGTGCACATTTGCATGGAAATAAGTAGAGACGAGAAAACCTTAACACGCTAATGATGGGCTCCGGCGGTGGGGACAGAATTCTGGCCACTTCCCTCTGTATCTCTCTGCTGAGTTTATTGTCTGACTTTTCTACTACAAACACGGATTCATCAAGAGAGAAAGGAGGAAATGGGAACAAACAAGTGCGAGGGTCCTGGTTTGTGCCTAGCCCCGGCCTTGTCTGCGGAGGAAGGAGATCGCAGCAGTCCCAAGGGTGGCTCTCGTGCCAGTGAGGGTCCCCTGCGCTGTGCTGGGAGAGTGTGGGGCCGACCGCAGAGTGGCCGAGGGACAGCGGCTCCCGTGGGCGGGGCATGGTCTCTGCCCCCCAGGACCCAGACCAGCACCTGTGTGTGGAATTGAATGGGATTTCCTCCATGTCTTGTACGAAACCTTTACCAGACTGGAATGGGGGAGGGGGGTAGGTGGAGGGAGCAGAAGAAGAAGACGGGGAGAGGAATTTATCTTTTGATCTATTCGGTAACCTCAAGGGATGGAGTGAGACTTGCCCACACCGGGGAGGGCCGTCTGCTTTCCTGCGTTCACGGACTCAAATGCTCGTTTCATCCAGAAACACCCCCATGGACACACCCAGGAACAATGCTCAATCTGCCCCGTGGCGGTCACGTTGACATAAAATTGGCCACCATGATATTTAGGTAAATACAGATATAAGTAGCCAGAACTCCTTCTGTTTGAAGTCTTCTCCGCCAAGGCTAGGAACAGAATGTGCGTGAAACACAGAGGCTTTTGGTTACCCCCGTCCACACCTATGCTATGCTTTGGTCCCCCCAAGCTTTGCCCCATGTTCTAGCTGACCGTAAAAGAATGGAGTGGAAATACAGCCACTCTCCCTTGGGCCAGTCACTCAGCCAGCTCCAGGGGTCCTGTGACTCATCTCTCTGGACGTGGCAGAAATGGTCCAAGGGCCACACACCACCATATTCACACACCCCCGTTTCTGCGTCTGGATACCTCACAAGTGGGAGGAAACTCACAGAGGAAAATAGCTACCAAATATGTAGCTATAATGGATCTAAACTTTGTCTCCTCCGCTTGAACTGTTACTGCAAATCAACACCTTTGTGTACTCCACTCTGTACTCTCTTTACTGATTTTTACTCCAAATAACAGATTTTCTGATAGCCAAGATGCACCATAGAGAAAAAAAAAAAGAACATTCAAACACATTCGCTTTTATTGCCCCAAAAACAAAACAAAACAAAACAAAACAAAAAAACAGCTTGGTCGTAGCAGCTGCCTTCCTATTTATAAAATATATGTGATTTTTATTACACCCAAGGTGAAATTTATATATATGTATTTTTATTATTGTCCAAAAGTCACCGAAAAAGAGTCACTGGTAACCACTTTAGTGGAAAACGGGGGAATAAAATGGAGCTGAGACAAACAGATTTGTCCACAGGACGACCCCTCTTCAGTGGCTCAGCCTCTGATGGCTCGCGGAGGAGCTCCAGGGCCATAGTCAAAACAAGGCCAGAAGGCAAACTTCCCCGATAACCGGCATCCAGGCAGAGAACGTTTCACACAGGAGCAACCGTAACCCTGGCCAATTGACTCTTGTCCCTTCCAGCTCCTGCACAGATTTGTGCCTGGCTGCTGGGATGGAAAGCCTGTCCCCAGGCACTGCCCATGCCCTTCCAGCTGTGCAATCCCAGTACACCCTTGCATGGGGTTCCAGCAAGCCACCCCAAAACGCAGAGGCAGGAAGTGACCAATTTGTTTTGCTTCCAGTCTCCGTGGGTCAGGAATCTAGACACAGGTCCCCTGGGACAGCTTGTCTCCCATCTCTACTCCTTCACCTGTCTGAGGCCTCAGCTGGGCAAATGGAAAGCTGGGTATTCAACGGCCTTTGAGCATTTTTTGAAACAGGGCTAGTGCAGCTGAGGAGCTGAATTTTAAACTTTATTAATTTCAGTTATTAAGTTGAAATGGGCACATAGGACTGGTGGCCACCCCACGGACAGCACAGAGAGTTAGCTTCACTCCTGAGTCTGGCGGCTGGCGCTGGCCATCCGTTGGCACTCCTGCTGGGCTGGGGGCTGGGAGGCTCACCTGTGACCTCCGTGCCGTCTCTCGGCAGGGGTTAGTTGGGCTTCCTCATCCCATGGCTGCTGGTTCCAGGACTGAGCCTCCCAGACAACCAGGGAGGTAAGCTCGCTTTGGAAAAAGTCCCTCCACGTCTCTTCCAGACCATGCACACCCACCCCACTGGGCTGGCACTGCCTCCCATGGGTGCAGAGTCCATGGGAAGTTGGAATTGATCGGAACACAGATTTGAGGCCAAGTTCTGGTGGCCAAGCTCACTAGGCGAACCTAAACAAGTTAGTAAACTCTTCTGTGCCTCAGTGTCCTCAGCGATGGCTGCCCTTAACTTAAAAGGGCTGTCAGAGATCCAAGATCACTCCACTTTTTTTGCTCGTTCATCTCCAAGAAGTGAGTTTTTGATCTCATGCTTGTTGCCCAATGGTCACAAGGTGGCTGCTGCAGCTCCAGGCATCATGACCTCAAAAGCAGGAAACAGTGGGGGCAGTGGTGAGAGGTTGTTTCCTGTAATGGTTCTCTCTTGCTATCAACAGAGAAAAAACTTTCGTTGAAACCCATCAGCATGTTCCCTTAGGATTGTGGTCTGTGACAATCCCTTGTGGCAAAAAAAATAAATAAAAATACTGGAAAGCCAACAACTGGCCATTTTCCATTCTTGAAAGTGGAAGATAAACAAAGGAGAAGGGAGCTGGAAATGGTTGCTGTCTGGCAGACAACATCTCTTTTTAATTTGGACCCATCCTAGAGCTTCACCTACTCCCAACCCTGGAAAAGGAGGTTGTTCTCATAGCCTGAACCACATAAAATCAAATTTAATAACCAAATTCATATCAAGCATCTATTAAATGCCAAGCCATATACAAGACAGAGAAGGTTCCTCCTGGAACTTACATTTCAGGGAGGACACGTAGGCAGGAAACACATAGGCATTAAGGAAACGTGGTAATTTCAAATGGCGATGTATGCCTCCCAGGAAATAAAAGGGCATAATGGGGTAGCGATATTCAACAAATAATTCAGGCCAAAACATAAAAATAATATTTGTGAAATACCACATCAAACACCAAGCCTCTTTTCCAAAACTCCAGCCGCCTTCTAATTGAAAGTGCCGGGGTGGCTCTGCCTCCCTCCCGAGACAGCTCTCGGCAGCTCCCGGAAATCGTCCTCCAGCTGAAACAAAGGTTCCCCGGCCCTTTGTGCTGCGCCTGTGAGCACCTCAGGTGGCTCCATCAGAATGAGCTTTATTCTCATTACTCATTTAGAACGTTTGTTTCCTCTCCACCGGGAGGCCCTGCTTACTGTGCAGCTTTCTTTCTGACGCTTTTCTTTCCTTTTTGCGTATTGATCCTGCGAAGAATTCTTGTCCTTCTTTGGGGAGTTGGACTACATTCAACAGTTTAAGAAGAAGAGCTGGGGACGTAAATACAATTGTAGAAAGAAAAAGAACATGGGGCGGAAACAGAGGCTTCCTGTCTGCCTTGATGTTATCACCGGGACGGGATGTCCTTGCTCTCGAGGACGGTGCGGCCGCGGCAGGTGGTGACTTTCACGGAGCCGAAGACAAAGTGAATGATCGAGTCTTAGAGCTGTAAGTGACCTTATAAGTGACTTATAAGTCACCGCATGCCGCCTTCCACGGGCTGCAGGAAACCTGCCACGATGCTCCTGATGAATGCGCACATCCGTTTCCGCTGGCCCGGGTCTGGTCAGGGAGGTCCCTGTTGGTCAGGGTCCGCGTGGGCGATCCTAGCGGGCCTGCGCTCTTTTCTATGAACGTCACCTACCAGTCCTGATGTTGCTTTTGGAGCCGTGGCCCATTACCCTCCTGCCACCTCTCCAGCCGATTTCATGTCCCCGGCTCTTTGTCGACTCCGCCAAGAACTGCACACCGTCAAATCCAACGCTCGGTCTTCAGCGTCTTGCTGGTCTCGGTCTGCTGCCTCTTGCTGGTTCCAGTAGCAACACGTGACATGCCACGTGGTCACCCCTTTCTCATCCAGCCACTTTCTCCGCCTGGCCTCCAGGATACAGACCCTTTGGGCTTCCCTCCCCTTGCTCCAGGGGCTCCTTCCCAGACCCCCGGGCTACTTCCTGCTCTCCCCTCTCCCCGGAACCCTGGGGTGTGTGCAGACACTGGACCCTCTCCAGCTCCACACGCTCCCTTAGTGGCCGCCTCACCTGGGCTTGGGGCTTTCGGTTCCATCTCCGTGCTGTGCTGAGGACCCTGAAAGGCCCCCAGCCCAGCCATCCCCGACCCTCAGATTCAGAATCCCACCTCCTTCCCTTCCATTCCAACAGGCTTCCCCACCCTCGTGCGCCCCAGCGCTCCATGCGCTCCAGGCTCAGTGAATGCAGCTCCGTCCTTCCATGGCTCAGCCGCAGCTGCTGTGCCCCTGCCCTCAAGGCCCCTGCACACCGGCGCCTTCCTCACCCCTTCCGCCACTGGACCCAGCCCAAGTCCCCTTTCTGCTGGTTTAGCCTCCCCTTCTGGCCTCCCTGCCGACCGCCTCCTCAGGTCCCAGCTCCATGCAGGCGGGGTTTCACGTGGAGCTCCTTGACGCAGGCCGCGTCCCTCCTCCTCCTGCCCGCCCCCACTTGTCGCGCTGCTGGGGGTCAGGCCCGCCGCGTCTCAGACCTTTGCTGAAGCTGTCCTCTTCTTGGGCGCTCATCTCACATCTCCCGGGTGGCACCCTCGTTCACCTCTTGGAGGCCCATTCTGATGTCACATCATCGATAGGGTCCCCCCACTGACGCTTTCATTGAAAATTGCAGCTTCACCTCACCCCCACAGCCCTGTCCCACTTCCCTACGATCTAGCATACTGCTTAAAGATTTGTTGCTTTATTTTGTGTCGCCCCCCCCACCCAGAATGCCAGTCAGCTGATGGCGGGTATCGTGTCCGTTGGGTTCTTGCCGCATCCCGGCACCCAGAGCAGAGCGGAGCATACAGCAGGGGTTTCCGGGACGCTGGCTGAACAAACCCTCCCCCACCAAATTCCTTCCTGCAAGCTCTTTGGCCTTTACCTAACAAATACCTCCTGTCC
Organism: Mellivora capensis; assembly: GCA_004024625.1. Lineage (NCBI taxonomy): Eukaryota > Metazoa > Chordata > Mammalia > Carnivora > Mustelidae > Mellivora > Mellivora capensis. The sequence goes on along the minus strand of PISX010000136.1, from coordinate 28,791 downwards.
CCTCATCCCTTTCCCACATGACGCACTTTCCAGCCCCACCGCCCACATCACCATTCTCTTTAACTTGTCAGTGTCTCTCCCGAAGAGGCATAAAGGAGAGGCATTCCGGAAGACGGACCTGTTCCTGCCGGTGGCAGTTCCCGCGACCCGGGGGCCAGTTTAAACCATCTGTTTACAGCAACTAGTGTTACTGCTTGGGTGTCGCATGGCCCTTCGGCTCACATGAAGCTTGTGATTAACAGAAACTCACGGATCTTTTCCACAAAAAGCATTGCCAAGTGGCATCTGTCTCTCCTGAACTGCAAAGCTGCCTACTTGAAAGTTCTCGAAAGGGATGGACCTCAGACACAGGCCTGCTCGAGCTTCCCACCAGAGCCTGCATCTCCGACTGCCAGGTGGGCAGAGGGCTCCGGGCTCAGCCGGGGCGAGGGCTCTGGGAAGCTGGCTGTGAGTGGGGCCGGTTTCCCGCACGGCTGCTCCGGCCCTGGGGTCCCCTCCCTAAGTCAGAGGTATTAGGAACATGGCCACGGAGACGGACGTTGTCGGTGTGGTGCCTGACACACGTCCTGCTGACCTGTGAATGTCGTCTCCCTCCTCTGCCAGCTGCAAGCCTGTGATAGAGCCCCGTTTCTAAACAGAGCGTTCTAAGAATGATAACTGATACACAAATGAGTTTTCCATCCAATGCTTGGATCACTCAAGACATCAATATTTGCCCCCAGGTCACACGCTGGTCATTGAGTCTAGAGGCGCCTTGGGCTCTGGGTGAGAGTGAAGCAAACCGCCCAGCTTCCTTCCTTCTGAGCCTCCAGACATCTCCATCCCGCGGACCGAGGGTCCTGATCTAAATTCATGATCAAGGGGAGATAGGTTGAATGCTTACGATGTTCGTGCCATGCTTCAGATCAGACTTCAGAATCCTGAGTGCCTATCAACTATGCGGGTCGAGAGTTTCTCATTCCCATACCAGCAACAGTGCCAGGGAATTTATGGACCCGGAACTTACTGAATAGGGGAAGTAAAAGCAGTTCCACGTACCCTACAGTCGGGCTGGGAGCCTCGAACTGCTGCCTGTGATGTACGGCTTCCGTGGACATGACCTGATGTATTCTAGCTCCAGGCCCTCCTCTACTCCCTACTCATGCCAGCCCCTCCACGGAGCGCTCTCCAGGGTAAGACCGGTCACCAGGCGCGGAGCTCCATGTGCTTGTGCCCTCGGCCTCTCAGCCAGGACGCCGTGCCCCCCCCTCCGCCAGAAGAGGCTTCACAGGATCTGCTTCAGTGGTGGGTGTCTGACCCCATGGCCCCGGGTCCCTCCTGGCAGCTGGTGCTGGGCTGCAGCCCGCACGCACCTTCTCATGCTGAAGCATGTCCTCCCAGGAGGACAGATGCAGCAGTGTGGTTGGCCAGGTGCCCTATGACGCACGTATGACACACTCAGAGCACAGGACAGGCGCTGGCTCTGCAGGAGGGCAGGCACTCCCCACGAGACGGTCAGCAGGTACGGACGGAGCTCTCTGGCCCCGGTGGGGATGTGCCCCAGACCCAAGTCTGTGCCCGTGAGGCAGAATGGGAGTGGGAGTGCTGCCCACAGGAGACTGCCTTTCCCAACAGAAACATCTAGAAGACATGATTCTCTTCAAGACTATGGAGAAAGATGACATTTTATAAAGGTGCCCCTGACGATGAAGAAAATACTTCTTGTTAGATCAGCGTAGTTGACATTCATCTCCCAAGGAGACTAAACTCAGACTGGAGAAGCCAAAAGATTTCAGGTAGGCTCTGCTCACAGGTGCATTCTTACAATTCCTAATTTTCAAAAAAGAAAATTGTTTTTCACCCCCACTAGCGTGTGTCGCGAGGACACAGAAACGCCTCTCAGTGTTCGTCATCAGTGATCAGATAGGCGAAGCCGGCCCCCGCCAGCTAAAGCTCTGGGAAGTATTAAGACTCAGTTTAAACTTTTCCAGTTAATGAGCCTTTTTAAAAACTGAGACATTCGCTTAACCATCACGTAGGAAACAGATTCCCATCACATGATAAGGGGTGGCTGGAGAAGTTCGCACGCCTGCTCACATTCCCGAGTCTGGATCAACGCCCACCGCGTTGGTAATGTGCCCCTCGCCTCCAGACACAATAATCCCGTGTGTGGCTGGAGGTCAGCTCTGCCTTCCCAGGTGTCCATAACACTTGCAGATGTCCTGTGCCATTTCTACCACACCACCTTGTACACTAGTCATTTTCGGCCATGCCTAACCTTCCCTAGGAGCATGCCGAGCCCTTGAAGACAGAGGATGGCTTCCATCGATGTTCGCCCTCCATAGTGCAGCATTCGGAATCAGGCCCTATCAGCATTTCCTAAAGAAATGAGTAGGATTCCTACCAATAGGAACTCGCTCTTAAACACCAAAACCAACAGGTCACTTGGGAAGGGCACTGCCGGTTCTGCCATGAGCTCTAATGAGAAGAGGCTGGACCATGATGAGCACCGTGGGGTAAAGACCGTCAGAGAGTCCATGGAGAGAGACATGTGTAGCCACGTAGACCCGCGTTGACTCAAAAGTCAGTGTGGGGGTGGCATCTGGGTGGCTCACTTGGTTAGGGTTCTGACTCTTGACTTGAGAGCAGGTCTTGATCTCAGGGTTATGAGGTCAAACCCCACATTGGACTCCATGCTAAGTATGGAGCCTGCTTTATAAAAAAAAAAATCAGTGTAGAATTCTTGAATCCCATTTTCTAAATTGTTCTCTATGACCCCATTCTCTTCTAGGACAGGGGTTTTTCTTGGTAGATAAACAGTCGATAAACAGGAGGGTGTTTTTTTTTAAGATTTTATTCATTGGGGCACCTGGGTGGCTCAGTGGGTTAAGCCCCTGCCTTCCGATCAGATCATGATCTCAGGGTCCTGGGATCGAGCCCCACATCGGGCTCTCTGCTCAGCGGGAAGCCTGCTTTCCCCTCTCTCTCTGCCTGCCTCTCTGCCTGCTTGTGATCTCTCTCCCTGACAAATAAATGAATAAAATCTTAAAAAAAAAAAAGATTGTATTCATTTATTTGTCAGAGAAAGAGCGAGCGCACAAGAGCGAGGGAGCAGCAGGCCGAGGGGGAAGCAGCAGGCAGAGGGGGAAGCAGGTTCCCTGCTGAGCAAGCAGTTCGATGAGGGACTCGATCCCAGGACCCCGGGATCATGACCTGAGCGGAAGGCAGATGCTTAATTGACTGAGCCACCCAGGCACTCCAAACACAAGCAGTTCTTGAGCAAAATATGATGTCAGTTTTCCAGTGGGTTCCAGATTTCTCCATATCCAGTAAGGTAATCGCAAACTCCCAGACTACAGTTTTGTACTTCTCCTTTTAAACGAAGGTACCCATTTTATAAAAGTCAAAGGCAAAGTTAAATCTTACTTTTTCCTATCTGTCGGTTGGTTCTTAAACATTAGAAGCTACTTGCACCATTAAATATGTTTAGGAAACTAATGCAATCATATGCATATTTTTAGAATACACTCAGTTTTTCCAGATTGAATCAAAAGTTGAAAGTGGACAAGAGGGACTGTTTCTCATACTTACATGCAGACCGAGCGAGAACCGGTGGGCTTTCTCCACAGCAGAAAGCTGAACAGGTTGCTGACCTAGCTCTCAAGCAGAGAGAAATATGTTTATCCAGAAAACGTAATTGAGAAAAACGGCCACGAGGGCCTGACATTCCCGACACGAAGCTCCCTGACAGCTGAGCCCCTCTCCTTGCTGCTTCACAGCCAGGCGAGGGATGAAGGTGCCAAAGGAGGGTGGAAAGGCAAGCAGCAAGCATTCCTCTGGGGGGTTCGAGCCCCGTCCTGCAGGAGACACCGTTGGTGAAGGTGAAACCTGTCACAGGCGAGGCGGGTCGGGCTGGGGGCCAGTGCGATCAGGGGAAAGCCTGGATTCCAGGCACGCGGAGCAGGTCAGCGCTCAAAGGAGCCACGGATGCCTCCTCTTGTCACTCTGTCTGGTGTTCTCTGCATTCTCCGCTTGTGGTCTGGCCCTTCAGAAACTGCAATGGGGAAATTCTGGAAGTTCTAACGGTGTGTGTCTCGTGAGAAAGGTACTGATCTGAACCTCAGGTGTGTGCTTTTTAAAAATCTGAGCACTGGGACACCTGGGTCACTCAGTCAGTTAAGCGGCTGCCTTCGGCTCAGGTCATGATCCCAAGATCCTGGGATCGAGTCCCGCATCGGGCTCCTTGCTCGGTGGGGAGCCTGCTTCTCTCTCTGCCTCTGCCTGCCACTCTGCCTGCCACTCTGCCTGCTTGTACACTCGCTCTCTTTCTCTCTCTCTCTCTCTCTCTGACAAATAAAATCTTTTAAAAATAAATAAAAATAAAAATCTGAGCACCTTCTGAGATAATGTTCATAGCACATTCGAGATGAGCTGCTTGTAGCCATGAACCTGAGCTCTCTGAGTAGCAGGGAGACGAGCCTGCCCGATGCTCTGAGCAGGGAAGCGGATCAGGGAAGGGAGACAGCCAGTCTCGAGGGCTTGGTTTCAAAGATCCTGAGAGACAGGAGATACCCCCGGTGGTGGACACTGGGTTGTGCCTACAGGACCCCCAGCTTGGGGAGACTCAGCTGCAGAGTCCATCCCTTCCTGGGGGGGATCTACCTCCGGTGAAGGAGCTCCGGGCGGCCACCAGGGCCCCCTCAGCCCGGGGGAGGGGGTGCTCCGGCAGACACACTCCTACCAGGGCCCCCCAGGCTTGTATGGCAGCCGGGCTCTTCCTTCTTCCTCCTGGCCCCTTCCCAGGTGCTGGGCTCCAGTGGCCACAAAACCCCGGCTTGAATAAAACTCCTTGAATAAAAATTCCTCAGACTCAGAGCGTCCTTAGCCACGCACACTGGTAACATTTTCCTCTAAGGTAGATGTTTGAAGAGCCAGGATAAGCCATGAATTCTGGATTCACCTGGAAAGGATGGTGACTCTTGAATTATGAGACTGAATCCCTTATTCGACTTGAGCTCTCCTGTCCTTCCGAAAAACCCACGTAAGAGACTGATGGACAGAGCGAGCCCAGAGCGGGAGACAGAAGCACGCTTCGTCCTTCCTGCTGCTGGCTCTTCAGACTCCTTAATGACGTCTCCGACAGATCGCACAGAGGTTTGGGCCACTTCCAGAAACTATCAACAAGGAGCATTTTTTCTCAGGGATAAAGTATAAAAATGTTCTAATATCATTGACTCTCAAATGTCTTTCCTCCATCAGCTAAGCTGCCCTTGGGATCAAAAAACGTCTATGGGAAGGAGAAGGGCCCTTTGTTTCCTCTTCCTTGCTCTGCCTCCACACACACTCACCAGCTGTTACCATCAGTCCCCCAGAGGCAGGCTCCGTGGGGAGAAGGAGAGGGACGGGGAGAGAAGCCGACTCTTGGCTGGTACAGTCGTGATCTGGGCTGGAACACCCTGCATGTGGCAGAGGCTCTGAGGGTGTTTTGGGGTTCCCCTGCATATTCCCTGCAGGAAATCTCACTACACGTCCCCAACACGAGCAGTGCCTCCTCCATCGGACTGCTTCCAGCAACCCCAGACTTCTTGCCGTCCACCCGCCTGCTGAGACACGTTGCCTCCCAGGCAGCCTTCCTTGGATGGGAGTCACCTTCCGGGTGGCTCCCTGCTTGAGTCCACATTTGGTCACTGCCAGCTCACCACGACCAGGGCGGAGCATGTGGTCCCATCCCCTTTGGCATGGGTGCAACCTGTTTCTCATTCTCTACCCTGCCACCAGGGGGCGCTCCACGGCCCTGTCACCTTGCAGTTCTCGGGAGGGACTCTGATAACCTGCCCACTCCACAGGGCTCACACCAAGTTCCCCCACGTGTTCTTGCAAAGGCACACCAACCCTCTCCTGCTCCAAAGAACCCCTCCCCTGCCTATCTCCTCACCTCCCATGTAAATTCTCTGCCTTCTCTCGTACGGGGCTGATGCTGATGGCAACACCAGACATCTGCCTGTCCCGGCAAAGCTCAGAGACCAAAGATTTCCACACACGCGTCCTGTGACAACTCTGTGACTTTGTCTTTAGAACAGAGTCCACCAATAGCCTTTTTTCCCTTTTAAACCATGAGCCATGTGGGAACAAGGGCAACGATTCCTCTTTATTAGAAATTCTAGCATCTAGCACTATGTAACTCTAAGCACCTATTAAATATTTTTGGCTGATTAGGAATTCTTTGAAATGCTAAAGGAATCTGCCCATCTGCGCCGAGAGCCCAGACAGAGCATACCTTAAGGACGTATCCATTCCGAGGGCAAAACCGTCCAGAGCAGCGTGACCACTGTTTCTTTGAAAGAAGTCCTACATCCAAAGGCAGCTGCCTGGGACTCTGGAAAGCAGCCGCGGTGAAACTATTTTTGGAAAACCTAAAATCACAGAACCTCAAACTTCCAGAGGAAGACCACGAGTTACCTAAAACAGATGTTTCAGGGAAAGGAGTTGAAATGCCCTGCCCTCTATTTCTGATTAGTCATCATGGCTCAAAGCATGTCAGGAGAATGCACCCCAGGGATACCCATCCTTGGGGGTCCTGTGGGGCCTCACCCCACTCCTGCAAGTTATAGAAAACCCACCAACAGAACGTGGCTGTAAAAAATGTCAAGACTGACCACTGTCTCTGGCTGAGACTTAGTGAACATGGAAGGTCATGTGAAGGTCAAGTTCCTGTTCTGACAGAGCACAAAACTGCGAAAGAATGCAGCAGAAGTGGCCAGTGGACTGGTTACAAAGACAGCTGGTTTCGGGTGCAATGAAAAGTTTCATTTTGAGATATTCATTGAAGATAGCAGTTCTATTACCCTGATACACATTCAAAAATCAACTACTAGAAAACAGAGGTCCTACTGAATTCGATTTAACAAGCAGATAAAAATTGTTTGGAATTTGTTTTTGCATTTCTGTTGAAACGCCTGGGTGGCTCAGTCAATTAAGCCTCTGCCTTTGGCTCAGGTCATGATCCCAGGGTCCTGGGATCCAGTCCCACCCGCATCAGGCTCCCTGCTCAGTGGGGAGTCTGCTTCTCCCTCTCCTTGTGCCCTCCCCTGCTCATAAGGATGCTCACTCGCTCTCTTTCTCTCTCGCAAATAAATAAAATCTCTTTAAAAAATGCAAAAAAAACAGGACGCCTGGGTGGCTCAGTCAGTTAAGCGTCTGCTTTTGGCTCAGGTCATGATCCCGGAGTCCTGGGATCCAGTCCCGCATCGGGCTCCCTGCTCAGCGGGGAGCCTGCTTCTCCCTCTGCCTGCTGCTGTTTCTCTCTCTGTCAAGTAGATAAATAAAATCTTTTTTAAAAAATGCAAAAAAGTCTTAGCTCACAGCCTCTACAGGTGTTCAGGTCACGTTTGGCCAGCAGGCCCCATCACGCCGTGAGAGGGGGTAGTACTGAAGCCGTCCCCTCATCAGTGAAGAAACTGAGGCATGGAGAGTTTGAGTGACGTCCTGAGGTCAGCCAGCCACGAGCACCGAGCAGCAACTGGGTCTGCCTGCGGAGCCCGGCTTCTCACAGAGCATTAGACGGGCCTCTGGCCCCTGTCCATATTGTGTGTTTATCGATCGCCTCCCCACCTCCAGCATAATGTCATTAATTCATATGAAGTTCTCTTCCGAGTGCTATGTTTCGTTCCTGACACCTCCATAGCTTGCCGTTACTGAACTTATTAACAACAAAGCAGCGGCTTGCGGTCAGTAGAGCAAATCGCCCAAACCAGTTGATGGTTTATTTTCAGCGACCCCAGGCTCAGAAGACACGATCATGGTAATTACTTCCGTATTTATTCCCATCCTACAGTGTCTCGACGAGAGTTTTAGGCAACTAACAACACTATAACCTCATAAATTAATGAAGATGTTATAAATGGGTGATGTTACATTTTTAAATATAAACCATAGGGCCCAGGCATGCTCCTGGAGGGTTATTAATTCTTTTTCTTCCCAACATGGAGACACGAAAAATAATTCACCCACAGGAAAAGCCACAGGTGGGCGTTTCAGGCTTCCAAGCCATGCGCCCCGAGTTCTGGAAGGTGCTGACAACTCCTTTCCGTGAATATTTCCTCACTGCCACTCCGGGCTTTTTGCTCTAGCCATTTGAGAAATTCCCAAAAATTGCTGAATACAACCCATATGCTCAGGGAACTTAACGACCGCTGAAGAAATCTATCCTAGATGAATCCATTGCCTAAGCAACATCACCACAGCCACATTTGCTTCTGTCTTTAGTTTCCAGAACAAATCTGGCGGCAGTCTGCCACAGGACCTTTGCAGCTGCTTCTCCTTATGCTCAGAACACTTTCCTTTGCAAGATGAGCTCCTTCTCCCCCAGGTCTTGGCTTGAGAAACATGCCCTTAGCTCTTACATAAGGTATTCTCCATCTGCTGGTCTGTTTCACTGCCTTCCCTCCTTTGTAGCCGTTCACAGTCTGTAATTACATGATTTATTCATGGTTTTCAAGGCCTTCCTCTGTGTCCTCTACGCCGCAAGCCTGGAGGGGCTCTCGCCTACCTCTGTCGCAGCCCTGTTTCTCCGGCACCTCGCAGGGTGGCATCTTGGAAACACTGGAGGGAGACATGGGAGAGGATGTTAGTGAAGGCACCCATGTTGGCAGACTGGGCCTCCAAGAAGGTCCCCAGAGGCCACCAATGGAGGTGATGTGTGCAGGAGGTGAGGGGCTCTGGAGGAGAGAGCAGCTCTCACAAGGTAGGAACTTGGCTTCCTCTTTCTTCCCTCTGTGGAGATACCTTCTTGGATTCTCTTCTCCTTTGTCCCCATCAGGCAGAACCCTCCCATCTGGGGAATGCGTTTGGGATGCATTTCCCAACTCTGCCACCTCTCACAGGCACCCGTGTGTCCCCTTCCAGTCTGTCCATTTGTTCTAAATTCCCTGCATTCAATCTGAGCTAAGACACGAAAGTTTGTTCTAAATTCCCTGCATTCAATCTGAGCTAAGACATGAAAGTTAGAAGAAAAAGAAAAAAAAAACAACAGTTAACGGATTGAGGAATATATTTACTCTTGTGCTCTCCTAGAGATGGGCTGGAAGGTCATTTCAAATAATTATCACCCTGATAATTGAGCAGATGGCAATCACAACATCAGGCAGTTCCCGGCCAGTCCACGTCTCTGTAGCTAATTCACCTTCATGCCTGGGCAATTTGTTCTAACTAGATTATATTCCATGACAGTAACTTGTGTTCTTCACTTTTCGGGGCACCCCGGGAAAAAATGGCTTTCCAAAGGGTTTGGTGTCACACAAAAAGATCTTGCAGAAGCTAGGAGAACGGGCATGGGCCCAGAGACCTGGCATCGGCCGCTTGAAACATGGTCGTGATAGCGGATCGTGCCTCTTTTCAGGGCTGCCCCTGTGTGCTGGAGCTGTGCCTCCCCCAGGACTGCCCTCAGCGGTGTCACCCCATGTCCCCAGATGCCTCCCGCTGCACGCAGGATGAGTGCTCAGATGGTCTCTCCCCATGGCTTCAGGAATCGAATCCAAAGAGAAAAGCAACCGCATCACGAGCACCGTGCTTCTTATTTTGTCATCCTGGCAACCAACCATTCCCCTTACCCTCTCCTGCCCTCCAGTTTGGTCCTTTTTGTAAGAATTCCGAGGGAGTTTCCCACCTGTGCAAATTCAGCTCTCCCTGGGAAGCCAATCACCCACCCTGGCAGGTGCTCCCTCTGTGAATGAGCCGTTACTTTTAGACAGGGATGTGAATAGTCCATTTACTTGGAGGAAATTAGAGGCGAGGATCAAGGCAACATATAATCACTTAATTTGGAGCCGATCCAGGACTGAACATAAGCACCTTTGATTTAAAGGAAAAAAAGCAATTAAAGGTAGTTGGCAGAAAGTTCTTTCAAGTCAATGAAGTCATTCAATCAGTCCATAAAAAATGACTAGCTTTTGAAATGTAATTTGGTCCCAAGTGAGAAGAGGGGGAAAAATAAAAAAAGATTGGCACCCACAAGAAGGAAACACCAACCACCAACACCAGCCATGAGTGGATGGTCTCATTGGTTTTCTGGTTCCATCTTGCTTCCCTGTCATCCTGCTCCTCAACGCACTCCAAGTCTGCCATTCACCCTGCTCCACCAGCATCTCAGCCCCTCTGAGCATTCGACCAGGCTCCCCCTTTGCAGTGGGGTGGGAACGGCCAAGACTGAAGGGCCAGACACTCACCTCCGTGTTGGCCCGAAGCTCTGGCTCGTCCCGGACATGCTGCCCGCACTGACTCCCGGGCTAATGATGTCAGGAGCAAAGGAGGGGGCTCCCTGTCATTGCAGGGGCACGGAGACCCTCGCAGACCCTGTTCTGAGGTGCGGTTAACTGCCTGCTGGAGGGAGCATGGGCAGAACACCCATACGTTATAAACGTCCTGACTTTGCTTGGCAGTGAATGAGTCCTAAGAAAAGTCCGCAATTTCCTTCCGGTACGACAGCCCCATCCTCCTTCTGTCTCGTCCCAGACTGCTTTGAATCCTTTACTTGTGCTCATAGCCCAGCCTCAGGCTGCCAGGTCCCCACTAAGTGCTACTTCCTGAGTCTACCCCCCACCCACCCACCAAGCCCCACCTTCCAGAACTGTCCTTCTCCTGATCAAAGCTGAGGCCTAATTACAACTGAATTATAACCATACCATGTCATGTCACCGTTAGAGGTCCATGTACCTTCTCAGAAACCCTTGGGCCAGATGTGTTTTGGAATTCACAACTTTGCAGCTTTTAAAAGATAATGCACTGCGTATGCTCTGTATTACATTAAAAAGCCCGAAGACTCCAGGGGCAGCACCCTGTAATCAAATCCATTAATATTTCTGCAAGAAAACACATGAATATTCAGACTAAGTGAGGAAAATAATGATTATAAATAGTCTCTCATCAGTTCAGGTTAGGTTTTGCAACCAAAAGAGTTCCAAAAAAACTTCCAGTCTGGAGAACTTTTGAATTTCGGAGTTAAATATGAGGCTAGCAGACCTGTATTGACCTCTCTTTCTGCCCCACCAGACTGGACACCAGGAAGGAGGTGCCGCTCTCTAGCCATCCGTAGCATCTGAAGCCTTGGTACCATGTGAGACTAAACCAATGATACATAAAGTTAAAGGAAGTGTTGGGGACGTGAAATGGGTGCCCCATCCCTTCTCCAGGGTGCTGCCCTTCCTCGGACAACAGGCTGACCTGATGGATAATCCGAGGCTGCAGCAACTTCTGTAAAGGTCCAGATAGTAATTTTCAGCTTTTGGAGCCAGCCAGTCTCATTTGCAATATTTAACTCCACCTTCGTAGTGGTGCAAAAGCCACCTTAGACGACATATACATAAACAGGTGTGTCTGTGTCCCAATAAAACTTTATTTACAATGACAAACTGAGGGCCAGAGTTGGCCTGCAGGCCACACTTGCTGACCCTGAACAGATCCACGAATGTCTCACTTAATGATCAAGACCCATTCAGCAGATAGAGCTCCTGTCATGTAATGAGTACTGTTCCCTGGGCTAGAAACTCAGCAATGACCAAAACATGAGGTTTCGCCCTCATTAAGATTATAGTCTAGCTGAGTCCAGGAATTAGATTAAATTCTTCAGATCGTCCCAGCTCTGTGCCTTCTTTCACCTTTATAAAAGTGGACCTTGGCCAAAGATCTTACCAGACACCTTAGCAAAATCGTCACAGATGGCAAATAAGCACATAAAAGATGTCCCACACTATGTGTCATCAGGGAAACCCAAGTTAAAACCACAGAGAGTTGCTGTTAAAAGTTAAAACAATGAACATGGCACATCCAGCAGAACGGCCCAGATCCAGAACACGACGCCACCAAATGCTGTCGCAGGAACTCTCCTGCACGACTGGTGGGAACACGAGACAGCAGAGCTGCTGCGGAAGGCAGTCTGGCGGTTTCTCACAAATCCACACGCGCCCTCACCAGCCACTCCCGCAGCGGCGCTCCTCGGGATGGACCCAGACGAACTGGAAACTTCCGTCCCTACGAAAGCCTGCTCGTAGATGCTTATGCCCACTTTATTCATAACTGTCCGAACTTGGAAACCGCCAAGATGTCCTTCAGTAGTAGGTGACGGATACCCTGTGGTCCAACCAGACAGGAATATGATTCAGCGCAAAAGAGAAATGAGCTTGGAAGCTCATTTCTATCAAGCCTTGAAAGGAGATGGAGGAAACCTCAATGCGTGTTTTTAAGCAAAAGAAGGCAGTCTGAAAAGGCTTTGTCCTGTATGATTCCAACCATAGGACATTCTGGAAAAGGCAGAACTATGGAGACAGTAGAAAGATCAGTGGTTTCTTGGGCTGGCGGATGAGGGAGAGAGAAATAAGTAGAACATGGGATTTCTAGGGCAGTGAAATTCTCTGGGTCACATTACACACCATTATCCGTTCGTCCAAGTCCACAGAATGTACAACACCAAGGGCAAACCTTAAGGTAAACTGTGACCCATCCTCGAGAAAGAGGTGCCATGCCAGTGAGTGATGTCGATAGCTGGGAGGCTGTGCTGGGGGAGGGGCAGGGAGCATATGAGAAACCTCTGCGTCTCCCTCTCCATTTCACTGTGAACCTAAAACTGCTCTAAAGGAAGTAATCTTCAAAAAATAATAATAATAATAAGGGGGCGCCTGGGTGGCTCAGTGGGTTGAGGCCTCTGCCTTCGGCTCAGGTCATGGTCTCAGGTCCTGGGATCGAGCCCCATGTGGGGCTCTCTGCTCGGCGGGGAGCCTGCTTCCCCCCTCTCTCCGTCTGCCTCTCTGCCTGCTTGTGATCTCTCTCTCTGTCTTGTCAAATAAATAAATAAAATATTTTAAAAAAATAGGTTGGTCCGCAAAGTCAGTCCCTCTTGTCCACAGATTCCAAATTCCCGACTTTGCCTGTGCACTAACGCCTATGTGTAACCTCGGAATAAGCACCCGCAGAGCCGTGGGTGTGCGGAGCCCCAGCCCGCGCAGAGCAGTGAAAGATGGGATTGACACAAGGCACACGTTCTTGGCCATGGCCGAGCCAGCCAATCCTCTCCCTGCCCCTCGTTCGGGTCTTGTAGCACAAGCAAGGGTCCTTCCTGTATCTAGCTGGTTGTCAAGATTTTTGCATTTTTGAGCTCTTTGCTGTTTACAATGTCTCCAAAGCCCTGGGATAATGCACGTTCCTACGTGCCTAGAGGCTGTTTGCAGAGAAGACACGCAAGTTAGTCAAGGTTCATTCAGGCGTGAGTTATAGCACTGTTGGCTGTGGGTTTGCTGTTAATGAATCAACAATATATATTAAATAAGGTGTCTTTAAAGAGAAATACACATAAAACAAGGTGATGTATTGATCGCCTGATGAAAACGTTGTGACCAGAGGCTGGCAGCGACACAGGCCGGCTTCCCCCAGGGAGCAGAGGTTCAGCGCTCACTCCCTCAGAGTTCATGGTCACTTAATAAAGCACAGACACCAGAAGAACCCAGATCAGCTGTATTTGTTAATAGTATTCTTTGTTTAAATCTTAAATAATTATAATTCTTCATTGGTAACACGACCATTGTAACCGTCTTGTCGGAAATTTGTCTTTTTGTGTGTGTGTGTGGTTTTTTGTGTGTATTTGTGCATTTTTTTCCCTCCCCCAAAGAATCAACTTTGGGCTCTTTTTATACTTCCAAACAGATTTCTTCTCTACCCCGCAAGTAATTTAGCCCTGTGTTACTAAATTCCCAACCAGTGTGCATTTTTTGTTACTTTATCTCTTTGTATTAGCTTCTGGCTTAATAGCGACGTGGTCAGAGGACGGGGGCCATGTAAAAGTCTTCCCATTGGCCTGGGGCGGGGGCGTGCTACTACTGTGCAGCCTCCGACCCCCGCTTACTGCCCTTGGTGACTGTGGAATTCCGCAAGGGTCCGCTAGGCCGTTGCTAGATCCGCGCTGCTCTCCCACATCCTTGCTTACTTTTGCCTGATTATCCTCCAGTAATTGGAATCATTGTAAAAGGGGGTTTGTCCATTTCCCCTGCTGCTCTGTGCCTTCTTAGCCCCCTCCGCAGGGGGGCTATTCTGTCCAGTGCTCCGTCCTTCCAGCGGCTGTGTCTTCTTGCTGGCTGGAACCTGTGGCCGTTAGGCAGAGACGAGCTCTGGGCCTTAATCACACATCTCAGCTTCAACTCTACTCTGTCTGCTGTTTATCTGAGCACGGTGGTCTTTTGGGGAGTATATTACCCATGAGTCTTTTCCTCCATCCTTTTATTTTCAACCTCTGTGGGCCTTATGCCCTAATTAGATGTTCCTCTTAAAAACAGGGGACGGGGTGGGAAAGAGTGGGAAACCAGAGAGCAACCTCCCCCTGCCCCAGAGTGAGCTCGAAAGCCACACACCTGGATTGGAGGAAGGGGTCCGTGTCCTGCACCAGCCCCCTGGGGGCTCCGCATCCGGAATTGCGGGCACCATGGGGGAGAGCAAGTTGGACTGACTCCATTGGGAGGGCCAGAGGGAGCCACTTGTCACAGCCTCCAGCTGCCCTCACCTCTGCTTTTCCTATATTTCGTCTCTGTTTGAGTTGCCTTCATGTTCCATGGGGTCAGACACGGGACTCGGGGACCAGCGGCTGAAGGGGTAACCCAGAAACGCAGTGGGAAGCCCTCCCCGTCACAGCGGGAAGTGCTTCCTTCCCAGACCCGTTGATCCTACAAGGCACCGTGAAATCCAGCACCTACATGAATCACTTTACAAGTTCCTTATTTGCTTGTAATGCCCTCTCTTTCCAAACCTGAAGAAACGAGATCCAGAATGACACTCCTGTACCCACAGAAACAAGGCAGGAGTGAAAGTGGCTGAAGGAGTAGCCTTAACCATGGGGAACCGGGGAACCATGTGAGTCTACAGGCTGCCTGTTTTCAGCCCCGTGATTTCCCAGCTGTTCGGAGGAGGTTAGTACTGGTTTTCTGAAAACCCCACTATCGTGGGTCGGTGGGCTGGGAGGAGGCACCTGAAGTGTGCAGAGCAAGGTCAAGCCCAAGTCTTAGGAGAGATGCTGTAGTGTGCCTGAGCCCCTCCCCCTGCATATGTATGGCTGTACCCCACCCCGGGGGGAGGGGAGGGCCGAGCTTACAACAGGGAAGGGAAGAACTGACAGACATGAGTTGAAAGGACCAAAACTCAGAGTCTTGATGGAGTCACAAGGACATCAACTTTTTAGAACCAACTTACACACTTGAGTAGCCTTGGACATGGAGAGAGACTCATATCCATTATGTATTTGAATTGGGACATAATCATCTAATCAAAATAATGAACATTTTTTAGAGAAGACATTTACAACGGAGACTTTGGAAGTCAGTGTACCAAAATATATCCAGGGCTTGATTCAAAAAAGCGGACATTTGATCTAGAAATTCCACATGGGGCCATTTGTCTTCAGGTCATAAGGGGACCATTGGACATACACAAATGTATAAGGATGTTAACTGCATTGCTCTTTACAACCAGAAAATCAGAAAATAATCTAAATTGATGGAAAACTGATGAAGCAAATCATGGCATATCCTTGCAAAGGAATGCTTGGCAACCACTATAATTACACCATAGATCAGCAGTTACCAGCAAAGTTGGCCATGTTACATTACATGAAAAAAGCAATATGATATCTTAAAAAAAAAAAAGGAAATGCATGTACAAAATTACCTAGTATGTGCATTGAAAAAAATGCGAAGTTATTCATTAAAATGTTAACAGTGGCTATTTGAATGTTAGGATGACTGGCAATCTGTATTTTCTTTGTGCCTCTTTATATTGGGTAAATTATTTTAAATAAACACAAATCATTATAATGGTTTATAAAAAGAAGGTTCCTAAAGAGCCCATTGTGAAAGCTCTTGCAGCATTTTAACTGAATAATTGATCTATTTAGCAGCTCAGGTTTACTCCAAGTTCTACATTCCCCAAGAGCAGGGAACATTTTCACTCCCATTCCTCCCCCGGCTCTGCACACTGCCCTGCGCGTGAGTGGAGCTCCCTGACAGCCGTCGACTGCCCCAGTATTTAGATGTCAAGTGCTGAGAAGATATGAGTGAAAATCGCTAAGGACTAAATTGCACAGCTGAGCCTTTGGCACCAGAACTTTTATAATTGAAAACTAAAACCTCCGAGTCATTTCATTTTATTACAAATGAACCCACCTCACAACTCCCCTTCAGTTTTGAAATCTCGCCAAAGTGTTGGTTATGATCCCATCACTTGGCTAATGTGGAAGTTTTAAAAGCGGTTTAATGACATCATTACCCTGAAAATCATAATGAGGGAGGCAAAAACGAGTCTGGCGTTTGAAAAATCCATGCACGGACCTGCGGTTTCTGATAGGGGAGCAGGGCCTGTGTAGGTAAATTGGAGGTGAGGCAGTTTTGTTATTTCGCATCTCAACTTCTCCATCAGGGCCTTTGCCTCTGTACCAGTCAGCTGTCGCCGCGTAACACACAGCCCACAGAACCTCAGTGGCAAAGAATACTGGCGTGTGCTTCTTGATTGATGCTGGGCTCATTGAGGGGTCTCTGAGTCTGGCTGGCTTCTCTCCCGTCCACCCCCAGGATTCAGACTCTAGTCTACACTGCGTGTGTTCTCTTGGGGTCCAGATGAAAGAGCAGAAGCAATTCAGGGGAAGCTCTTCTTCTGTTGAGGTAGAAGGTCAAGGCCAGGAGTATATGCACAATCCCAGCAGCACACTTCAGGCTCCTGCACGTGTCATGCCTGCTAACGCCCCTTTGGCCAGAGCAAATGCCCAGCCACAGTGGGGCCAGGAAGCCCATAGAAGGGAGCATTCAAGAAAAGTGAGGGACTGTGACCAGCGGTCAGACCTGCTGTACCCTCTGCGGGCTCAGGTGTTCATCCCCACACCCTCTCCTCCTGATCAGCCTGATCAGTGTTCCACGCAGCCCCCTACAGACACTCATTCCGCCTGAGGGAGAGGACAGCCCTGCCTGCACGGTGGATTGGGTGTCCTTTTTGGGTAAATAAGACACAGATTTGATGTTTCGTTGATGAAGCCCTCACTCTGTTCCGAGGTTCTTTGGCGAGGACGGGCCCTTTCCCAGTTGGGGCAAGCTTTCCTCCCTGAGTCCTAGCAGCCGGGAGAAGGAGGATGGAACACTGGTCAGAGGCACAAAGGGGTTTGCCGGCCCCATGTACAGCCAGGGTGCCACGGGAGGAGGAAGAACTGAGCCCTTTATCCCTCTGTTGGAGAAGGCATGGGGTAATGGCCGGTGGCCGGCAGCCGGCAGGGGGCTGATGATCGAGTTGGCCCACGCGGCACAGCGGAGGAGCAGGCAGCTGAAGACCAATGGCACTTGCACTAATGACTCCCTACTTTAAATCTCTGGGAAAAGCAAGCGCAATTTTACTTTCTAACACTGTAAATTAGGCCGGGTCCTGGGGAACCAGGGTGAGGCGTGTCAGGATGTACATAAACGTGAACAATGCTGGAGACGTTGAAAGGAAAGATGTTGTGGGTAAAAGGGTCCATCTGCGGACGCACAAACCACAGAGAAGCTTTCAGCTTTTTCCTTCCAAATCTAGACACCAATTGGCAATTTACGCGTCTATTGTGTTCTAAACGAGGCTGGCTACACTCAGCTCCCCGAGGTGTAGCCGGGGCTGAGATGGCAAGGAGGAAAGTCTGAGCAGTCTCACGAGGTGGTGAACATAGGACTTGGAGCTAAGCATCCCAAATGAGGGGGGCTTGGGGACAGTATGGCTCGGGCAGGGCTTCTCGAAGCACAGTCCTCAGAGCGCAGGGGCAGCATGGCCTGGGCACTTGTCAGGGCTGCACGAGCTCAGGAAGCAGACACTCGGGCTGGAGCCCAGCTGCCCGGGGTTCTCACCTGTCCCCCGGACCCCGGGGACTCCAGCTGGGACATCAGCCATCCAGTAGACCTCTCTCCCCTGGGCCACGTGAAGGAGCCAGAGCGGTCTGCAGAGGAGGGAAGGAAGGGCAGCCCCAGGGTGGTTGTGGGGGTGGCAACAGAGCGAAGGATGGTGCAAAGGTTGGTGGGGCGGCCCTAGGCTGCAGCATTCCTTTCCTACCGCCTTAACAAAGTCCACAGACCAAGTCACTTAACCCAAGTACTGGTCCTGCCTCTGTCTGGAGGCTGGGCGGGCAAGGGCAGGGCGTGGCAGGGGAGGGGGTTCCAGGTTACCGGGGTTAGGCACCCCCTCAAGACCTCGTCTTGACTAATTATATCTGCAAAGACCCTATTTCCAAATAAGGTCAACATTCACAGTTACTGGCGGTTAGGGCTTCGGCATCACTTTGGGGACACAATTCAATCACAATTTAATTCCTGCCGGTTGTGATTCATACAGGCAGGGGCATCTGTGACCCAATAGGAGACAGTCAGGCACAAGACACTGCCAAGATTCTAGGCTGGAACTTGGAGGACATGAGGTCTGACATGGCCCAGCCATCCGGGGCTTGTTTGGGTAGGATGGGAGTCCGTGAACACACGGTGGGAGCCAACCCCCTCCTGGTGGTAAGTGGAACCAGGAGAATGTAGCAAAACACCGGGTCCAGGTAACATCACTTAAAGGCTTAAATCCAGGCCTATTCCCACATGTTCCAAATACATGAACCAGTGTCTCCTTTTCATCAAAATCATTCCAGACTGTGGTTTTCTGTCCCTAGAAATCTAAAAACTGTGACGATACATATGGTCCCATGTCTATCTAAAGTCGAAGCTAGTTCTTAGCCCAATGTGGCCCGTGGAGAAAAGCAGCACAGCTGGAGTCCAAGGGTGGGCCGCTCTCAGCTCAGGAGGGGCCGTGCAGGGCCTCCTGCTGCCCCCAGGGTCTGCTGCAGAGAGAGATCTCAGCGCCCAGCACACCAGGGTCTCCAGGTTGGCCACCGGGAGGCCCCGGGCCCCTGCTGCTCAGAACCCAGTGCACGGCCCAGCAGCACCTGTTCCCCCCACCCCCTGGAACAGGTCAGAAACGCGGGTTCTCAGGGCCCACCCCAGAAGTTCTGAGCCAGACTCCGCATTTTAAACAGGATCACCATCGATTTATGTGCTCATTAAAGCTCAAGACGCAAAGTTCCAACCTAATTAGTGAGCAAGGTTTTGGTGGATTAAATCCCAGCTATTTAACAATCAAATTGGATTTCTGCTCTTTCTATCTGATTTAAAGCTATTCCTCCAAGGACTGAGATGACCAAACAACCAAGTCATCCTATGAATATTACATTATATTGTTATAGTCCATCATATCATTATATTAGAAACATAACAACAATAGTCATTTATATTAGAGAGCAGCATATATATAAATCCCACTTTGGCATACACGAGGCATGGGACAGTATGTTTTATGTTTAATTTATATCTTTACTGAATGGCATCCTAGAACACTACAGACCATGAGGACAAAGTCTGTGCCCCAAGTGATACTATGCTACCAGACATCTTCAGCACCCTGAGCAAAAATGGCTGAGTCATGGCTCAGCTATCGGCTCCAGGGGCGTCCAGAGTAGCCAAGCAGACACCAGACCAGCCCCAGAACAACATTCCCCGGGGCCCCGGGCAGCCAAAAGCCCCACTACAAATCTCTGGCAGTCCATCTGCTACAGAAAATCAGTTGCCTTTTGCTTCTGAGTTTCATGGAGTTGTTTTCCTGGCCTTGTACTGGCTTCAAGACCTGCTCGGAAAGCCTCGTGGGATTTGGATTCCACCGGTGGTCATCATTCGTGGCACAACCACCGAGTGAGGACGCCAGGCCACCACCTTTCAGCAGGGACCAGCGGCGGTGAGGAAGAATAGCTAGAGACCACAGACCACCACGAAACCAAAATGGAACTAATCCTCACATGTGCAAGGCTTTGCAGATAAATAAAAATTAATTTTGGCCTTTTCAGATCTTTGACTCTTTGTATCTTTATTTTATTCCGATCAGAATGGATACCGTCAAAACATAAAACAAAGACAGCCAGAGCTTAAAGAAAATGTACAAAGCAGAGCCCTTGCAAACGCAGAGTAGGAGCGTGGGCCCACGAGGAAACGCACCAAGCAGAAGTGACAGATTTGAGTTCTGGATGGGGGAGTGCTAATTAATAACCAACAGCTTCTGCTGCGGGTAGAACAGAATGAGCCCACTGGTGTGTGCACCATTGGTTAAAACAAGCCCTATTGCTCCCTGGTCTGGACAACGCTGTCAGTTTGGTCCATTTGGTCCAGGCAGGGTCTGCGATCTGTTCAAATCCACGGCCCTCCCTCCGCGGCCACTGGCTGGAGCCAGAAGGACACGTGCGGCTGTGAGCTGGGGTTTTCTATATACAACATACCTTCACGGACTCAATATCTATTGATCCTGATATCGACGGCTTCCTTTTGGTTGTTGCTCAAATGGCACCACATTGGAGGAAACTGTGCCCCCCGACCCCCTCCACTCCCCCCCTCCAGCCCCCGGGCCTGTTCTACTCCTCCTCCCTCCTCCCGGCGCCTGCCCCCGCCTGTGCTGCAGTCCTGCTGGGTGCTGCGGGCTTGGCCCGCTCCCGGCAGAAGCTCCACGGGAACGGGGCTTTGTTTTGCTTCCAGCTGCGTTTTCACATCTAGGACAGCGCCCGGCTGGGAGTAGGTGCTCTGAAAATATTTCTGAGTGAAAAGCAATGCATCAGGTGCTAGACTTCCTAGAGCTTTTCAAGTAATAAGAGTATTATAAAACAGAAGTCAGATGCTTTGTATTTTAGTAAAATATATTTTAAACTCTGTGCTAAAAAGCACAAGGGGGGGGGGGACATTTGTATCCTGCTTTGGAAGGCAATTTATCAGCATCTAGAAACATTTTAAATTCTCATCCCCTCCCACCCCAGAGCTCTGTCTCTCTGGATCTGCCCCTCCTCTCATGCCTTGGATGATCACCCGGCTTTGTTTGTGGAAAACTGAGAACAGGTCCCGGGCTCCATTCACCGCATGCCTCCCGTGGGTCTGCTTGGAGAGCCCATCGAGTGCCCAGTGACTGCAGACCTTCCCACCTACAGCAGGAATCCGGTCCCTCCCATCATGGCCTTTGTCACAGCCACCTCCAGTAGGGATCTGGCCAGTTCCATCAGCAATCACGCTCTGTTTCCACAGTGCATGACCCAAGCTTGGGATGTCCTTGATCTGCCCCGGTCTAAGAGTCTGAGCTGCCCTCGAGGGTGGAGCTGGCCTGCCCCGCCCAGGCCGAGGCTGCTCTGCCCTAGCAGACGCTGTCCGAGGTCGGTCGGGGGTCGGCTGTTCCGGGGGAAGATTTTGTGAACTGTGAATGAAGGACCCCAGCAGAGCCGGCAACTCCTGTGCGGGTTCAGACAGCAGAGCGGGAGACAAAGCTTTCCCCCCACAGACAGCCTCCACTTTCTCGTCCAAAGTGAAAATACCGCTGGGGCCAGGCCATCCACAGCATCAATGTTCCATGTCCACTGGCCGATCACAGGGCAGTGGGACTCTCCGCCAGAGAATCCCAGACGTCCAGGGCTCAGACATCCTGTTTCCACCAGAGCTCAGGACCACGTGAACAGCTGCTTTTCAAGGGTCACGTGATCCAGGAGCTGCCTCGAAATGCAAGCCCAGAGACCCACAGGGTCCTCGGTGGCGGTGACTCTCCTGGGGAGGCTGCCTCCCCTTGGAGCCCAGAGGCTGCAGTTAGGGAGATCTTCATGCCCGTTCTGTCCCCAACAGCCGAAGATGTCATGCCAGCCTCATTGCTGGATGCGTGGAGTCAGAATCCAGACAGGGCCTGGGATTTTCCCTGACATGCAAGCTAATTATTTACTTTGCCGAATTTTTATACACAGACCACTACGGAAGAACCCAAGATCCCTGGGGCAGGGACAGGGAAGGGTTATTACTCACGGCAAACAGATTAACCGAGCGGCATCTCGTCCATTTCCCCATACCCTAATTCCTGCAGGGCCAGGCGCCAAGGGCCAGATGTTACCTGTACGCTCAGTGGGGTGCACCGCGGGACCCTAAAATTAAAAGACTCTGACCTTTTCTGTGGCTGCTTAGCTGCTGGTCCTCGCCTCTGAAGAGAGAGATTATTCATTACCCTGGAATGTAAGCAAATATTTCAAGAAGATGAAGGAGATTGTGTCTTTCCTATCCAGAGACCTCCCCAGGGAGGCATTTCTCTAAATTTCTCCAGTGGCAGTTTCTCTAGCTTGCAGCACAGGCTTGCTGTTCGAGCCTGCTCTTTGTTCGGAAGGCCTCCGCCATTCGGGAACACAAGAACCCCATGGAGAACCGCCTTCCAGCAATATCACCTTTTGTGAATTGTCTTTTCCAATATTTGGCCCCTTTTTTTTTTTTTGAACCTGGCAATCCGTCTTCTTATTGAGCGGTAAGAATGTTTGTACAGTTCGGGTCCTTTGTGAGATACGTGTATGACAAGTATTGCAAACAAACAAACAAATCCTCCAATCACATGACCTGCCCTGTTATCTACTTAATGATATTCTCTGGTAGAAAGTTTTAAATGTCTTCTAAAGTCCAGCTTACCCATTTTTTAAAATGTCACCATTTTCTTTTTGTCTCCTGTTTGAAAAATTCTTGCATGCTCTGTGCATTCTTCTAGAACCTTTATAGTTTAAGCCTTTGAGCTTAAGGTCTGTGAGGTTACATTAACCTTAAGGTCTTAACCTTAACTCTTAAGGTCACATTGAGGTCCGTAATCCATTCCGTGTTCATATTGTCTGGGGTATGATGCTTACTTGTCTCCCACACAGATATCCCAATACTGTAATGCCATTCGTTGGGAAGACTGTTTTCCCCCACTTGTTTGCCTTGGCATCTCTGTCAAAAATTATTTAATCATATGTGTATGGACCTGTTTCTGGATTCTCTATTTTAGCCCAGCCCAGTGTAAATATAATGCAAAATGTAAATGTCAGCTACAAATGTAATTTTGAAATTTCTAGTAGCCACATTTTCAGGGGTGGATAGCTATGGAACTGCTGTCTTAATAACCCATAGTTTAGTCGACCACGAATATTTTCCCACTGGTGCTGGGGAATTTTTTTAATGACTAGGTCCAGGCTGGCCAACCCAGGTGATGGTCCATCATGAAATATGTGTCAAGTGAAACAAAATTTGACATAGTAAGATTAAATTGGTCCATAAGGGGAAGCCTCAGTCAAATGCAGAGCCCACGAGTTGCGACTTTCAATGTGATGTTACATCAATGCTTCACATTTCCTCCTGCCCATGCTACACAGAGCAAAGAGCAAGAGTCTGTAATCCATACCATGAGTAATATGGAGCTTATATGATTCAAAGAGGAAAGAAATCACTAAAGACTGAAATAAATCCTACAGTTTAGTTAGAAACAGCATATGCTATTCTGCGCCCAGCTTTCGCGGGTTAAGCTTCTAGAAACAATTGGTAAAGTCTGCCTTTATAATCGCTGATTGGTCCACGAAGAATAAACAACAGAGACAAAGCAAAATAATATACTAAACATCACCTTCCTCTGACTCTAAATCCCATAAAATGGTAGAAAATACAATTTTAAAGTAAATAAATACATGGGGTGCCTGGGTGGCTCAGCGGGGAGCCTGCTTCTCTCTCTCTCTCTCTGCCTGCCTCTCTGCCTACTTGTGATCTCTCTCTGCCAAATAAATAAATTAAATCTTTAAAAAAAAAAAGAAAGACAAGAAATACATAATGGTACTAGACTGGAACTTTAGAAGATTTGTTTGAAGTACAAAAAGTACACAGGATATGATCTAGTGAGGGGGAAAACACAGCAAATAGCCCAAAGGCAACACAAAAGCTAACACAGTTTGGGGACCCTCCAAGCCCAGGTCAGAACCCGGAACTCCTGTCTGGCCCCTGACTGCTCTACCATATTCCCTATCTTCACTAAAGATTTTCCTAAATTATGTGATATTTTAGAAGTACTCTCAGATTATAAAAATTAGCCCTTTTTAAATCGATTTATTAACATACAGTGTATTATTAGTGTCAGAGGTAGAGTTTAGTGATTCATCAGTTGCATATAACACCCAGTGCTCATGACATCACGTGACCTCCTTAATGCCCATCATGTGACCTCCTTAATGCCCAGCGCCCTTCCCCCCACCCTCCTCCTGTTTTCAACCTCTGATGAAGCAACTTCTTGCTAAACGTGTCTCCTAAGGCAAGGAAGACAAAAGCTAAAATGAGCTATTGAGACTTGATCAAGATAAAAAGCTTTTGCACAATGAAGGAAAGAGTTGACAAAACCAAAAGACAATCAACAGAATGGGAGAAGATGTTTGCAAATGTCTCATCAGACATTGGCTAGTATCCAAAGTCCATAAGGAATTTCTCAAACTCAACACCCAAAAACAAATAATCCAGTCAAGAAATGGGCAAAAGACATGAACAGTCATTTCTCCAAAGACATACAAATGGCCAACACACACAAGAAAAAATGTACCACATCACTCAGCCTCAGGGAAATACAAATCAAAACCAGTGAGATACCACCTCACACCAGTCAGAATGGCTAAAATGAACAAGTCAGGAAACAACAGATATTGGCAAGGATGTGGAGAAAGGGGAACCCTCTTATGCTATTGGTGGGAATGCAAGCTGGTGCAGCCACTCTGGAAAACAGTATGAAGGTTCCTCAAAAAAGTTTAAAATAGAGCTACCCTACAACCCAGAAATTGCACTACTAGGGGTTTACCCCAAAGATAAAAATGTAGTGATCTTGGGGTGCCTGAGTGGCTCAGTGGGTTAAGCCTCTGCCTTCGGCTCAGGTCATGGTCTCAGGGTCCTGGGATTGAGCCCCGCATCAGGCTCTCTGCTCGGCAGGGTGCCTGCTTCCCCTTCTCTCTCTGCCTGCCTCTCTGCCTACCTCTCTGCCTGCTTGTAATCTCTCTCTGACAAATAAATGAATAAAATCTTTAAAAAAAATGTAGTGATCTGAAGGGACATGTGTACCCGAATGTTTATAGCAGCAATGTCCACAATAACCCAGCTATGGAAAGAGCCCAGATGTCCATTGACAGATGAATGGATAAAGAAGATGTGGTGTATATATATATATACAATGTAATACTATACAGCCATCAAAAGAAACCAAATCTTGCATTTTGCAATGACGTTGATGGAACTACAGGATATTATGTGGAGCAAAGTAAGTCAGTCAAAGAAAGACAAATATGATATGATTTCACCATAAGTGGAATTTAAGAAACAAAACATGAATATAGGGGAAGGGAGGGCAAGATCTTGGCTTTAAAAAGCGAACAAGGGGCACATGGCTGGCTCAGTCAGTAGAGCAGGCAAATCTTGATCTCAGGGTTGTGAGTCTGAGTTCCATGTTAGGTGTGGAGATTGCTTAAAAATAAAAAATCTTTAAGAACCATATGATACTCTCAATAGATGCTGAAAAAGCATTTGACAAAGTACAACATCTTTCCTGATCAAAACTCTTCAAAGTGTAGGGATAGAGGGTACATACCTCAAAATCATCAAAGCCATCTATGAAAAACCCACCGCGATTATCCTTCTCAATGGAGAAAAACTGAGAGCTTTTCTGCTAAGGTCAGGAACACAGCAGGGATGTCCATTATCACCACTGCTATTCAACATGGTACTAGAAGTCCTAGCCTCAGCAATCAGACAACAAAAAGAAATTAAAAGCATCCAAATTGGCAGAAAAGAAGTCAAACTATCACTCTTTGAAGATGATACGATACTATATGTGAAAAACCCAAAAGACTCCACTCCAAATCTGCTAGAACTTGTACAGGAATTCAGGAAAGTGTCAGGATATAAAATCAATGCACAGAAATCAGTTGCATTTCTTTACACCAACAACAGGACAGAAGAAATAGAAATTAAGGAGTCAATCTCATTTACAATTGCACCCAAAACCATAAGATACCTAGGAATAAACCTAACCAAAGAGGCAAAGAATCTATGCTCAGAAAACTATAAAGTACTCATGAAAGAAATTGAGGAAGACACAAAGAAATGGAAAAATGTTCCACGCTCATGGATTGGAAGAACAAGTATTGTGAAAATGTGTACGCTACCTAAAGCAATCTACACATTTAATGCAATCCCTATCAAAATCCCATCCATTTTTTTTCAAAGAAATGGAACAAACAATCCTAAAATTTATATGGAACCACAAAAGACCTCAAATAGCCAGAGGAATATTGAAAAAGAAAGCCAAAGTTGATGGCATCACAATTCCAGACTTCAAGCTCTATTACAAAGCTGTCATCATCAAGACACTATGGTACTGGCACGAAAACAGACATATAGATCAATGGAACAGAAAAGAGAGCCCAGAAATAGACCCCCAACTCTACGGTCAGCTAATCTTTGACAAAACAGGAAAGAATGTCCAATGGAAAAAAGACAGACTCTTCAACAAATGGTATTGAGAAAATTGGACAACCACATGCAGAAAAATGAAACTGGACCATTTCCTTACACCACACATGAAAATAGACTCAAAATGGATGAAGGACCTCAATGTGAGAAAGGAATCCATCAAAATCCTTGAGGAGGGGGTGCCTAGGTGGCTCAGTGAGTTAAAGCCTCTGCCTTCAGCTCAGGTCATGATCTCAGAGTCCTGGGATCGAGTCCCGCATCGGGCTCTCTGCTCAGCAGGGAGCCTGCTTCCTCCTCTCTCTCTGCCTGCCTCTCTGCCTACTTGTGATCTCTCTGTCAAGTAAATAAATAAAGTCTTTGGGAAAAAAAGTCCTTGAGAACACAGGCAGCAACCTCTTCAACCTCAGCCACAGCAACTTCTTCCTAGGAACATCGCCAAAGGCAAGGGAAGCAAGGGCAAAAATGAACTATTGGGACTTTATCAAGATCAAGAGCTTTTGCACAGCAAAGGAAACAGTTAACAAAACCAAAAGACAACTGACAGAATGGGAGAAGATATTTGCAAACGACATATCAGATAAAGGGCTAGTATCCAAAATGTATAAGGAACTTATCAAACTCAACACCCAAAGAACAAATAATCCAATCAAGAAATGGGCAGAGGACATGAACAGATATTTCTGCAAGGAAGACATCCAGATGGCCAACAGACACATGAAAAAGTGCTCCACATCACTCAGCATCAGGGAAATACAAATCAAAACCACAATGAGATACCACCTCACACCAGTCAGAATGGCTAAAATTAACAAGTCAGGAAGTGAAAGATGCTGGCGAGGACACGGAGAAAGGGGAACCCTCCTACTCTGTTGGTGGGAATGCAAGCTGGTGCAGCCACTCTGGAAAACAGCATGGAGGTTCCTCAAAAAGTTGAAAATGGAGCTACCCCATGACCCAACAATTGCACTACTGGGTATTTACCCTAAAGATACAAACGTAGTGATCCGAAGGGGCACGTGCACCCGAATGTTTATAGCAGCAATGTCTACAATAGCCAAACTATGGAAAGAACCTAGATGTCCATCAACAGATGAATGGGTGAAAAAGATGTGACATATATATATATACATAGATATATATGTGTGTATACATATATATATGTATATATATATAATGGAATACTATGCAGCCATCAAAAGAAATGAATTCTTGCCATTTACGATGACATAGATGGAACTAGAGGGTATTATGCATAGCAAAATAAGTCAATCAGAGAAAGACAATTATCGTATGATCTCCCTGATATAAGGAAGTTGAGAGGCAACGTGGGGTGTTTGGGGGGTAAGAAAAGAATAAATGAAACAAGGTGGGATCGGGAGGGAGACAAACCATAAGAGACTTAATCTCATAAAACAAACTGAGGGTTGCCAGTGGGGAGTGGGATAGGGAGAGGGTGGTGGGGTTATGGACACTGGGGAAGGTATGTGCTATGGTGAGTGATAAATAAAAAACAAGCAAAAATTCCCTCATTAAAAAAGCATCCCAGTTTGTTACCTTTTCTCTTTTCTCTTTCTTTTTTATTTTCCTATTTTCAAGTTTATTTACATAGGCATGATTATAACAGTAGTACACCTGCAATTTTATGTCCCATTTTCATTTAACCTTATAGAAGTATTTCCCACCTTGCCACTGAATCTTCATAGCTATCATTTTTATATCTACATAATATACTTTGATTGAATGTACCATGGTCTGTTTTCTGCTCTCCTTCTTTTTGACCACTTGGGTTGTTTCCAATGTGTGCTATTATAAATAATGCTGTAATTAACATCTTTATTTCCTCGGCTAAATTTAAATCTGTTTTATGAATTAAAAGCAGCTGAGCTGACTTCTGTGTCGTTCCTTTTTGAACAAAAACAGAATGTCCTGGTTTCATAACAAGGAACTATCTAAATTTAGGTGTGTAGAGAGAACTGTGTGGCAAGTCAGAATACCAGTGGCAAAGTTCCTAAAGCTTTTCAGACAATGTCTGTTTAGCTCACTTGTCCCTCTTTGGAGAATAGAATAAGTCCCAGGTTGCTTCAGTTTAAAATGAATCTCAAGATTGGTAGCGTTAGCCTTGACAGGAGTAATTTTTTTAAAACAGTAGCACTTCTGGCTGCATTACTTTCTTCAGATCTTTCCCCACTTGACCAAGGTGAAGGTCAACCACAAATACATAATTTTCAAGCTCTTTGAAATACTGAAACTGACACTGAAAAGGTTTCTGTTTTTTCATGAAGTATTTTGTTGCCCCAAATAAAGCAGTGCCTGGTGAGAGTAAGACAGATACGTGTGGGCAGGCCGGGGTGAGGTAGAGTGGCGTGAATTTTATAAAAAGAACCGGTTAACAAGTCAAAGAAATTTAGAATATGGTATTAAAAAATTTGTTGTGTGTTTTTTTGTT